>CM060295.1:3541291-3708791 GCA_030684275.1 Acipenser oxyrinchus oxyrinchus
TCTGTTTACCTGTGTGTGTGTGTGTCTGTCTGCCTGTGTGTGTCTGTCTGTCTGTGTGTCTATTTGTCTGTCTGTCTGTCTGTCTGTCTACCTGTGTGTGTCTGTCTGTCTGTCTGTCTGTCTGTCTGTCTGTGTGTCTGTCTGTCTGCCTGTGTCTGTCTGTCTGTCTGTGTGTCTATCTGTCTGTCTGTCTGTCTGTCTGTTTACCTGTGTGTGTGTGTCTGTCTGCCTGTGTGTGTCTGTCTGTCTGTGTGTCTATTTGTCTGTCTGTCTGTCTGTCTGTCTGTCTGTCTGTCTGTCTACCTGTGTGTGTCTGTCTGTCTGTCTGTCTATCCGTCTGTCTGTGTGTCTGTCTGTGGCTCTGTCTCTCTCTTTGCGTCTCTCCCTTCTCTCTCTCTCTCATCCCCTCTTCTCTCTTTCAGGACGGATTCAGCAGTCAGTGGAAGATTACGAAATCAAGTGAGAAATCTTTAAGTCTCTATAATTACAAAATTATGTGATTAATATGTGATTAATATCCTCTCTCTCTCCCTCCTCTCTTTCTCTCAATTGAAATTCCATTAAAGCTTTATTGGCATGAGCATTTATATTTAAAATAAAATACAATAGATATATGGAATAAACCGGTATTTATAGAACATTTCTTATTTAACATATATACAGTCTGGTTATTTACATAGTTCATAAGTTGGCCTCTCTGTCTAGCTGTGGAAAGTCGGGAGCCCGGCTGGTGAATTGGGGGTATGTCTCTCTGGCCTGGGTGTATTTTGCACAGTCCAGAGCGAAGTGTATTTCTGTTTCTATTTCCCCGGATCCACACTGGCCACACAAGCGCCTGTCTCTGGGTTTCCTGGTTTGCTTGTGTCAGCTCATTTTCACCTCCAGACTGTGATCGCCGAGTCTGTACTTTGTCAATGTGTGCCTCAGTTTTGGTTCTTTTATTTGCACCGGGTACTCTGCCAGGGAATAGTCTCTATTTATGCTCTGTAACACACTAGCTTGTTTTGTGTTTAAATTTAAGAAAATAAGAACATAAGAAAGTTTACAAATGAGAGGAGGCCATTCAGCCCATCTTGCTCATTTGGTTGTTAGTAGCTTATTGATCCCAGAATCTCATCAAGCAGCTTCTTGAAGGATCCAGGATGTCAGATTCATCAACATTACTGGGGAGTTGGTTCCATACCCTCAGAATTCTCTGTGTAAAAAAGTGCCTCCTATTTTCTGTTCTGCATGCCCCTTTATCTAATCTCCATTTGTGACCCCTGGTCCTTGTTTCACCGCACAGTCTTCTTTGTTCAAGACTGAATAGATTCAATTCTTTTAGCCTGTCTGCATACAACATGCCTTTTAAACCCGGGATAATTCTGGTTGCTCTTCTTTGCACTCATTCTAGAGCAGCAATATCCTTTTTGTAACGAGGTGACCAGAACTGAACACAATATTCTAGGTGAGGTCTTACTAATGCATTGTAAAGTTTTAACATTGCTTCCCTTGATTTAAATTCAACACTTCTCACAATATATCCGAGCATCTTATTGGCCTTTTTTATAGCTTCCCCACATTGTATAGATGAAGACATTTCTGAGTCATAAACTCCTTTTTCATAGATCCCTTCTTCAATTTCAGTATCTCCCATATGATATTTATATGCACATTTCTATTGCTTGTGTGCTACTGCAACAGTGTTTGCCACTCCTACTATTTTTGTGTCGTCTGCAAATTTAACAAGTTTGCTTACTATACCAGAATCTAAATCATTAATGTAGATTAGGAATAGCAGAGGACCTAATACTGATCCCTGTGGTACACCACTGGTTACCTCGCTTCATTTTGAGGTTTCTCAAAATGTTTTCTTCATGTTAACCACTCCCTAATCCATGTGCATGCATTTCCTTGAATCCCTACTGCGTTCAGTTTGAGAATTAATCTCTTATGCGGGACTTTGTCAAAAGCTTTCTGGAAATCTAAATAAACCATGTCATATAAGAACATAAGAACATAAGAAAGTTTACAAACGAGAGAGGCCATTCAGCCCATCTTGCTTGTTTGTTTGTTTGTAACTTATTGATCCCAGAATCTCATCAAGCAGCTTCTTGAAGGATCCCAGGGTGTGAGCTTCAACAACATTACTGGGAGTTGGTTCCATACCCTTACAATTCTCTGTGTAAAAAGTGCCTCCTATTTTCTATTCTGAATGCCCCTTTATCTAATCTCCATTTGTGACCCCTGGTCCTTGTTTCTTTTCAGGTCAAAAAGTCTCCTGGGTTGACATTGTCTATACCTTTTAGGATTTTGAATGCTTGAATCAGATCACCGCGTAGTCTTCTTTGTTCAAGACTGAATAGATTCAATTCTTTTTAGCCTGTCTGCATACGATATGCCTTTTAAACCCGGGATAATTCTGGTTGCTCTTCTTTGCACTCATTCTAGAGCAGCAATATCCTTTTGTAACGAGGTGACCAGAACTGAACACAATATTCTAGGTGAGGTCTTACTAATGCATTGTAAAGTTTTAACATTGCTTCCCTTGATTTAAATTCAACACTTCTCACAATATATCCGAGCATCTTGTTGGCCTTTTTATAGCTTCCCCACATTGTATAGATGAAGACATTTCTGAGTCATAAACTCCTTTTCATAGATCCTTCTTCAATTTCAGTATCTCCCATATGATATTTATATGCACATTTCTATTGCTTGTGTGCTACTGCAACAGTGTTTGCCACTCCTACTATTTTTGTGTCGTCTGCAAATTTAACAAGTTTGCTTACTATACCAGAATCTAAATCATTAATGTAGATTAGGAATAGCAGAGGACCTAATACTGATCCTGTGGTACACCACTGGTTACCTCGCTTCATTTTGAGGTTTCTCAAAATGTTTTCTTCATGTTAACCACTCCTAATCCATGTGCATGCATTTCCTTGAATCCTACTGCGTTCAGTTTGAGAATTAATCTCTTATGCGGACTTTGTCAAAAGCTTTCTGAAATCTAAATAAACCATGTCGTATGCTTTGCAATTATCCATTGTCAATGTTGCATCATCAAAAAATCAAGCAGGTTAGTTAGACACAATCTCCTTTCCTAAAACCATACTGACTGTCTCCCAGGATATTGTTACCATATAGGTAATTTTCCATTTTGGATCTTATTATAGTTTCCATAAGTTTACATATAATAGAAGTCAGGCTTATTGGTCTGTAGTTACCTGGTTCGGTTTGTCTCCTTTTGTGGATCGGTATTACGTTTGCTATTTTCCAGTCTGTCGGTACAAGCCCTGTGTCAAGAGACTGTTGCATGATCTTGGTTAGCGGTTTGTAAATAACTTCTTTCATTTCTTTGAGTACTATTGGGAGGATCTCATCCGGCCCAGGGAATTTGTTTATTTTAAGAGCTCCTAGTCCCTTTAACACTTCTGCCTCTGTTATGCTAAAGTTATTTAAAACTGGATAGGAACAGGTCGACATGTGGGGCATGTTGTCTGTATCCTCCTTTGTAAAAACTTGTCAAAAGTAGTCATTTAATATATCTGCAATTTTTTTCTTCATCTATGATTTTGCCATTTGTATATCTTAGACATTTACCCTCCTCGTTGATGTTCTCGTTCTCTTATAATATTGGAAAAACATTTTGGAATTGGTTTTAGCCCCCTTAGCAATGTTCATTTCTATCTCTCTCTTGGCCTTTCTAACTTCCTTTTTGACTTGCGTTTGGAGTTCCAAGTACTCTTTCTGTGTGCTTTGTTTTGGTCCCTTTTAAACGCTCTGTAAAGTGACTTTTTTCGATGAATTTTTTTTTTTTAATTGATCTATTAAACCATTTTGGCCATTTTGTTTTACATTTAGATTTGTCTACTTTTGGGATGTAATTGTTTTGCGCAACAAGTACTACATTTTTGAAAAACAGCCATCCCTTTTCTGTGGATGTTTTCTCTATTTTACTCCAATCTACTTCTGTTAGTCTCTGTTTCATACCTTCATAGTTTGCTTTTCTAAAATTGTAAACCTTAGCTTTAGTCATTACTTTTGGGGTTTTAAAAATCACTTAGAATGAGACCATGTTGTGGTCTGAGTTTGCCAATGGTTCTCTGACCTCTGTTTTAGTTATTCTCTCTTCGTTATTTGAAAAGACTAAATCAAGGCATGCCTCCCCTCTAGTCGGTGCCTTGACAAATTGCGTTAGGAAGCAGTCATTTGTCATTTCCACCATTTCAATTTCGTCCGTCGTGCTCCCCACCGGGTTTCCCATTTATACGGGGAAGTTGAAATCCCCATTAGTATGACTTCTCCTTTGCTAAACACATTTCCAATGTCATTGTTTAACAGATTATTTTGCTTGGCGTCTGAATTTGGCGGTCTATAGCATGCTCCTTTTATTATGCCCTTTGAATTTTTGTCCATTATTCTGACCCATATTGATTTGGCATTGTTTTCTTCGTCCAGATTTAACACCTGGGCTTCAGGACTATTTCTATATATTGTGAGAAGTGTTGAATTTAAATCAAGGGAAGTAATGTTAAAACTTTATAATACATTAGTAAGACCTCACATAGAATATTGTGTTCAGTTCTGGTCACCTCGTTACAAAAAGGATATTGCTGCTCTAGAAAGAGTGCAAAGAAGAGCAACCAGAATTATCCCGGGTTTAAAAGGCATGTCGTATGCAAACAGGCTAAAAGAATTGAATCTATTCAGTCTTGAACAAAGAAGACTACGTGGTGATCTGATTCAAGCATTCAAAATCCTAAAAGGTATAGACAATGTCGACCCAGGGACTTTTGACCTGAAAGAAACAAGGACCAGGGGTCACAAATGGAGATTAGATAAAGGGGATTTCAGAACAGAAAATAGGAGGCACTTTTTTACACAGAGAATTGTGAGGGTCTGGAACCAACTCCCCAGTAATGTTGTTGAAGCTGACACCCTGGGATCCTTCAAGAAGCTACTTGATGAGATCAATAAGATACTAACAACCAAACCAGCAAGATGGGCTGAATGGCCTCCTCTCATTTGTAAACATTCTTATGTTCTTCTTATGTTCTTATATACAACCCCACCCCACTCCCTATACCCCTCAATCCCATATACAACCCCACCCCACTCCCTATGCCCCTCAATCCCATATACAACCCCAACCCACCCCTACACCCCTCAATCCCATATACAACCCCACCCCACTCCCTATACCCCTCAATCCCATGTACAACCCCAACCCACCCCTACACCCCTCAATCCCATGTACAACCCCACCCCACTCCCTATACCCCTCAATCCCATATACAACCCCACCCCACCCCTATACCCCTCAATCCCATATACAACCCCACCCCACTCCCTATACCCCTCAATCCCATATACAACCCCAACCCACCCCTACACCCCTCAATCCCATGTACAACCCCAACCCACCCCTACACCCCTCAATCCCATATACAACCCCACCCCACTCCCTATACCCCTCAATCCCATATACAACCCCACCCCACTCCCTATACCCTCAATCCCATATACAACCCCACCCCACTCCCTATACCCCTCAATCCCATATACAACCCCACCCCACTCCCTATACCCCTCAATCCCATATACAACCCCACCCCACTCCCTATACCCCTCAATCCCATATACAACCCCACCCCACTCCCTATACCCCTCAATCCCATGTACAACCCCACCCCACTCCCTATATAGGGAGTGCATCTGTGTATTTGGGGCAGTGTAACAGGAAGTGTATCCATGTCTCGACTCTCTTTCAGGCCCCATAACTACACTAACCCCAGTGGAGGATTTACTGTGATCCGACCAAACTGTAAATATTATTATTATTATTATTATTATTATTATTATTATTATTATTATTATTATTATTATTATTATTATTATTCGCATCTATATTATTATGATGATTAGTTTGTGTTTTTATTTCAGATTATCTGTATTATTATTATGATGATTAGTTTGTGTTTTTCTTTTCAGATGCCCCTCCTGGGATCCTCCCAGTTCGCTCAGTCACGTCTCCCAGTCACTTCCTGTCCATTCCGTGAGTTTCTGCTCCACACTCACTGTGCACTAGATGGCGCTGACTTATACAAAGATTGGCTGATCTAGCCCGTGTTCCATGTGTCTATGGCAGAGCAACTAGAACTAATATTGTGTTCAGTTCTGGTCACCTCGTTACAAAAAGGATATTGCTGCTCTAGAAAGAGTGCAAAGAAGAGCAACCAGAATTATCCCGGGTTTAAAAGGCATGTCGTATGCAGACAGGCTAAAAGAATTGAATCTATTCAGTCTTGAACAAAGAAGACTACGCGGCGATCTGATTCAAACATTCAAAATCCTAAAAGGTATAGACAATGTCAACCCAGGGGACTTCTTTGACCTGAAAAAAGAAACAAGGACCAGGGGTCACAAATGGAGATTATATAAAGGGACATTCAGAACAGAAAATAGGAGGCACTTTTTTACACAAAGAATTGTGAGGGTCTGGAACCAACTCCCCAGTAATGTTGTTGAAGCTGACACCCTGGGATCCTTCAAGAAGCTGCTTGATGAGATTCTGGGATCAATAAGCTACTAACAACCAAACGAGCAAGATGGGCTGAATGGCCTCCTCTCGTTTGTAAACTTTCTTATGTTCTTATGTTCTTATGTTCTTATGAAGAGCAGCTCCTGAACTCAGTCTGTGTGTGTGTCTGTGTGTCTGTGTGTGTGTCTGTCTGTCTGTGTGTGTGTGTGTGTCTGCACTGACATCATTAATACAGATCCTGCCGACTCTGCCAAATTACAGCTGCAACTCTCATACAACTGGGAGAATGCAACATGAATTATTCATTCATTCTCCCACTCTCTCTCTCCCTCCCTCCCCCTCTCTCTCTCACTCTCGCTCCCTCAGATCCCCCCATCCAGCAGAGAGCCGTCGGAGTTCCTTCGCTAAAACAGATGACGACGGTGAGAGGGGAGGGGAGAGGGGAGAGTGGAGAATGGAGAGGGGAGAGGGAGGAGGGAGGGTCCGTCATACACAGACACATGATTAGAGAGAGACACCCAACACTTAGAAACTTATTATAAGAGACACCCGACACACCACAGATTAATTTATATAAAACTGAGGTACAGTGAGTGGGGAGAGGGATGAGGGAAGGTTTACATACAAAGAGTGCAAAAGAATGAAACACACTTTCTGCATGATTAGAGGGAGACACTTAGAAACATATTATGAGTCACCCGACACAAGACAGTGGATTTTGTAGCCTTGGTTTGTGCTCAATTAACGTTATGTTTTTTCCCGGTTTTATTTCTGTCTGTCTGTCTACAGAAAGTGCACCAAGCTATGAAAATCAAGGTGAGGTTCTATATATTATTATAATTAGTTTTTTAAATCTTGAAATTCACAATATTCTGGGTATCGTATAATGTAACCCAGCCTTTAAAAATGATGATGATGATTATTATTATTATTATTATTATTATTATTATTATTATTATTATTATTATTATTATTATTATTATTAATGTTGTTGTTGTTGGTTTTGTTGGTGTTGTTACCTTCATCTTTATAATTAATGATCATTGATTGTTATTGATTTTCATTGCTATAATTGGTCATTATTGGTAATTATTTAGTGTTTTTATTGTCATCAGTAGTAGTGGTATTTGTAGCATTATTGGATGTGAGTAGCATTTGTTCTGTGTAATATTTCTTACTGCTGTATTTCATTACATCTACTAGGGGGCAGTGTTGCTGGTTATAATGATACAAGACTGCTGTATTCAGGTCCATATATATACATATATATATACTGTATATGGACCTGAATACAGCAGTATATATATATTTCTTACTGCTGTGTTTCTCCCCTTCACTAGGGAGTGTTGCAGGGAGTAGGTTAATAATAATAATGGCTCCACTCTGATGTACCTGCTGTAGAGTTTAGATTTAGACATGATTCAGAGAGCTCTATTGAGGCCACAGGGTTTGCTTTAAACTTAAAAAAAGTCCCCAGTATGTGACGAGTGGAACAGAAATACAAAGTGAATATGAAACAGGGAAGACGACGAAGTTGATTAACGAGTTCAAATCATTTCTGTTTCTCGTTGCAGATCAAAACCTGGATAGCGACTACGTCAACGAAGACAACGAGGAGCAGGAGAGACCAGGAGAGGGATACATGTGAGTGTGTGTGTGTGTGTGTGTGTGTGTGTGTGTGTGTGTGAGTATGTTTGTTTATGTGAGTCTGTGTGGCTGTGTGTGTCTGTGCGTCTCTGTGTGAATCTGTGTGAGTCTGTCTGTGTGCGAGTCTGTGTGTGAGTGTGTCTGTCTGTATGTGAGTCTATGTGCCTGTGTGTGAGCCTGTGTGTCTGTCTGTGAATGTGTGTTGTATAATGATATTAATGACATCACTGGTGATGTCACTGTCTTTGTCTCACAGCGTTGTGCTACCAGACCCCCCGGCCCCGCCCACACACACAGAGCCATGCCCACAGACAGACGACCCTGCCTCCAACCGGAGCTCAGGTACCGGGTGATTATGATGACATCATTCAATGACATCATTCCATTCTTCTTCTTCTTCTTCTTCTTCTTCTTCTTCTTCTTCTTCTTCTTCTTCTTCTTCTTCTTCTTCTTCTTCTTCTTCTTCTTCTTCTTCTTCTTCTTATTATTATTATTATTATTATTGTTTTATTTTAGTTACAGAAGAATACGTCAATGTGCCTGATGACTCAAGTGATAGAATCGGTGGGTCCAAATCTGTGTCTGTCTGTCTGTCTGTCTGTCTGTCTGTCTGTCTGTCTGCCTGTCTGTCTGCCTGTGTCTGTCTGTCTGTCTGTGTGTCTATCTGTAGGTCTGTCTGTCTGTCTGTCTGTGTGTCTATCTGTCTGTCTGTCTGTCTGTCTGTCTGTCTGTCTGTCTGTCTGTCTGTCTGTCTGCCTGTGTCTGTCTGTCTGTCTGTGTGTCTATCTGTCTGTCTGTCTGTCTGTTTACCTGTGTGTGTGTGTCTGTCTGTCTGTGTGTCTATTTGTCTGTCTGTCTGTCTGTCAGTGAATTGATTTCTAAAATATTATTATTATTATTATTATTATTATTATTATTATTATTACAGATTCCAATAGTGGAGACTACGTCAATCTGAATGAAGAAGACATTTCCAGTATCTCACATGGTAAATATCTCTCTGTTCTAACTAGCAGTGTCAGCAGCATTAGTGTATCAGTAATATCAGTGAGTCCCTCTGTGCTTTGCTGTGATTCCAGTGCTCCAGGACGACTATCACAACGACAGCGAGGACGATGGACCAGACTATGTGAACGCACCAGAGAGAGGTGAGAGAGAGTGGTGGGAGAGAGAGGAGAGGGGGAGAGTAGTTAATTAAAAATAGTTTCAACAAAATTAATAACACTTGGTTAGTTTTGCATACTGAAAATGAGACTGAAAACGACTCTGATTTTAACTTTATAAATGTGGCTGCTCCATGTGACGTTTCAGTGGCACAGCATGACAGTGGAACTGTATGTGTATTGAGACCCGAGAAGGTACATATTGATGAAAGGCAGGAGGTGAGTGTGGACTGGATAACTGTTAGAAAAAGTACAAAGAGGAGGATGACACCGAGCAGTCAACTAGAGAGGAGATTGATCTAGCTAAGAGATTCCAAGCACTGAGCAATGACGGCCTAGTGCTGGATGAACACAGGGGTGAGGTGTTGTTAATAGTGATTCAATTCTACGCTATGATGATCTAGTGCTGGATGAACACAGGGGTGAGGTGTTGTTAGGAGTGAGTCAATTCCACGCTATGATGATCTAGTGCTGGATGAACACAGGGGTGAGGTGTTGTTAGGAGTGATTCAATTCCACGCTATGATGATCTAGTGCTGGATGAACACAGGGGTGAGGTGTTGTTAGGAGTGATTCAATTCCACGCTATGATGATCTAGTGCTGGATGAACACAGGGGTGAGGTGTTGTTAGGAGTGATTCAATTCCACGCTATGATGATCTAGTGCTGGATGAACACAGGGGTGAGGTGTTGTTAGGAGTGATTCAATTCCACGCTATGATGATCTAGTGCTGGATGAACACAGGGGTGAGGTGTTGTTAGGAGTGAGTCAATTCCACGCTATGATGATCTAGTGCTGGATGAACACAGGGGTGAGGTGTTGTTAGGAGTGATTCAATTCCACGCTATGATGATCTAGTGCTGGATGAACACAGGGGTGAGGTGTTGTTAGGAGTGATTCAATTCCACGCTATGATGATCTAGTGCTGGATGAACACAGGGGTGAGGTGTTGTTAGGAGTGATTCAATTCTACGCTTTGATGATCTAGTGCTGGATGAACACAGGGGTGAGGTGTTGTTAGGAGTGATTCAATTCCACGCTATGATGATCTAGTGCTGGATGAACACAGGGGTGAGGTGTTGTTAGGAGTGATTCAATTCCACGCTATGATGATCTAGTGCTGGATGAACACAGGGGTGAGGTGTTGTTAGGAGTGATTCAATTCCACGCTATGATGATCTAGTGCTGGATGAACACAGGGGTGAGGTGTTGTTAGTAGGTGATTGTGACAGTCTGGCTGAGTGGTGACGTCAGAAACAGGAAATGAATAACACAAAAAAGGACGGATGAAATGGTAAATGTGCTTGCTTGCGCCGGTTTATTGTAAATAAAAAGGTTGAACAAAACAGAAAAACACGGCACTTTGGGCCAAAATACATAGACGAACAAAACAGACGGTGGACGAACACTAAACAAGCACGGTGCTGGTGCTTCCAGCACTCGTAGCAATTATTTATTTTCCTACTTTTTTATTCTTCTCTCCACACCTGTTCTCCACTCACGTGCATCTATATATACTGTTGTGCTGGGATTCAATTACTAATTCATTATTCACTTGAATCCCAGCACGTGAACTAATTCTGTGAAACCCAGTGCTCACTTACTATTACATACTTTAAATGCACGTGAAGTAAAGTGCAATCCCTGTACCTAAATACAATTAAACATTTTAAATAACTCGTGCTGCACACACCCATTTATATCCTGTGCAGCCATATCTATACACCAACATTAACACACGCAACATACAACATAAAACACAAAAATACACACAGGGGTGGGGCACATTGCCATAGTGATTCAATTATACGCTGTGTCGACAGTGATTTTAGCCGTACAAGAGCCCATAAATAAGGTTGTTACCTGCCTCCCTGGAGCAAAAGTAAAGGATATTGAATCAAGAGTGCACAGATTATTAAATCACAAAAAAGAGTCACTGTACATGCTGGTACAAATGACATAAGGAACAGAAAATCTGAGATTTAAATCATTAACAAGACAGCTGAAAAAGAATTATTCTCTCAGGTCTACTGCCTGTTGTTGGTGGTGGGGATGAAGTATTCAGTAGAATTAGGGCCTTAAATACTTGGCTGGCTGGTTGGTGTGTGCAAGAAGGGCAGGGATTTATAAACAACTGGGATTGCTTTCGGAAAAGAAATTGATATTATAGGAAAGATGGACTGCACCTAAATAAGTCAGGGGCAAGCAGGCTAGCTGATAACATCGAACATCACCTAGCAAGGTATTTAAGCTAGGTACTGGGGAGGGGAGTGAATCTAAAGAGGCATGTAAAATTCAGGTTAAAGTATCCTTTTTTATTATTATTATTTTCTCCCCAATTTGAAATGCCCAATTATTTTTAGGCTCAGCTCACCACTACCACCCCTGCGCTGACTCGGGAGGGGCGAAGATGAACATACGTTGTCCTCCGAAGCGTGTGCCGTCAGCCGCCCGCTTCTTTACACTCTGCAGACTCACCGTGCAGCCGCCTCAGAGCTACAGCGTCGGAGGACAACGCAGCTCTGGGCAGCTTACAGGCAAGCCCGCAGGCGCCCGGCAAGACTACAGGGGTTGCTGGTGTGCGGTGAGCCGAGGACACCCTGGCCGACCTAACCCTCCCTCCCCCCGGACGATGCTCGACTAATTGAGTGGCACCCCTTGGGAGCTCCTGTCCACGGTCGGCTGTGGAATAGCCTGGACTCAAACCGGTGACGTCCAGGCTATAGAGCGCATCCTGCACTCTAGCGAGTGCTTTTACTGGATGCGCCACTCGGGAGCCCCAGGTTAAAGTATCCTGCCATTCCCGCTACCTGCTGAGTAAACACAGAGGTGTGTGCTACAGTAACCTTCGTCAAATTCCTATTACCCCTGCGCAATCACATGCTCTTGATTGGACCAATTTCTGCCTAGGTTTATTCCATGTCATGTCTAATAAGGCTCTGTTAATTAGTGATTACATCAGGATTACAACATTGATATTCTCTCTTTAGCTGAAACATGGCTTGGACCGAATGACAATGTTTCCCTGATTGAGGCTTCTCCACCTAACTATTCTTTTTTCCAGAAAGCTTGCTCTACTTGGTGGGGAGGTGGACTTGCTACTATAGTTTTCCATAGTGAACTTAGGATCAAACAGGACATTGTTGAAAGTTATTCATCTTTTGAAGTTTTAACCTTCATGGGGTTTCCATGCGGGTCAATTTACACGTGAAATAGCGATGTGCGTGCACGTTTGGGAGAATTACTAGGGTAAATCAGGTCTGTGGCCGAGAAAAACGGCCAAAGAGAGTGATAGGGTAAATCTAATTTACTCGTGTAAATGACGAAACACATGGGAAATCCACGCCCAGTTTCGCATGGAAACCCGCATTTCATGTGTAAATGTTAATGAGCGTGTTTATCCTTAACTATAAATATTGCAAGGGATCAGGTCAGTTGTTGCTGTGGATTCCAAGACGGCAGAAAGTAGTGGCTGATGGGTGATTTTATGGTTAGCTGTGGAGTAGTTCACCTTAATGCTAATGCGGGAGGCCTTTTTTATTATTGTTTTTTGCTGTGTCTGGTCTGTCATGTTGTATATATCTTGTGGGTTTACAGTTCTGTATAAAACCACTTACCACAAACTGCTTTATGCATTTGTTATAGTATTAAAGCAGCTGTTTGAGAATACCCTTGCTGTAAAAACTACACTAAAGTTAAACATGAAGAGCAAGTGAGCTGCTTAACTGAATCAACTCCCGTCCTTTTTATGATCCCAGCTATATCCAAAGACAACGCGCGTCTGCCCTCCACGTTAATAAATATAGTTTGTGAACTTGATGTCATAAGCCAGCTCGATCGCCCAAAACAGCACAACAACATCCAAGCCCTGTCAGTACTGACCAAATAAAATTGCAAATGAACGTATTGATTGTGTTTTATTTGTTTGCATCATTAATATTTAACACAGCAGTAAATCCAACACAACTTAAAAGAAAGGAGAGCATCTCTGACAGCATGAGCCTCCTCAAATCGCTGCTGTCATAAGGACATAAGAAAGTTTACAAACGAGAGGAGGCCATTCAGCCCATCTTACTCGTTTGGTTGTTAGTAGCTTATTGATCCCTGAATCTCATCAAGCAGCGTCTTGAAGGATCCCAGGGTGTCAGCTTCAATAACATTACTGGGGAGTTGGTGCCTCCTATTTTCTGTTCTGAATGCCCCTTTATCTAAACTCCATTTGTGACCCCTGGTCCTTGTTTCTTTTTTCAGGTCAAAAAAGTCCCCAGGGTCGACATTGTCTATACCGTTTAGGATTTTGATTGCTTGAATCAGATCACCGCGTAGTCTTCTTTGTTCAAGACTAAATAGATTTAATTATTTTAGTCTGCATACGACATGCCTTTTAAACCCGGGATAATTCTGGTTGCTCTTCTTTGCACTCTTTCTAGAGCAGCAATATCCTTTTTGTAACAAGGTGACCAGAACTGAACACAATATTCTAGGTGAGGTCTTACTAATGCATTGTAAAGTTTTAACATTGCTCCCTTGATTTAAATTCAACACTTCCCACAATATATCCGAGCATCTTGTTGGCCTTTTTTATAGCTTCCCCACATTGTCTAGACATTTCTGAGTCAACATAAACTCCTAAGGTTTTTTTCATAGTTCCCTTCTTCAATTTCAGTATCTCCCATTTGATATTTATAATGCACATTTTTATTTCCTGCGTGCAATACTTTACACATTTCTCTATTAAATGTCATTTTCCATGTGTCTGCCCAGTTCTGAATCCTGTCTAGATCATTTTGAATGACCGTTGCTGCTGCAACAGTGTTTGCCACTCCTCCTATTTTTGTGTCGTCTGCAAATTTAACAAGTTTGCTTAATATACCAGAATCTAAATCATTAATAAAGATTAGGAATAGCAGAGGACCTAATACTGATCCCTGTGGTACACCACTGGTTACCTCGCTCCATTTTGAGGTTTGTCCTCTAAATCAGTACTTTCTGTTTTCTACATGTTAACCACTCCCTAATCCATGTGGCTTCTCCTTTGCTACACGCATTTCTAATGTCATTGTATAACAGATTATTTTGCTCAGCGTCTGTATTTGGCAGTCTATAGCATGCTCCTATTATTATGCCCTTTGAATTTTTGTCCATTATTCTGACCCATATTGATTCGCCGTTGTTTTCATTGTCCAGATTTAACACCTGGGCTTCAAGACTATTTCTTACGTATAGCGCTACCCCTCTGCCTCTTCTGTCCTGCCTGTCTTTCCTATACAGTGTGTACCTACTAATATTATATTTGTCTCCATCACTCTCAGACAACCAAGTTTCTGTAACACCTATCACATTGTAGTTACTTGTTAGTGCAGTAGCTTCAAATTCTAACATTTTGTTTCTGGAACTTCTAGCATTAAGATAAATACGTTTAATAGTTGTCTTACCTGAGTTGTTGCCCTTGTTTTGATGTGGTATCCCTTCTGTTTTTTATGTTTTCTCCCCCCTTGAATGAATGGAAACCCCATGCTTGACATTAAACAGTCCATTACCTGTTCATATTGTAATTATGTATCAACCACCTAAGTCAGCGACCAGAAGAGCGACCAGAATTACAAGAACATAAGAACATAAGAAAGTTTACAAACGAGAGGAGGCCATTCAGCCCATCTTGCTCGTTTGGTTGTTAGTAGCTTATTGATCCCAGAATCTCATCAAGCAGCTTCTTGAAGGATCCCAGGGTGTGAGCTTCAACAACATTACTGGGGAGTTGGTTCCAGACCCTCACAATTCTCTGTGTAAAAAAAAGTGCCTCCTATTTTCTGTTTTGAATGCCCGTTTATCTAATCTCCATTTGTGACCCCTGGTCCTTGTTTCTTTTTTCAGGTCAAAAAAGTCCCCTGGGTTGACATTCTCTATACCTTTTAGGATTTTGAATGTTTGAATCAGATCACCGCATAGTCTTCTTTGTTCAAGACTGAATAGATTTAATTCTTTTAGCCTGTCTGCATACGACATGCCTTTAAAACCCGGGATAATTCTGGTTGCTCTTCTTTGCACTCTTTCTAGAGCAGCAATATCCTTTTTGTAACGAGGTGACCAGAACTGAACACAATATTCTAGGTGAGGTCTTACTAATGCATTGTAAAGTTTCAACATTATGCATTGTAAAGTTTTAACTAATGCATTGTAAAGGGAACTATGTTACCAGTTTTAACATAGTTCCCTCAGCACTTAAGGTAGCGGTGGTAAAGCCTATGCTTAAGAAACACAATTTGGACCCTAAAGCCCTCAATAACTATAGGCCAATCTACAGCCAACCATTCTTTGATAAGGTTCTAGAGAGAGTTGTTACAATTCAATTACAAATTACTAAGTGCTGCCTTTGATACTGTAGACCAGTGGTCTTCAGCCCTGGTCCTGGAGATCCCCAGACCAGGATTGGAGACCATTGCTGTAGACCATTCCATCCTACTGAATCGTCTTGAAAGCACAGTAGGACTGTCTGGCCTTGTCCTATCCTGGTTCAAATCTTATCTTTCTGATAGGTTTCAGTTTGTCTCTATTGGGGAGGTAAAATCAGCATTATCGGAAGCTGTCTCAGGGCTCCATTCTAGATCCCTTGCTGTTTTCATTATATATGCCACCGTATATTATATATTATCCGCAGACACGGAGTGAACTTCCATCACTATGCTGATGATACCCAGTTATATTTGTCCCTAAAGCCAAGAATTTCTTCTGTCTGGGTGTTATTAGCTAATTGCCTTACAGACATTAAGCATTGGATGTCACAGAATTTTCTAATGTTGAATTCAAATAAAACAGATGTTATGCTAGTGGGATCACAGAACCAGCTAAAAGGAAATGTGGGATTACATCAGCTCAACCCTGGCAGCCTCTCATCAAAACATCTTTGATCCTGATCTATCATTTGATACTCATATTAGGGAAGTTACTAAAGTGTCTTTCTACCATTTGAGAAATATAGTCAAACTTAAACCACTTATTTCTGTATTTGATGCAGAGAGTCTAATGCATGCCTTTGTTTCATCTAGAATTGATTATTGTAATGCACTTTTTTCTGGTGTCTCAAAACGTGTGGTATCCTGCTTGCAGGTTGTTCAGAATAATGCCGCTAGAATTCTGACTAAAACCAGAAAAAGTGAACATATTACCCCTGTTTTGGCCTCTACACTGAGATCACAGGATGTGAGGCTGCTGGTTATTTCTAGGGTCAACGGGAGGTACGAATTTTTCTTGTAGAGCTCCTAAATTATGGAATGCTCTGTCTTCGTTTGTCAGGGAAGCTGGGATAGTTACAGTTTTCAAGTCAAGACTAAAAACGCACTTTTATAAAATGGCTTTCTTATCTTAGTAGGTTTGAAGGTGACTTTAAAATTGCTGCTTTTGTATTATTATGTGTATATTGTTATTTAAATGGTCTGATTGTGGCAGTTGTATGTGTGACATGCTATACAAATATATTGTGGTTTGTTCTTTTTTTCAGCTATGTACTGTACAGTGCTTTGCGACACTTTTGTTTAAAAAGTGCTATATAAATGCAATAAATAAACAAATAAATAAGAGGGAGAGAGAGAGGAGAGGGGGAGGGGAAAGGGAAAGAGAGAGGGGGAGAGTGAAAGATAACAGAGAAGCCATACAGTTCTGTCTGTCTGTCTGTCTGTCTGTCTGTCTGTCTGTCCTGACACATTAATACAGATTCTGCCGACTGTGCCACGTTTTATATCCAATAATACAACTCTCTCTCTCCCTTTGTCTCCACCCCTCTCTCTCATCCCCCTCGCTCTCTCTGCAGCTTAGCAACAGACTTTGAACCCGAGATACCAGTGACTGGCTCAATTGGAGGAGAGTCCAGATAAACTGATGGAAACAAACACCTGAACAAATACTGTGCACAATCAAATATAATGAGAGAAGGAGAGAGGGGAGCTGCAGTTATATATTAGTACTTTTAATCTGATTACTTACATAGATACTATCCCTTATAAAAGTCTGCCATAGTAAAAGCACAGCAAAGTGTAATAAAGCACAGTGAAAGCACGGTAAAGCATAGAGAAACATTGTAAAGAACAGAGAGGTATGGTAAAGCCTATATTATAGCATGGGGGGGGAAACTGCAAAAATACTGTGGTAAACTTTTATAAGGGGTGAATGGTACAGAAATGCTGTAGATTTTGAAAGAAAAAAGGGTTTGTTTAGTTATATTATTTCGTTTTATTTAGTTTGTTTAAAGATTAGTTTAAACTAGGGGTTTTAATCTGAAGTTTTCGATTCATTGATTAACCAACGGATCTATTGATTTAATCGATTAATCACACCAGTTTGCTTGTGATATGAAATTGAATTGAGACAAATAATCCCTTCTAGTGACATAATCTGACATTTTCTAAAAAAAAAAAAAAAAAAAAGGATTAATAATACATCGAGATCACAGATACTGTGCGCTTCAGACTTACTGAGTTAGCTGAAGTGAAATGCAATTTACTGAGTGTTGTTTTATCTAGGATTATTTGTTTATTTAGCAGATGCCTTTATCCAAGGCGACTTACAGAGACGAGGGTATGCGAACTGTGCATCAGCTGCAGAGTCACTTACAACTACGTCTCACCCGAAAAACAGAGCACAAGGAGGTGAAGTGACTTGCTCAGGGTCACACAATGAGTCAGTGGCTGAGGTGGGATTTGAACCGGGGACCTCCTGGTTACAAGCCCTTTTCTTTAACCACTGGACCACATAGCCTCCAGGATAGCTGAAGAGAAATGCAATTTACTGAGTGATATTTTATCTAGGTTAGCTGAAGAGAAATGCAATTTACTGAGATGTTTTATCTAGGATAGCTGAAGAGAAATGCAATTTACTGAGTGATGTTTTATCTAGGTTAGCTGAAGAGAAATGTAATTTACTGAGTGATGTTTTATCTAGATTAGCTGAAGAGAAATGTAATTTACTGAGTGATGTTTTATCTAGATTAGCTGAAGAGAAATGTAATTTACTTGCTCTTTTGTTTTAGCTAAAGAAAAGAATGATAGAGCTGTTCATTTTTTGATACCGTTTGACTAAAAAGAAAAAACAGCGGACCTGTGACTAAGATGATATGATAAGCGTGTAGCACTGCTGTGAAAGGAACTATTTTTAATTAATTGCATGTGTAGCCTATTAGTCATCAATTCAATTAGACAGTCACCAATTTGCCTATTTAGACAATATTCCAAGATTTTCAGTTCCAGTGGTTTGATTTCACATGCACAACAAACAAAAACTTCAGAAGCAATGAGGTGTTTTTATAAATGTGCATGCCACATTTATAAAATGTGTGTAAGTGTGTATATATATATATATATAGAGAGAGAGAGAGAGAGAGAGAGAGAGAGAGAGAGAGAGAGAGAGAGAGAGAGAGAGAGAGAGATATAGATATATAGATATATTAATGGGTGTTCTAATACATTTGCACACTAATGTATAATATCTTTTTTATATATACTGCACTTAGGTAGACAAGATTAATCAATTGATTATTTTTTAATTGATCAAAGCCCACAGGTGTGATTAATCAATTATAGATTCATCGATTAATCATTAATCAATTAAACCCCCTGTTTATCCCTTTTTTGTTTGTGTGTGTTTATGACTTATCCTGAGAATAATTTTATTACAATTGCTGTTTAATAATTTGTTATATATATTTTTTGGTTTTGTTACTTAATCTAAATTAAATTAGCTTTTTGAAAAAAATGAATATATCGTATAGCGTCCTGAGATCCAGTTCAAATGAAAGTGTTTTTAATTCAACACTTATAGAGAACTGCTATTTTATACAGTATATTTAAAAAAATATAAATCAGAATTTAATTCTAGGTGTTTTTGATAATAATTTTATTTTTGTTAGTTTAGTTTTCGTTTTTTTGTAAAAATTATATTTTAAAAAATAAAATCAGATTTGAATTGCGGATATTTTTTCAGAAATGTTTTCATCTCTTTGTTGTTTTAATGCTTTTATTGACACTTCTGTCATGTAAGAAAGTGTTTTTAAGAGAAATGCATATTTAGAAATCAGGCGATAAAATCAGGAGATTTGAGACAAATCAAGAGCTTTCAGAGAAATCTGGAACTATATAGACATTAATACATGACTGACAAGCCTAAAGATTAGACAGAAATCAGGAGATTTTAAAGAATTTAGACAACAATCAGGAGATATGATAGAACTCTGGTGCCAGTTTCACAAAGCCCGGCTAGCAACTATCTTATTTCTGCCTGTTTAAAAAAACAGTATTTAAGATAGAACGATGACGTTTAGTAGCAATCCACTCAGCAAGTCTATATAATTAAAGGATGCTTGTGTTATTTTCTTTAGTTTATTTTTATTTAATGGAAGTGAATTGGATTGAGCAGACTCCTACCAAGAACTGCTTTGTGAAACTAGCCCCTGCTTTGTGAAACGTAATAGAAGTCTGGAGGTTTACAACAATTAAAATAAATCGACCCCACAATCTTATTGAACTGTATAACCTGAGAGAAGAGATCTAAGGTGATTTTATTTTAGCAATTTAAAAATATGAGAAAAACAAATGCTTTTCCTGAGAAACTGCTGAATATCGTGCTACACTGAAATAATCTGTTTAATAATGCTGACTGTGTGTCTTATAGATAAATGTGTGTTTTCTTGTACAATAAAACTCTTCTAAAAATATTATTATTATTATTATTTTTTAAATTATTATTATTATTACTAGTAGTAGTCGTAGTCACCTCGCTACAAAAAAGATATTGCTGCTCTAGAAAGACTGTAAAGATGAGTAGCAAGAATTATTGATATTAATAGACATATTAACTGATAGAATAGACAGGGGTCGACTGGACATATTAACTGATAGAATAGACAGGGTCGACCAGACATATTAACTGATATAAGAGACAGTCAACCAGCCATATTAACTGATTTAGAGGAACGGCAGTTCATCGCACCAATTTACAGCGACGCACGAGAACTGCCAGTGACTATCTATACAGCACAGATAGTTTATGTGTTTCCAGGGTATTGGCGCATTGAAAGTAAATCAGCCAAAAGCAGCAATCCACATTTAATTTGTACTTCCCAAAGTCGATACATGTCATACAGTAAGAGAAATAAGTAGCCAAAAGAAGGTAAAAATGTCCATCATCATCATCTTCTTTTTCCCAACATATTTTTTGCAGATTTTTGCAGACCCCAGGCACTTTTTTCTACTTTTATGCCCAGCACAAAGCAAATAGGCACAACTGTCAAAGCGGTGGGGGCCAAGGTTGACCCAATTGTTTCTATTAACTTGGCTTGTGTTTTTTAGGCACAATAAACACAGATCAAAACGCATGAAAAACACAAGCCAAGTTAGTAGAAACAATTGGGGCAACCTTGGCCGCCATCGGTTTTACAGTTGTGCCTATTTGCTTGGTGCTGGGCAAGGTTGCCCCAGTGGTTTCTTGAAACTTGGCTTGTGTTTTAGATATCTCTACTTTAAATGGCTGGGCACTTTGGATAACTTGGCGTTTTTTTTCACATTTTCTATGTGTTTTGTTTCAGATATGAGAGACAGGGTGGACTGGATATATTAAATGATATAAGAGACAGCATCGACTGGACATATTAATGATATAAGAGACAGGGTCGGCTGGACATATTAACTGATGCAAAAGATGAGGCCTATTAATATTAACTTGTACAAGACTTATGTAATAACTTGGTGAATTGAACAAAGGAGCTTGAATTCTGAGGAATAATTCAATCTCTATTTGCCTGGGCGTGACCTGACTGTTTGCCCCATTCCCTAAAGCCTGGGACTCTGAATAGAGGACGTTGTTTGTGCTGAATCATCGTGACAGCAAGGTGTCTTCTGCAAACTGCAGAGCCTTTATAAAAACGTGAAGGAGCATGAGGAAAACTCACACACACACAGAATGGAACAGGGAACAGGGGAGATAAGGCTCATCATAATCTTTTTGGATTAAAATGTTTAAAATGTAAAAAAAAAATACTTTGTAAGGAAATGGAAACATTGATTTAAAATAAATAAATGCATAATAATAATAATAATAACATTAACAGCAATTATATAATAAATAATTATTAGTAATTATAAATGATAGAAATGAGAATATTTCTTTATTCATCAATATTCATAAAAAAAACAAAAAAATGCAGACGGTCCCTTCTATTCCTGCTGAGAGTAAAGTTATTTTATCATGTTACATAATTCTTGGGGGCGGGGGCGGGGAGGGATCAGCCAGCCCAGATGTGAGGGAGAGACTGAGATTTATAATCCTTTATATTACTGATGCACACAGGCAGAGAGAGGTCCTGGGCATTGGTGAGTACATTTGAAAATACATTTTTCTACATAGCTGCAATTCTCATTGGAGTATTATTAATTTAAATAACTTTTATCTCGAAGTGCGCTGATTTGGTATCAGCGTGTGGAAAAGGGAAAGAAAAAGAAAGAAAGAAAGAAAGAAAGAAAGAAAGAAAGAAAGAAAGAAAGAGTGAGGCCATTCGCAAAGTTTATTGCTTTGGTATCCCTGGTAAAAGCACAGCGCAGTGTAGTAAA
Source organism: Acipenser oxyrinchus oxyrinchus (assembly GCA_030684275.1). Classification (NCBI taxonomy): domain Eukaryota; kingdom Metazoa; phylum Chordata; class Actinopteri; order Acipenseriformes; family Acipenseridae; genus Acipenser; species Acipenser oxyrinchus. The sequence goes on from CM060295.1 coordinate 3,563,222, forward strand.
GCACAGAGAAGAGAATAAACCAGCCCCTTCTCAAAGTGTATTGCTAAACCCATTCTACCAGCCTCATCCCATTGCTGCCCTGTACTTGTGCTACCATTTCCGCTCAGTATAATACAGAACCTGTCTGTCCGTCATTTGGGATCATTACCACATGTTGACCTGTTCCTATCCTGTTTTAAATAACTTTAGCATAACAGAGGCAGAAGTGTTAAAGGGACTAGGAGCTCCTAAAATAAACAAATCCCTGGGCCGGAAGAGATCTTCCCAATAGTATTCAAGGAAATGAAAGAAGTTATTTACAAACCGCTAACCAAGATCATGCAACAGTCTCTTGACACAGGGATTGTGCCGACAGACTGGAAAATTGCAAATGGGAGACAAAACTGAACCAATAAGCCTGACTTCTATTATATGTAAACTGTAGACGATGTGGGGAAGCTATAAAAAACGCCAACAAGATGCTCGGATATATTGTGAGGAGTGTTGAATTTAAATCATGGGAAGTAATGTTAAAACTTTACAATGCATTAGTAAGACCTCATCTAGAATATTGTGTTCAGTTCTGGTCACCTCGTTACAAAAAGGACATTGCGGCTGTAGAAAGAGTGCAAAGAAGAGCAACCAGAATTATCCCGGGTTTAACAAAGAAGACTACGCTGCGATCTGATTCAAGCATTCAAAACCCTAAAAGGTATAGACAATGTCGACCCAGGGGACTTTTTTGACCTGAAAAAAGAAACAAGGACCAGGGGTGACAAATGGAGATTAGATAAAGGGGCATTCAGAACAGAAAATAGGAGGCACTTTTTTACACAGAGAATTGTGAGGGTCTGGAACCAACTCCCCAGTAATGTTGTTGAAGCTGACACCCTGGGATCGTTCAAGAAGCTGCTTGACGAGATTCTGGGATCAATAAGCTACTAACATCCAAACGAACAAGATGGGCCGAATGGCTTCCTCTCGTTTGTAAACTTTCTTATGTTCCTATGTTCTTATGTGTTTATCAGTTACTGGGAGCGTGTTGGGAATCTCGTACTGGGAGTGATGACAAGTCAAAAGCCATACACTGAGCAGCTGAAGGATGTCAAGGAGGGGTTCCAGCGATTCACACTGAAACCAGTACAGGGGGTCCCGCTAATGAAGCCCATTGCTGATAACTGGGAAAAGGTGGAGAGCTTCCAAGCCCAGTCCACCGACCTCCTGATTGCAACCTACCCCAAAGCAGGTAAAATACCCTAACCCTAACCTACTCCAAAGCAAGTAAAATACTCTAACCCTAACCTACCCCAAAGCAGGTGAAATACCCTAACCCTAACCTAACCTACCCCAAAGCAGGTAAAATACCCTAACCTAACCTACCCCAAAGCAGGAAAAATACCCTAACCTAACCTACCCCAAAGCAGGTAAAATACCCTAACCTAATCTGAATATCCTCAAATACACTCAAACACCCTGAAATACCCTGAAATACCCCCAAATACCCTCAAATACTCACAAACAATCACAAATACCCTTAAATACTCTGCAGGTCAGAGACGGAGAGAGACACACAGACAGACAGACATGCAGACACACACACACAGACATGCACACACACACTCACACAGACACGCACACAGACACGCACACAGACACAGACACACACAGAGACAAGCACACTCACACAGACACGCACACACACACAGTCCTGAAGTCTCTCTCTGTCTCTTTCACCTCTCAGGCACCACTTGGACCCAGGAGATGGTGGATCTCATTTTAAACAACGGAGATGCAGAAAAATGCAGACGTGCTCCGATTGCTGAGAGAATACCATTCCTGGAGATCTTCTCATCTCCCACCATCCCCTCAGGTGAGTCTGTCTGTCTGTGTCTGTGACTGTGTGTGTATCTGTGGGTGTCTCTCTGTGTCTGTATGTGAGTATGTGTGTGTGCGAATCTGTATGTTTGAAAATGTGTCTGCGTGTGTGTCTATGTGTGGGTCTGTATGTATGTGTGTGCTTGTCTGTGGCTGTGTGTATATCTGTAGGTCTGTATGTGTGTCTGTTTGTGCGTGTGTGTCCGTCTATCGTCTACTAAATAAACAAATAAACAAATATGTGTCTATGACTCTGTGTGCGTGTGTGTGCCCATTTGTGTGTGTGTCAGTATGTATGTGTGGCTGTGTGTGTATGTGTGTGTGTGTGTCTCTGTGTGTGTCTGTGCCTCTGTGTGTGTCAGTCTGTATGTATGTGTGTCTCTGTGTGTTTGGTTATTAGTAGTGTAACACAGCAGGTTGTGTGAGACAGCAGGGAGGGGGTTAAAACCTCCCTGAAGGAAAAAAATGTTACCTTTTGTATTGTTTAATTGTTTTGTTTTTTCAGTTAATCAGTTTTGTTAATTGTTCTTTTGTTTAATTTAACTGTTTTATTATTCAATTATCCCCTGCACCTGGGCAGTAATTGGGAATTAGAACCAGGTGCAGGGTATAAAAGAGGAGCAGTCAGAATGCTCAGGGCTGCTGAGTAGAAGGAGGCAGGAGAGGTGCTCTGTCTCCGAGCAGCCAAAGTGAATAAAAAGTAAGTGCTTTATTAAACCTGTGTTTTGTGTAAGGACGGGAAAACAGCAGACGGGAAAAAAGAAACTGCGGTTCCCGCTCTGGCCTGAGTCCTGGAGGCGCTGTAGATCCCGGTTCTGACACCACGTGTCACAAAGACAGCCGGAGTGGGTGGCGTCAGACCAGAGCCAGGAAATAAACGACAGAGAGGTGGAGTTTGGTGGAGCTGAGCGAATGGTTTCGCTCAGCATTTAATACATAAACCGAACAGAAAAATAAAAAGGTTGTACAAACAAACACAGGACACGGCACTCGTTGCCAAAATAAACAGACAAACACGGTGAGTCAGACAACTATCAATTCACTTTACTTGATTTTACTTCCTTCTCCACATCCGTTCTCCACTCACCGAACAAACAACCCAGAGTGAGTGAAAACATGCTGCTTTTATGCAGTTGTACCGAGACTCGATTGCTAGTCAATCATTCAATTGGAATCTCGGTACAACTGCACGTGAATTAATTAAAGTGCAATTCCCCGTGCTCACATATTATTACTTTTTACTTGCACGTGAAGTGCTGTGCAATCCTCGTGCCTAAATACAAATATACATTTTAAACACTCGTGTTACACAGACCCGTTTATATCCCGTGTACCAATGACTATACACCAACATTAAAACACAACACATAACACAAAATACACACAGGGGCGGGCACTTTGCCACAGACAGCCATTAAATGTATTTATCTAAATGCTAGAAGTATCAGAAACAAATGGAGACAAATATAATATTAGTGGGTATACACTATATAGGAAAGACAGGCAGGACAGAAGAGGCGGAGGGGTAGCGTTATACATAAGAAATAGTCTTGAAGTCCAGGTGTTAAATCTGGATGACGAAAAAAAAAGCAGACAAAAATTCAAAGGGCATAATAATAGGAGCATGCTATAGAAGGTCAAATCCAGACGCCGAGCAAAATAATCTGTTATACAATGACATTAGAAATGCGTGTAGAAAAGGAGAAGCCATACTAATGGGGGATTTCAACTTCCCCCGTATAAAATGGGAAAACCCGGTGGGGAGCACGACGGACGAAATTGAAATGGTGGAAATGACAAATGACTGCTTCCTAACGCAATTTGTCAAGGCACCGACTAGAGGGGAGGCATGCCTTGATTTAGTCTTTTCAAATAACGAAGAGAGAATAACTAAAACAGAGGTCAGAGAACCATTGGCAAACTCAGACCACAACATGGTCTCATTTGAAGTGATTTTTAAAACCCAAAAAGTAATGACTAAAGCTAAGTTTTACAATTTTAGAAAAGCAAACTATGAAGGTATGAAACAGAGACTAACAGAAGTAGATTGGAGTAAAATAGAGAAAACATCCACAGAAAAAGGATGGCTGTTTTTTTTAAAATGTAGTACTAGAGGCACAAAACAATTACATCCCAAAAGTAGACAAATCTAAATCTAAAACAAAATGGCCAAAATGGTTTAATAGATCAATGAAGTGCAGCTCTGTCTCTACCTCTCCCAGATCACAGTGGCAGCACAGTCTTTTTTCTTTGGCAATCCATGATTTTTTGTGCCGGCCAGTTTCGATGGCCAGGCTGTGGTCACTGAGTCTGTACTTGGTCAGGATCTGTCTATGTTTTGTGTTTTTGACCCTGATCAGATATTCTGCCAGGGTAAATTCTTTTTTTAGGGCCAGATAATATTGTAATTTATTGTGCGATTCAATTTCGCCCTTGGGTGAAAAACCCTGTTCTTTTTAGCTGAATTTTTATTGGTGGTTTAATTTTGTATAGCTGATTTTTTATAGCATAAAAAGCCCTGCGTGTTTTATCTTTTAACACATTTATAGCCAAGTTAAAGTTCCCAGACGCACTGATTTTTAGACCCAGGTAATTGTAGTGGTGCTGTGCTCCAGGGTATTGTTTCCCAGGGTGAAGCGGTACCTGTTCCCCTGAGATCTGGCTTTCTTCTGGAATACCATAACTCTGGTCTTGGGGAATGGGGGAATGCGGGGAGGCGTGGGGGTCCCTGGCGCCACTCCTGTTGACTGGCAGCTCTGTGGTGGGGGCGTGGCCTGGGGGGCTGGTCAACGCTGGGTAGCAGGCGCAGCCCCGGGACACCTCTGTGTTGATGCTGTGAATGATCTGGTAGGGCACGTCCGCTCGGGGCAGCAGAGTGAACACAATGATTTTGGCGCTGGGGTATTCGCTGGCTGCTGTTTCTGCCACCTGCTGCACTGATTTGGCCACATCTCCTCTCTCTGCGCTCAGGTTGTTGGTGCCGGTTTTGGATTACGATGTATTTCGGGCTCCTCTGTCTGTTTTTGGACAGGATTTGCAGGGCGCTCTGTGTCGTTGGGCACTTGATCTTGTCGACACTTCGGCCAGTAAAAAGCCGTCTTTCGTCCAGGTACCTCCCGTTAGAATCTATTAGGATGAGCACCTCCGCACTGCCTTGCTACTCCGAATGTGTGGCTGGGGCTGTCTGTGTGTCTGTCTGTGTGGCTGGCACTGTGTGTGTGTTTGGGGCTGTCTGTGTGTCTGCATGTGTGGCAGGTGTTGTGTGTGTGTGTGTGTGTGTGTGTGTGTGTGTGTGTGTGTGTGTGTCTGGGTTGTCAGTGTGTGTGTCGGTGCAGGCCGTGCGGGTGCTTTGTTGCTCTTGTGCTGCTGGTATGCGGAGCTGGCTGCCTCTCACTCCCTCCAGCTCTCTCTGCAGGCTTCTCAGCAGGCTGCACTGCTGTGCTGTCTTGCTCGTCTCCACTCTCAGTTCCTCCAGCTCTCTCTGCAGGCAGCTAAGCTGGCTGTGCTGCTGCGCTGTCTTGCTCGTCTCCTCTCTCAGTCTCCACAGCTCTGTCTTCATGGCCTGGTTGTCGGGGGCTGTGCTGGGGGTGGGGAGGCTGGCTGCTGGGTTGTGCTGGGGGTGGGGGAGAGGCTGGGGTTTGCAAGCTCTGGTATTGTCTTCTCTCTCTCCACACACTCTCTCAATGCTGGGAAGCTGTGTTCAAACAAGTCCAGGCTGCTCTCTCTGCCCTGCACCATGACAGTATCATTGTTGTAGACATTGACAGTGAGCATGACGCTGTCAGCATCACTGTCCTCAAACACGGTCAGCTGCCTGCCTCTGCTGATGCCTCCCTTGTGGATGTTGCAGTAGGTGCTGCACAGCGCAAAGTGCCAGGTGCTGGGGTGCTCGGTGTAGAGCAGCAGGTTACTCTTGACCCTGCAGTTGTCCATTGTGGAGTAGTTTGCTATTAGAGTCTCTGGGGACTCCCTCAGCACTCTGTTTTTGTAATTTCTTCTGGCCTTTGCAGAGCTCAGCTCCTCTGGGCATTTAATCTCAATGCTGCAGCAGCTGTTGATGCTCAGTGTGTCAAAAGTTGTTAGATTTTCAAATGTATCATTTTCACTGGCAGTTGGAGGGCCCTCTTCAACAGTCACTTCACTCTGCATTTTTTAAATTTCTCACAGCAGTTTGTATGAACTACACTGATTTTTCTTACAGATTATGGATTACGGATGATGATGATTATTATTATTTTTTGATTGGTATTTGTTGTTTTATCTATCTTGCTGGTTATATAGATTCTTACCTCCTGTCTCTGTGCTCTATTCTGGCTGGCTCTCTCTCTGTTCTCAGTATTTCTGCTGTCTTCTGCTTGGTTTCTTTCTTTAGTTTTTATTTTCTTTTTTTTCATTATTTTTATTTCATTTCTCCTTGTCTTCAGTAAACCATTTTGTATTTTATGCAAACAAAAATCACAATTTATTACTTTAACTACTATTAAAACACTAATGTTTAAGAGCTCATTTTCTCCTTCTCTCTTTCTCTCTCTCTCAAGTGTGTTATTAACTCATTGATTCTCCTCTCATATCAGGAGTGGAGTTGCTTGAGCAGATACCTTCTCCGCGGGTTATAAAGACACACCTCCCCTTCCAGCTGGTACCAAAGTCCTTCTGGGAGCAGCGCTGCAAAGTGAGCGCAGACACACACACACACACACACAGAGAGACAGAGAGGGAGACACACACACAGACAGAGAGGGAGACACACAGACACACACACACAGAGACAGAGAGGGAGACACACACACACACAGACAGAGGGAGACACACAGACACACAAAGAGAGAGAGAGAGAGAGAGACACACACACACAGAGACAGAGAGGGAGACACACAGACACACACACACACAGAGACAGAGAGAGAAACACAGACACACACAGACAGAGGGAGACACACAGACAGAGATGGAGACACACAGACACACACACACACACACACACACACAGAGGGAGACACACACAGAGACAAAGGGAGACACACACACACACAGAGAGGGAGACACACACACACAGACAGAGGGAGACACACAGACACACAGAGAGAGAGAGAGAGAGAGAGAGAGACACACACACACAGACAGAGAGGGAGACACACAGACACACACACACACACAGAGACAGAGAGAGAAACACAGAGACACACAGACAGAGAGGGAGACACACAGACACACACAGAGGGAGACACACACACAGACAGAGAGGGAGACACACACACACACAGACAGAGAGGGAGACACACAGACACACACACAGACACACAGGGAGACACATACACACACAGAGGGAGACACACACACTGACAGAGGGAGACACACAGACACACACACACACAGACAGAGGGAGACACACAGACACACAGAGGGAGACACACACAGACAAAGGGAGACACACACACACACACAGACAGAGGGAGACACACAGGCACACACAGACAGAGGGAGACATACAGACACACACACACACACAGGCACACACACAGACAGACAGAGAGTGAGACACACAGACATACAGAGGGAGACACACACACAGACAGTTTGTCAATTTTTAATGATTCCTTTTCATTTATTTACTTGTACTTTATTGATGTACTTTATAACTGCTTTGGCAATGCTACTAATGTTGTCATGCCAATAAAGCACCTTTGAATTTAAGAGATGGAGAGAGTTATATTATTGTAGATACAATTTGGCACAGTTGGCAGGATCTGAATTCATGATGTCAATACAGGCAGACAGGCAGGCAGGCAGGCAGGCAGGCAGGCAGACAGACACACAGACAGATAGACCCTGTATACCCTGACACTGTATTGTGTTCATTTTCTCTCTCTGTGTTTACAGGTGATTTATGTCGCTCGCAATGCGAAGGACAATCTTGTCTCCTATTTCCACTTCGACAGAATGAACCTTACCCAGCCTGACCCCGGGCCCTGGAGTGTCTACATCACCAAATTCATGAGGGGAGAGTGTAGGTACCCTGAAATACAGGACAGGGGGGCACAGGTACCCTGGGATAAACAGACAGACAGACAGACAGACAGACAGGTAGATATATATTTTTTAATTTTTAAAAGAATTTTATTAACAAATATTATTCACTATTACAAAAACGCACATTGAAAAAAAAAACATTTACAAATTCTAGACAATTTTCAGTATTTTTTTTAAATACATTTATTTATTTTTTTAAATGATTTATTTAAAATACATTTATTGTGCACACATTCACCTTCTTGCATTTGGATTATTCACAGGTTCATACATAATTGTCCCTCCTCAATTGAGCACAGCACACCCTTTATTCCCCAAACCCTCTGAAACAAATCCAGTTGGTGTAGCAGTCTATAATAGGTGAACTCGAGTCTGATACGAGACAACACCAGCACCTTAAACACCAGCACCACACATAGGCAGCGACTTATATGGGCCCGTGGTGCCCATATCCAGGAACGTGGGCCCCGCTCCACCAATGTTTGAGCTTATATTTTACATATATTTTGATGTGCACGTTAGCTAAATAGGTCAGATTCTGCACATAATCTGCGTAAAATGATCTCCGTGAATGCACTCAGTATTTAAGAACAGAAGAACATAAGAAAGTTTACAAACCAGAGGAGGCCATTCAGCCCATCTTGCTTGTTTGGTTGTTAGTAGCTTATTGATCCCAAAATCTCAATAAGCAGCTTCTTGAAGGATCCCAGGGTGTCAGCTTCAACAACATTACTAGGGAGCTGGTTCAAGACCCTGGTTCAGGACCCTTGTGAGGGTCTGGGATGAACTCCCCAGTAATGTTGAAGCTGACACCCTGGGATCCTTCAAGAAGCTGCTTGATGAGATTCTGGGATCAATAAGCTACTAACAACCAAATGAGCAAGATGGGCCGAATGGCCTCCTCTCGTTTGTAAACGTTCTTATGTTCTTAATCATAGATATTTACTTGCGGCCAGAGCAGCAACACAGAGAACTTTGTCAGTTTACCTGGAAACAATTAGAACATCGCAAAAGTAAGAGCTACTTTTTTTTAAATGTAATTTTAGGAAGTATTTGCTTTTGTGGGTTATGGATCCATCAGCACTTGGTTGTTACTGTATTCAGCAGAGCATTGTCGTTTATCCTCTAATATACCATTTATAGGACAATGTACTCCAACTCAGTATGTCATACGAAAGCAATAATATATAATAAAATAGATAGTTAAGTACAATCACAATAAGTTTTTCTTATGTCTGTGGTTTTATGCAATATAGAGAAACTGTTAAACGTTTTACTGTTTCCAATCCATCCATACATTATTATTTTTTTTTATTTTTATTGGACTGCAAGTATAGGAGGCGGGACTCTGACCCCTACTGGCGCCACCAAAATTATATAAACCCAGCATCTATGGCACCACATCCCGTCAGCACCCCTCTCTCCTGGTTCTTCTGGCTCTTTAGTATTGCCAGTTTGGCCTGACCGAAGAGAAAATTAGCCAGCGGCACTCTATGCTTTTCCCCCTTGTAGGTCCCCAAATATAAAAACAGTTAGAGAAAAAGTTAACTGCAGACCAGTAAACAGGTCCTTTAAAAAACATAAAAGAGGCTGTAACCCTGAACAGTGCAAATAACAATGGAATATGGTTTCTCTGCTATTGCAGAAAATACACTTATCAGAATCCCCTTGTTGGATAATTCTATGGAACGAGTTAGTGGCCATAACGGTGTGCAACACTCTCTATTGTAAGTCTCCTCGTCGCTTCTGCAGTGGTGGCTTATACAAAGCCCTCCAGGCTGGAACAATGGCCTCTTTTACATTTAATGTTTCATGCTAACATGTGTCTGGAAGTTCCTTAATGTTTTTAAAGTGTTTTATTTTCACACACAGTCTATACAGTTCTTTCTTTTCAATTTCACTAAAGTGTATTCTATAACGGTCCCCAAGCAGTAAAAGCTTCCCTGGGCTGTCCGGACTCTGCTCTACAGCTGGTCTAGCCTGTATCTCAAACCCTGGGGGCTCTAACTCTAGGCTGACTGTACCTGTAAAGAACTCCATCAGTACAGCCAGACCCTCTCCTGACAGGGCAGCACGCAGCTGCATTAAAAACACACCAATGAATCTCACAGGCCTCACCCCCAACTGATCCGACAGGAACTCAGGGGTTTTCCAAACTCACGTGTTCAAATGTAATAGATGGGCCATCTTAAGGACTCCTCTAGACATTACATTTTTTTTAAAACTATCAGATTCTAAAATTGGACAGGTTAAAGCCTGATTATATACCAATGGTTCCTCCAGTAACCAATACAGTACCACTTTACTCATGTCTCGCTGAACCCTAAACAACCTCCATGCAATCTCCTTATAAAACCCAGGCAGAACAGACAGGTTGAGCTTTTCAGTATTTATTAAAAACATCGGTCTATCAAGGTTCAGATTCCCCACTTTGTAAAGGAAACTAAATGCCAGTGCTCTCCAAGGGAGAGACTCAGGGGCAAACAGCAGCCTCTGCAGAGACTGGAGTCTAAATGCTGCAACCCTGCGACACACATCCACCAAGCCCTGCCCACCCTCCTCTACAGGCAGGTACAGCACACTCTGTTTAACCCAGTGAATACCGTCCCAGAAAAACTGTGTAGAAGTCTTTGGATCTCCTTTACCAGAGACGGTGGGGGGTCTACACACCTGAGCTTGTGCCACAACATTGAAGTGACCAAGTTGTTAATAACCAAAACCCTACCCCTAAAGGACAGTTTTGTAATAACCCCACTCCAGCTCTGCAGCCTTCCTTTTACCTGTTCAATAACCCCACTCCAGCTCTGCAGCCTTCCTTTTACCTGTTCAATAACCCCACTCCAGCACTGCAGCCTTCCTTTTACCTGTTCAATTTCCTTTGCCACCCCTCTCCTCCTAAAAACACACCCAGATGTTTAAATATTTGCCGATTCCACTGCAGGTCTACTGGCAGGTCTGGTGGCCTACTACCCTCCCAATAAAAAAAGCATTGATTTTAGCCCAGTTTACTTTTGAGGAAGAAACCCTTTCAAACACATATTGGCAATCTTTTAATATTTGCACATCTTGAATGTTTATCACAAACACTCTTATATCATCTGCATAAGCCACCACTTGTACAGGTTCCATAGACACACCTGGAGTAGACAAACCAGTTAGTAACCTGCATAATTTATTCACAAAGGGTTCAATAGAAAGCGAGTATAGCATTCCAGACAGGGGGCAGCCCTGACAGATACCCCTCTGCACTGGAAAAGGAGAGCTAAGCACACCATTGGGTTTCAACACACAAAACACATTGCTATAAAGCAACTGAATGTGTCCCTGAAAACTGGGACCAAAGCCAAATGCCTTAACTACTCTAAATAGATATTTATGGTCTACTCTATCAAATGCTTTTTCCTGATCTATGGAAATAAGCTCTGCATTAAAACCAAAGAGCCTGGAAGCTTCTAAAAGATCTCTAACTAAAAATATATTATCAAAAATTGACCTGTTTGACACACAGTATGTTTGCTTGGGCTGTACAATAAAATTAATTACTGAACACAACCGGATTGACAAGGCCTTAGATAGAATCTTATACTCTGAAGAGAGGACAGGGTTCCCGCCGCGGATCCTTAAAAAGTCTTAAAAGGTCTTAAATTAGTTTTTCAATTATTAAGGCCTTGAAAGGTCTTAAATTTGACCGATTTTCAGTTGAAGGTCTTAAAAAGGTCTTAAATTATTTTTTTCTATAAAAATAAAAAAACATGATACCACAGATCAAGTTCTGAAAACTGCCATGCGTATCCGACTATTAAATAAGAAACCGCCCGTACCCTAAACAATGATCGCTAGCAAACGTGATTGTAAGTAAATGAAAACATACAACAAATACATTCGAAAATATCAGCACGAACAAGGCACAGTAAATGTTTAAGATTTAGATTTTGACGATAAACCGAATACACTTTTCACCACGACGTCTATTAATTTACCGAACCAAAGAAGTATTATCAGTGCACACTCGTCACAAAAAAGGATTCGGTCCAATGAAGTGAAATGTAGTAAGCACATACACAATGCAGATCATCAGAACGTCTTTGTACTACTAGAACTTGTCTAAAACTTCAGGCATTTGATTTTTTATTTTAAACGGATTGTAAAGATGTTGCCGTCTCCTCGAGTTGATACTGCTACTAGCGAGCTCAATTGTGTTGTGGGGATTTGGGTTTTATGTATTAAAATGAATACAATATTATTCCCTTTTTTTTTTTTTTTAAATGCCGCTTAACCTACCGTAACTGTGTCTGACATAAGTGACATTTCCTATCATTTCCTCATTGAAGGAGCAAAGATGGAGGGAAAGTCCTTTGGAACTTCAGGTACCTGGTAAGTAAATAATTGTTATAACTTGTTAACGCCGAAGCAGATACTGTGTGTGGTAGTGTGTGCTCTCATTCGAATCAATTTCTACAGTCACTCGTATTCGATATCCCTTTCAAACCCCTACTGTATGCTCCTATTGCTAATTTAATCAAATATGAGGAGGGGTGCGCGTCTGTGTGTGTGTGAAATAGAGAGAATGTAGATTACGTTGTTGCATATTTAAACCTATAACAAACTTGTAGTAGCTATTAAAGTTATATTTTAGTCTGTTCAAAAGCGCAGCAGTCGCTCGTAGTACAAAATATTTATAAAGTCTTCACATTATTCATCTGACGACCGCTTGACGGCCAATCTCCCACGCCAATCTTTTAATCTAATAAATATTTTGTACGAGGAGCGAGTGTTGCGCTTTTTGAACAGATTCGATTTTATTATTTTGGATGCACCTCGACTCGAGTTGGTTCAGATGACAGACGTCAATGAAATAAATATTGACATTGCTATAGCCAAATGTTATAACTGTTATAAACTTTTTTTTTATCGCAATATTGAACATTTGTGCAGTATATGTCCCTGAAGTATAAGTTCTAATGCTGGAATTTGCAGAGTATGAAATTAGCAATATCCACGGTCCTATTATACACACATAGTACTTACATATTCACAATGCATTACTGTATGCTTTCAATTATATAGATACGAATAATGATACTGTAATATGTATTTATAATTATTTTTGGTCAGTGGTAGAAGTCCAAACACAAGCGGAAAGCTGCCGAAACCTCGTCACAGTGGGAGTGGGGCAAAAGCCCTCACTTCCTGGCAGAAATGGATTTTAAAGAGTCTTGAATTCTTAAAGCCATTTCTTGTGCACCGTCATAATGAAACCAGTTTGGAAGCAAAAGATTTTTTTTTTAATGAGAATATTTTTCTAGTATTTAATGTTTTTTCATATCAGAGAGAAATATTAATAGCAAAATCTACATAAGCCAATTGCGATTCCAAATGGATCTTCTCCGCGTTTTCTTCTTTTATCTGTGCAAAACAATGCACAGACAACAGCGATCGCCTCCTCGCTTGAGTCCATGATTCTCCCGAATGATGTCTACGATTCTGCAATGAAAATAGGCGCAGTCCGCGACAAGATATCTCGTAGAGTGTGTCTAGCTTGCAACCCCCAATCTACAGTGAGAAATCGTAGCTTAATCGGTACCTGTGCGTGGCGCTGCGTCTCCCGATTGCAAACATCGTGTAGTGTAAACCTGGCTTTAGGTGAACGATGGGAATCAGAGTCCCCATTGAATCGGTTCTTTTGATTCACCCTATGAACAAGCTGCGTGGCGCACAGGGCGAGTGGCTGATTTGTTCGTTGTAACAAGGAAACCGGGTTGTCTCTCAACTCGTTGAGTGTTATGAAACTGAAGACCGTATGTGCCATGTTGGATCCAAATTCCCGCTTACTTAGTTCATGATAAGAACTCTGTGTGAGCCAAAATGGCGTCAGTTACATCCTCCAGACCATAGCTATATATCTCTGATCCAGACAGTGTGTAATTTCTAGAGCTGCTTCACTCTGTTAGAAAATCAGTTTGTGCACCATAATTTTTTTTTTTTACAGTTCTTCTTAGTTTACTATGTACGTAACCTTGTGTAAGTCTGCCAAACAAAAAATAAATAAAATGAATCACTACTAGTTGTAGCCTATGTGTGTTGCTCAATAAACACAACGGATTAGTTCCACAGATACCACTCGTTCGAGCCTCTCTTTGTTGTTGTAAAAAACAATGCGTCATTCCTAATGTATAGAAAAAAAACAAGTAAGAAATGCAATGGATTTTTTTTTAAAGATTAAATTCGATTGATACTGATGGCTAAACAATGCTAATGGTTCAAACTGTTATGTTATCTCCAGACTATAATTAATTTAATGTTTATAACGTGTCAGAACGTAGGTCAAGTGAGAGTGCTGTTTTTTCAGCTTTGACAGCTCTTAATGTCATTTAAGATTTCATAAATATATAATTGAGTTGTTTGTTGATCATCTGGAATGAACTGCTGCTCTATTGATTAAAGAAAGATTGAACAATAACCCTTGTCATCAACTGTTATCATTGCATTGGTACTGTATGTATTGTACTAGCATCAAAATGTTTGATTCTTTTACAATTCATACAGCTTGAATAAATAATTGTTAGATGGTATTTGAACTAGTCACAATTTTAGTATTTACGTTTGGTATACTTGATGTGAAAATGGGTCTTACATTTTCTAAAGATTGGTCTTAAAAAGTCTTAAAAAGGTCTTAAATTTGCTCAGCTGAGTTGCAGGAACCATGGAGGAGACTGACAGGCCGCCAGTTCTTAATGTTACACAAGTAATGTTACACTGCTCGATGGCAACTCAGAGACAGTTCATGTTCCTTTATGCTTTCTGTGAACACGTCAAACAGATCTCCTCCAATCTGTGGCCAAACAGTTTTGTAAAATTCTGGTGCCTTTCCAGTATTCAGCCCAGCCAGAGCCTCAGACAGTTACTGCAATGTCAGCTCTCTCTTGAGCTTCTCTTTTTCTTCTTCTCGAACCTGAGGCAGCCCCTCGAGGAACTGCTGTGCCTCCCCGACTCATCCACCGCCTCCGCTGTGAACAATTCCGAAAAGAAATCCACAGCGCCTCCGGATCTCCCCGGGCTCATTTAACAGTTGACCCGTCGCTGTCTGCAGACAGTGCATCAGTTTTCCTTCTGCAGTTTTCTTTTCAAGTGCAAAGAAAAATTTCGTTGGTGCATCCATCTGGGCAAGATTCTGAAATCTTGACTTAACAGTGCCCCCTGAACCAGTGTGTCCAACCGATCAGCTAATCTTTTTTTCTTTGTTTTCAGGTCCATCAAACAGCCTGTTGCTGTAGCCAGACTCCAGCACTCCATGTAGACCAGTGATATCTGCTTCGAGCACTTTCATTGCTACACTAGTGTTCTGTGTCATGTTTTTAGTGTATTGTTGACACAACATTTTTATCTGAACTTTGGCCACATCCCACCACTTTCTTATCGAAGAAAAAGCAATTTTTTGTCTTTTCCACCTTTTCCAAAACAATCTAAAACATTTTAAAAAGTGGGCATCCTGCAGCAACTTGTTATTAAAATGCCAGTAAGAAGAATGAACTTTCACATGTGGAATAACCATTTCTAAAAGAACCATACTGTGCTCTGAGAATCCATTTGGAATAATCTCCGATTTAATAAATAGATTTAACAGTGATTAAAAACATAGAATTTATCCAGCCTGGCTAAAGAAATACTCCCAGCGCTCCCTTTAACCCATGTGTATTACCTGGTATTATTATGTGTTGACCTCCAGACATCCACAAGATCATTTGCAGTTAAACCTGAAATCAGTTCCCTGACTGACTGCGGGTGGGGCTTGGAGCCATTCCTGTCAGACTGATAGTCAATAGTGCAATTAAAATCACCTGCTAATAAAACAACCCATTCCGGCTGACACTGCGACAAGACACTATTCAGAGTCCATCATTGGGAGTATACACATTAATAAATATAAAAGTTGTGTTTTTCACACAAGCTTTTACCTGTAACAATCGTCCCTGTACTACCTCAGTAGTAGAAAAAGAATCAGGTTTAAAATCTTTTGCAAATAACATTGCAACCCCTGCTCTGAAATGAGTTCCATGACTTAATATGACCTCCCCCCCTTCCGTTCATTAGACCAGTCTGCTCAATTATTTATATCAGTGTGTGTCTCCTGAAGATAAGCAATACTCACTTTCTTCTGCAATAAATAATCAAACATAGCTGCCCTCTTTACTGTATCCCTCCCGCCACTGACATTTAAAGTACCCAGCTTAATGTTCTGCATGGCTAAGTTAGAGAAGGACAGACAGGAAATTGCACAGGAAATAAAAAAAAAAAACAGATAATCAGTATAATAAAAATAGATCTTTATTAGACCATTAATCCTTTTTTAATTAACCTCTTTTTCTTTCTTTTCAAGCCCCAGTGTTATAGCGTCCCGCATCACCTGCTGAGCAGAACTAGCACCAAATCAGGAAATAGCACCAAATCAGGAAAGTGTTCTACCACACTAATCCCTTTTTCCTTTTATCATTTCTAAAGATTCCCATATGCTCTGAGCGCTGTACCATCCCGTAACCTGCTGGCTTACAGCTGTACAAGGAGTCTGTCATAGTGCCGCCACATCACTGGTTATTTTCACTCTCATCTGTACTCACCTCACTCTGAGGTGCTGCACATTTACAAGAACCAGAGTCTCCCATTTCTGACACGCCTCCCTCTGCTCTCTCAAAACAATCAGCACTTTTCTCTGAGATCATACTGCGTTTTGCTAAACTATCAATGTATGTTGTTTTTCTTACTCTTTCTCTTAGGTATTTTAAACTCTGCATTGTCTATCAATTCTACCTCTACTTCAGTAACCTCCTCTCCCGAAACCACAGTCACTGTCTCCCCTTGCTCACTGACCTGAGTGTCGATGTCTCCCTCACCCCTCTCCCCAACATTTCCTTTGTCTACCTGTGCAGAGCCAACACTCCCTCCCTCATCCTCTGCCTCATTAATCACCACCGTCATGTTAGCATTCGAAGGTCCAGCTTTCTGGCTTCTCAGCTCAGCGATACTTTCATCTGCTTCATGTTCATTCTCTTCTGGGTTATCCTCTGCAAATCGTTTACAGCAGTGGTCGGCAGGTAATTTAAATAGCGGGCCAATTGATCCCTTGGCAGCCGCAGAGCAGGCCAATTGCCATTCCCCAATAACACATCCCCCCCCCGACACAAGGGATTGTTATTTTTTAATGATTGAGATGTATACATACGTTTATACGTGATTTAAAATTGTAACGGCCTAACTAAAATTTACAAACTATTGAAACTAAAAATTAACTGACAGCTCAACGATCATGTCATTCTTACCGATAGACCTTCTCTGTCTGACCTGTCATCCCAGCATGCACTGGGGGACACGCCAGCAAATATGTTATTTTTATAGTAGTGCATGTTGGTAACAACATTATTGTGCAGCAATGTCAAAGTCGATGTAGAAAACCACAGCTTTAAGGATGATTGAAAAGAGAAGTACATGTGTATTTTACCATCATTTGCGAACGCTAAACCTTTGTGTCTGTTGTGCAACGAGAGTATCTCAATAATTAAAGAGTATAACTTGAGGCGCCACTCAAGAATCTTTGGAGGACTGCCTATGTATCACCATCACATCTGTCACACCTGATGTTCTAAAGCTGACCGCAGAAGGAAAATGTAATTCTGCTCATTGAATTTGCCATGACACAGTTAAGCTTTTGCAATGGATTTTTTCTCATTCTGTGATGTTGAGTGTAGGGGTCGCAATTGTAGCATTGGTTTACAGTTTTTTGCTAAATGCTCTACCCGACTACAAGAAAAACATCTTATTAACTCGGGTGGCAAAGACTACGTAGTGACTGCCCTCTACCCGAAACCTGAAAGCGACATTTAATTAAATATTGAGTCATTCAGCAACATATACAGCTGTCTCCTAAATGAGCCTACATGTTTTAATTCTTGCGCTTTACAGCCCAGTAGAATTATTGTAATCTCCAACATTATTTGCCCATGGCGGCTCAGCTCTCTGATTAGTAACTTATTCATTATAAACGGTCTGACATTTGAAATAATAACTTTTTTCCTGGGAACAGCGAGAGGCTAAACAGAAACCAAAACATCATTAATTACTAAACCCTCCTGAACAACTGTCTGAACTAAATCTTCACTGTTCAGAAAGACAACCACTGTCTTATTCAATCGAGAAGCCGGTTTTATGTTTTTACACCCTACAACTTTTCCAAGCTCAATTACACATTTTTCAACACTGACAATGGCATCAACTATGATTTTAATGCCGTGTCTCTGTGTAATGTTGTCAAAACCAGAGCCGTGCCCTCTCAGGACTCCCCCTCCCATGGCCATAAGGCCGTCTCTATTTAACCAAACAAACCAACCATAGAAAGAAAAAAAAGACTGGGGACAAAAACCCCTTACTTACTCAGAAATCCACTCACTCCCAGCATGCACAGTGACAGACAACACCAACAGATACATAGATACATACATAGATAGATAGATAGATAGATAGATAGATACATACATACATACATACTGTACATACACAGATACATACATAGATAGATAGATACATAGATAGATAACAAGGACTTTGATTTGATGTGGTTCTCTTCTATCCATTCATCTGCCTCTGTGTCTCCTTCTGTTTCCCAGTGTCGTGGGGTTCCTGGTATGATCACGTTAAGGGATACTGGGAGGAGAGAGAGAAGAGAGGGATGCTCTACCTCTTCTACGAAGAAATGAAGCAGGTGAGGGGAGAGAGGGAGAGGAGAGGGGAGGAGAGGGGAGAGAAGAGTGAGAGGGGAGAAGACAGAGAGGAGAGGAGAGAGGAGATGGGAGAGGGGAAAAGTGAGAAGAGAGAAAGAAGGGAAAGAAGAGAGTAGTTGTTTTTTCATTCCAATTAAACTCGTGTCTCTGTGCTTCTCTCAGAATCCTCGACAGGAAGTTGTGCGGATTATGCGCTACCTGGGCCGGTCTCTTCCTGATGACATCATTGACAAGATAGTTGAGCTCACGTCCTTTAAATCGATGAAGAGCAACCCAATGGCAAACTACACCTTCTTCCCTGACTATATCTTGGACCATAAAGTGTCTCCATTCATGAGGAAAGGTCTGTGTGTGTGTGTGTGTGTATGTGTGTGTGTGTGTGTGTGTGTGTGTGTGTGTGTGACTAAATAAAAAATATATATTTATTTGTTTAATTTATTTGCAATAAAAATGATTTTGTTAGCATTCATACATACAGACAACTTATAGCTTTCAGCTTGTTTGTACGCTGTACTCATAATAATCAAGCCCATGCAGAAGACAAAGAAAAACTCACTCCCGTAGGACCGGCAGTGCATTTTAGAACTCACTACTCAAAGGGCTAATGTAGATCATGCCGACTGCTCCAAATTTCATTACTGTATATATATATATATATATATATATATATATATATATATATATATATATATATATATATATATTTATTTATTTTTATTGTCGTTTTTCCTGCCGACTGCTCCTGTTCACACGCTGTGTAACCAATCAACATGAAACTTGGCAGGTATCATCCCATGTAGATTACAGATGCTAAAAGAATTGCGCTCCTGCATCAACCAAGATAGACATCATCCTGAGAACAATGGAATTCAAATATGGCAAAATGGTGTTTTTTCATAAAACAGGATGGCGGTTTAAGTTTCGTTCTTAAATTTAAAACCGCTTCAGTTGAACACGGTTTAGTTGATTAACTCCAAAGTTGACAAGCATCATGCCTGTGTCAATACAATTCACTTTTTACAAACACCATTTTTTTCACCAAAAATGGTGTTTGTGTGTAAAGCAAGATGGCCGCCTGACGCATTTTTTTGAAAAAACCTTTCAAAATTATCTTCTTGGGAACCGGTGAACCGATTGATCTGAAACTTGGCATATGTCATCAGCAACCAAACCCACTTCAAGTTTGTGAAGCAGAAGTTGCTGAGATACATTTTAATATCAAAATGGCTGCCAAATTCACTGAAACACTCCCCAAACATCAAACTGCTTCTCTTTGAAAACTGTTTAACCAACCAACTCTGAACTTGATAGGCATCATCCTGGGGACAATGGAATTCAAATAGGGCAAAATTGTGTCCTTTTGTAAAACAAGATGGCCACCAGACCTACATTTTCTTCTTAAATTTAAAACCGCTTCAGTTGAACACAGTTTAGTTGATTAACTTCCAGATGACAAGCATCATCCCTGTGTCAATACAATTGACTTTTTCAAAAATGGTGTTTCTGCGTAAACCAAGATGGCCACCTGATGCATTTCTTTAAAAACATTTCAAATGTAAAACTAGCTTATAACTCTTACAGAGAGCAGATAGGTTAATGGTTACTATGGAACACAAAGAGGAACCTACATATGCTGTATTCAAAAATTGCCTTGACCATGACCTTTGACCTCTTAAGGTCAAATCCAAAACTAGCTTATAACGCCTTACAGAGTTCAGATAGGGTACTGTTTACTGTGGAACACATATAGGAACCCATATATGCTCTATTCCGAAATTGCCTTGTCTGTGACCTTTGATCTTTCCTTAAGGTTAAATGTAAAACTAGCTTACAACTCCTTACAGTGTGTAGATAGGGTCATGGTTACTGTGGTGTTTAAAGTTATAAAGTATTGTGAGATGATGAACTAATGCAGTATTTTGAATTGAAACTGCTCCATAAAACTGATCTGTTGCACTTGTGCTGCAATGCTACAGCTTGCCAACATTTTATGCTGAGCTTGGAAGCCTTAAAACTGCCTGGCCGTTCTAGTTATTATTATTATTATGATTAACGGCTATCAATGATAATAGTTCACATGTCTCCATGCTTTACTATTTATAATAATAACAGGGATATGGAATCAGACTCCTATTGCACATTATTAGTTTATTTAGCAGACGCCTTTATCCAAGGTGACTTACAGAGACTTGGGTGTGTGAACTATGCATCAGCTGCACAGTCACTTATAACTACATCTCACCCGAAAGACGGAGCACAAGGAGGTTAAGTGACTTGCTGAGGGTCACACAGTGAGTCAGTGATTGAGGTGGGATTTGAACCGGGGACCTCCTGGTTACAAGCCCTTTTCTTTAACCACCGGACCACATAGCCTCCTTCTTCTTGTTATTAGTAATCAGGGATGGAAACGCATAGCAGTTTGATCAATTCCCTGGTTTCACTAGGAGTTTAATAATAAGACACACCTGAGCTTGTTACTCATAGACACACTGCGGCTAATCAAGCTGGTAGTAAAACCTGGACTGGGTGACACTGCTGTGCAATAGGAGTCTGATTCCCATCCCGGTTATTATTATAAATAGTAAAGCATGGAGGCATGTGAACTACTATTATTATTATTGATCATTGATAGCTGTTAATAATAATAATAATAATAATAATAATAATAATAATAATAATAATAATAATAACTAGAACTGCCAGGCAATTTTACGGCTACCAAGCTCAGTACCAGTTGGAAATGTTGGCAAGCTGTAGCATTGCAGCACAAGTGTCAGCAACAGATCAGTTTTATGGAGCAGTTTCAATTCAAAATACTGCATTAGTTCATGATCTCACGATGCTTTATAACTTTAAACACCATAGTAACCATGACCCATGTCTCTAAGGAGTTGTAAGCTTGTTTTACATTTAACCTTAAGGAGCGGTCAAAGCGCAGGAGCACAATTATTTTTTTTTTGCATCTGAACTGTAATCTACACGGGGTGATACCTGTTAAGTTTCATGTTGATTGGTTACACCGCGTGAGAACAGGAGCAGTTTAAAGTTTTGGGAGGAAAAACGACAAAAAAAAAAAAATCTTTACAATAACAACAACAATAATAATAATAATAAAATAATAATAATTATTATTATTATTATTATTATTATTATTATTATTATTATTATTATTATTATTATTATTATTATTATTGCTTGGAAGCCTAATAATAATTATAATAATACTACTACTAATAATAGCAATAATATATGTGTGTGTTATTGACAGGGGAGGTTGGAGACTGGCAGAACCATTTCTCTGAAGAGGAGAGAGGGATTTTCGATGCTCACTATGCAGAACAAATGAGAGGATCGGAGATCCCATTCAAAACAGTGATCTGAGGGAGCATCTGCAAACTAAAGCCCCTCACTGATACCATCACCAGCACTGAAGGAGCGTCTGCAAACTACAGCCCCTCACTGATACCATCACCAGCACTGAGGGAGCCACCCCCCCACCCGCCGGAATTTTGGCAAATACTTCACTGTGGTTTATAGCATATACTGTTTATTAATCATCATTTTATCATTATTATTATTATCGTTATTATTGATCATTACTCTTATTATAATTATTGTGAATTGATTCATTTGTCATAAATCCCACTCTCATGTGGGGCATGTTGTTCGTGTCCTCCTTTGTAAAAACCTGTGAAAAGTAATCATTTAATATATTTGCTATTTTTTTTTCTTCATCTATGATTTTGCCATTTGTGTCTCTTAGACATTTAACCTCCTCTTTGAATGTTCTCTTGCTCTTATAATATTGGAAAAATATTTTGGAATTGGTTTTAGCCCCCTTAGCAATATTGATTTCTATCTCTCTCTTGGCCTTTCTAACTTCCTGTTTGACTTGTATTTGAAGTTCCAAGTACTCTTTTTGTGTACTTTGTTTTTGGTCCCTTTTAAACACTCTGTAAAGTGCCTTTTTTCGCTGAATATTTATTTTAATTGATCTATTAAACCATTTTGGCCATTATGTTTTAGATTTAGATTTGTCTACTTTTGGGATGTAATTTTTTTGCGCCTCTAGTACAACATTTTTTTAAAAAAACAGCCATCCTTTTTCTGTGGATGTTTTCTCTATTTTACTCCAATCTGCTTCTGATAGTCTCTGTTTCATACATTCATAGTTTGCTTTTCTAAAATTGTAAACCTTAGCTTTAGTCATTACTTTTGGGGTTTTAAAAAATACTTCAAATGAGACCATGTTGTGGTCTGAGTTTGCAAATGGCTCTCTGACCTCTGTTTTAGTTTTTCTGTCTTCATTATTTGAAAAGACTAAATCAAGGCATGCCTCCCCTCTAGTCAGTGCCTTGACAAATTGCGTTAGGAAGCAGTCATTTGTCATTTCCACCATTTCAATGTCGTCCGTCGTGCCCCCCATCGGGTTTTCCCATTTTATACGGGGGAAGTTGAAATCCCCCATTTGTATGGCTTCTCCTTTTCTACACGCATTTCGAATGTCATTGTATAACAGATTATTTTTGCTCAGCGTCTGAATTTGGTGGTCTATAGCATGCTCCTATTATTATGCCCTATGAATTTGTGTCCATTATTCTGACCCATATTGATTCTGCATTGTTTTCTTTGTCCTGATTTAACACCTGGGCTTCAAGACTATTTCTTATGTATAGCTACCCTCCGCCTCTTCTGTCCTGCCTGTCTTTCCTATATAGTGTGTACCCACTAATATTATATTCGTCTCCATCACTCTCAGACAACCAAGTTTCTGTAACACCTATCACATCGTAGTTACTTGTTAGAGCAGAAGCTTCAAATTCTAACATTTTGTTTCTGAGACTTCTAGCATTAAGATAGATACATTTAATAGTTGTCTTACCTGAGTTGTTGCCCTTGTTTTGATGTGGTCTCCCTTCTGTTTTTTTGTTTTCTCCCCCCTTCCTTTCTAGTTTAAATACTTCTGGACCTCCTCAAGGATCCTTTCTCCGAGTAGATTGGTTCCCTTTCTTTTTAAGTGCAGTCCGTCCCACCTATATAGATAGTCCTTGTTGTATAATGTGCTCCAGTGTTATAGAAAGGTGAAGCCTTCCTGTGTGCACCACGATTTCAGCCATGCATTTTGATTTTGTATTTCCAGCTGTCCATATGGTCCTTTGCAAGGTGCCGGCAATATGCCAGAAAATACCACAGTTTTGGTCTTGTCTTTTAATTTCCTTCCTAGCTCTCTGAATTTGTTTTGCAGAGATCTTGGTCTGTCTCTTCCAATGTTGTTTGTAACGATGTGGACAACTACTACCGGGTCGTCTCCTGCTCGTTCTAGGAGCCTGTCCACATTCTCAGTGATGTGCTTGACAGAGGCTCCTGGAAGGCAGCACACGGTTGTAGTAAGGGGGTCCAAACTGCGAACTGAACTTGCTGTGTTTCTCAATATGGAGTTCTCAACAATCATGACCTCCCTTTTTTTTGCTGCCTGGCCAGCACTGTTTATAGGGTCCTGGATGTTGTTTCTTTCATTCTCTTGATGTTGTTTTTGGTCATCTAAATGTTGACGTGGCTCAAATTTGTTGGATGTCTGGATTTCTGGTGGTTGTATTTGATGAAGTTTCTTTTTTTCCCTGCTTCTGCCTATCTGAACCCAGCTGTTTCGACTCTCTTCCATCTCCCTTGTGGCTTTCAGTCTGCTAGGGGTGCAGACTTCCATGAATTGTGGGTGTGTCAGCTCCTCAAGTTCCTGTTGCTGTCTCATTCCCTCCAGCTCCTTTTCTAGCAGGCTTAATCGCTGAAGCAAATCCTGGATCGTGCGGCACTTTACACACACTTGGTTGAGCTCTGTTGGGTTTTCTCGTATTTCCCACATCATGCAGTTGTCACAGATTACTGGCTTGAAGACCATTTTTTTGTGGAAGTTTAGTTTAGCTTCTGCAGCTGTCAACCTGCTTTCAAACTGCTTCTAACTGCGTTGTACTTGTCCACTCATACTTCTCCCATGATGTCGCTTCCACACGCTGTCGCTGGGATGGCTGCCTGCCTTTTGTTTGTTTGTGCTGCAGGCTCCGCCCCTCCCCCGTGTCTCAGAACGCCGCGGAGTTTGAATCAGCTGCTCCGAGTTTCAGCTTGTTATCATAAAAATACACGCAGCTGTAAGGCTTTAAGCTGCAATGTTTTCTTGATAATTGTATATTGATAATTGTAAAAAAACTTTTGCAACCCATAACAAGAACACTGTTGCACTTATGCTCTTCAATGTCAACACAATTGCACAGACCATTGGAAAGTAATAACTGCTGAAGATTGAAACAGATTGCTCACACGACGCGGCGGCCATATTGGAATTTACATTGAAATTTTAACACTTAGGGTGTGCCGACACTGTTATAGTTATAATGGAACACGTATAGGAAGTCATATGTGCTCTATGAAAAAATATCATCACCCGTGACCTCTGACCTCTTCTTAAGGTCAAATGGTGATGCATGACATCATCAACATACGCACCTGGCTATAAAACTGCCTATAACTTCTGATCGGCTGCACCAAAATGCACGAAATTTGACATGAACGGTAAATACCATAGCTGTGAAGAATTTTGTACATAATGCGCTAACCAATGCGCTTAAATTTAACGATAACTGCTTGGAAGCCTTTATACTTGCTAGCAACTCTAGTTATTATTATTTTTCTTCCCAAACAACATTGCAGTTATGAAAACGCATACGTAAGTAGATGCCTATGGCTGGACAACCAGACTGGCATCCCCAAATGAAAAAGTCACATGGTTCGACCACCATATTGGATCTTGTGGAAATTTTCAGAATTTTCCAAAACTCTTGCCTTTAAAAACAACTTAAGGTGGAACTGTGACAATGGCAGCAGATAGTGCAGCAATGGCCTATAAAAAACATATGTTTAATCGAGGTCGATTGAACAATTACTTTGCCCGCTACGCTGGATTGGCGCCAAATATTCAACAATCTTCTTGTCTTAAACCGCAACGTCAATCGACACCTAAATTGGCATGCATGTTCATGACCAGGTCCTTTCTACCGTTTGTAAAATCCATGCTTTTTCGTTACAAAACACGGCCGCGGCGCGCAAATAACCGCTTCACGACGGCTCTATTTTCATACATTCGTGCATAAATCCTAGGTGCAATAGACTACAGTCATGAAACGTTATATGACCATAGAGACTCATGTGAAGTACTGGTGATATGAAAATGACACATTTTGGTCACATGGTTTGGCGGCCATATTGATAATTGTAAAAAAACTTTTGCAACCCATAACAAGAACACAATTGCACTTATGCTCTTCAGTGTCGACACAATTGTACAGACCGTTGGAAAGTAATAACTGCTAAAGATTGAAACAGATTGCTCATACGGTGCGACGGCCATATTGTAACTTACGTTGAAATTTTAACACTTAGGGTGTGCCGACAGGGTCATAGTTATAATGGAACACGTATAGGAAGTCATATGTGCTCTATGAAAAAATGTCATCACCCGTGACCTCTGACCTCTCCTAAAGGTCAAACGTGATGCATGACATCATCAACATACGCAACTGGCTATAAAACTGCCCATAACTTCTTATAGGCTGCACCAAAATGCACGAAATTTGACAAGGATGTAGAGGACTATGGGATGTTGTGCCATGGTCAATATGGCGGCCTTTGGTCACATGCTGTGGCAGCTATCTTGGATTAAATGGAAATTGAGAAGTTTTCAAAAGTCTTTTCATAAACGGTAAATACCACAGCTGTGAAAATGTTTGTACAAAAGAAAGTTTACAAACGAGAGGAGACCATTCAGCCCATCTTGCTCGTTTGGTTGTTAGTAGCTTATTGATCCCAGAATCTCATCAAGCAGCTTCTTGAAGGATCCCAGGGTGTCAGCTTCAACAACATT
The DNA here is from genome assembly GCA_030684275.1 of Acipenser oxyrinchus oxyrinchus. Taxonomy (NCBI): domain Eukaryota; kingdom Metazoa; phylum Chordata; class Actinopteri; order Acipenseriformes; family Acipenseridae; genus Acipenser; species Acipenser oxyrinchus. The sequence goes on from CM060295.1 coordinate 3,589,787, forward strand.
ACTGGGGAGTTGGTTCCATATCCTCACAATTCTCTGTGTAAAAAAGTGCCTCCTGTTTTCTGTTCTGAATGCCCCTTTATGAAGCTGATTGGTTCTGTGGTTTGGCAACCACATTGATTAATGACATAAAATGACCAGAAAAATATAAAATCATCAAAATTCAAACATCTTCTTCTCTGAAACTGCTTATCCAATTGAAACAAAAATTGGAATAAAACATCTCAGTATGGTCATCTGTTACACTTGTTCAAGGGAAGTTGCTACTGTTAAAGTCATGGCGTCCACGCTGCATGACATCAACATACGCAACTGGCTATAAAACTGCCTATAACTTCTTATCGGCTGTACCAAAAAGCACGAAATTTGGCACGGATGTAGAGGACTATGGGATGTTGTGTCGTGGTTAATATGGCGGTCTGTGGTCACATGGTGTGGCAGCCATCTTGGATTTAATGAAAATTTTGGACAATATTCAAAAGTCTTCTTCTCATGAACGGTTAATAGTACAGCTGTGAAAAATGTGTACATAGTGCACTCATGTCCACAATTGAGTCTACTTAAGGAAAAATGGATCGGTCACATGGTCTGGCAGCTATGTTGGATTTTGCGTAAAAACACTTAAACGACAACTTCTCATGAACCGTTTGGCCAATTGACGTGAATCTTGGGTATACGTTATCTTTGTACTGTCCTCTAAAAAAGTTAGTTAAGAAAAGTTCAAACATGAACAAACACAACCGCCATGAGCCAATCGATATGGGTGACATGCCAGTTTTGCCCATTTTTCACCCTGAAATGACGCATTCCCACCACTGGGGACAGCTGTTACCATGAAAAGCTGAGCAAGGTCTAGAAAAAATATTTCTTGAAGCAGCCATTTCTCACTGGTGTTTAGCAAGAACAGTTTCACTAACTCATGTAACTTAAAACACAGTAATTACAGTGGAAAGGCTGATATTATTTTACACGTACATACAGTACAGTATAGAAAGACACATACTGTAAACTAAGAAAACATTTTTTAAGAACTGTTGCAGCTGCATCCACGCGGAAAAAAAACTGCACCACGTTTTTTAAACCAGAAAACAATTGAACATTTCGGACATTTTAGTATAATTGGAGCTGAGCAGCTTTTTCTACCGTTATGTTGTATTAGAAAAAATTACTGTGATCTTGGGTTGCACAGAAATGTTCTGTAAACTAAGATTGTTTTAAAAAACAAAAACGCTGTTGCAGTTGAACAGTAGCCTCTCGAAGAAAAAAAAACTGCACCATGCTTTTTAATCCAGAAGACAATTGAAACAATAAAAAGTATAATACATGAGCTTTACAAGTCACACGGATACAGTTTGTTTAAAAAATGGAATAACGTTATTTCTTTTTACCACTTAACTGTGGTAAAAAGACAATCACAAATCCTGAATGTGTTGCAATGAAGCCGCGTGTGTAACTGATTTAAAAGACGCATGAGAGGGGTTGCAGCTTTGGGAGCGTATCTTTCATTGAACTAATTATTTTAGGTAATGAAAAGTATAAACAGAATCGCTTGCTCTGTGAAATACAATTGTAACTGTGAAGATCACACGGTGTGGAATGGTGTGGGAAATCACTGACACAGGAGACAGAAAATTGGGTTTCTAAACACCTCTCGGGTGCACGATTTATTTACCGCCACAAGGTGGCACTGTGATACCGTTGTTACCAACGATGGTAAAGGTATTTCACCGCTCACCTCTTGAGCACACGCAGGTCCATTAAATAATAGACAAAACAGAAGGCACAAAGAAAATGAAAATAAACACTGTTAACCAAAATCTACAATAAAAAGGTGCTGCACTTTGCAGCCGATACCCCAATCGTCGCTACCCGCACGGCCCGGGTCTCCGTCCTACACTCACAGTTGTTCCCTCACCTCCCTATACAATCCCTGGGGTCTGCCCATTCATTTCCCACTACGTAATATCCTTTTCTCTATTTTTGATATTGTCTTTTTAATTATTTGGCGGCTCTCTTCCAGCCCTGCTCCGTCCATCCGTAGCGCCTCCGCCGGACCATTCATCTAAAAAGGGCAGACCTGAGGGAACAACAAAGTATTCATTTATAGGCTAAGCAATCCCCCTGAGCCCGCCCCCCAGCCACTCAGTCAGAGAGAGGGAAAGCACACACACACACACACACACACACACACACACACACACACACACACACACACACACACACACACACACACACACACACACACACACACACACACACACACACACACACACACACACACACACACACACACACACACACACACACACACACACACACACACACACACACACACACACACACACACACACACACACACACACACACACACACACACACACACACACACACACACACACACACACACACACACACACACACACACACACACACACACACACACACACACACACACACACACACACACACACACACACACACACACACACACACACACACACCACACACACACACACACACACACACACACACACACACACACACACTCTTCCCCACCTCTCTGTGTCACTGCCATGACTGACACCGCCCTCTTCCTGCAGCATCGTGCATACGTCAGACGGCCAGTCCAGGTCTCCCCTGTTACACACGGTTATTCACGGAGAATCCCCCCAATAAGCGGACATTTTAGTATAATTGGAGCTGACCAGCTTTTCTGCCATAATGTTGTTTGTTTACTTAAAATAACCTCGTGGACATGCAGGCTTTACAGAACTGTAGGCTTTTCCACAGACCAAACCCAGACATGCTTTGGAAACAAATTCTAGAAGTGATCACGCAATACCTACAGAGTTTAGTCTGTCTCTCAAATCTCACATTTCTCTCTCCATCCTCTTTGTTTTAGATGTATGGTGACTGACGGAATACTTTTTGGCTAAAGCATTTAACTGTAGTAATTTCTTAAAAACCCACGACTAATTTGGTATTATATACTGCTCCTGGTAAACGTTAAAAGCATAAAAGCAGTTCAGTAATACTGCTTTATATCGGACTATTAATGTCAGCTCTTTCTTAAACCTACTTTAACCCTGTTTTAAATACTGTCCCTGGTAAATGTACTGAAGTAGCTCAATGTGTTGTGCATGTATGATTTTTACACATAGTAGTTTTGAAATACTCACTATTTATATAAAGTGTTTATGTTTTATTATTTAATGTAGGATGTGTGTTGATATAAATTGGTTTTGATTTGTTGTGGACTGAATAGAATTGCAAGGTTTATATCAATGGTCGGCAACTGGCGGCCCGCTGACCGGTGCTGTCCGGCCCGCAAAGCCTCCTTGGATATTAAAAAATAATAATAGAAAAAAAATCGCTAGGAATTTTTTTTAAAGCTTAATTGTTTTGTTCCTTGCGTTTCATGTTTGCTACAATTGCGACCCCTACACTCAACATCACAGAATGAAAAAAAAATCCATTGCAAAAGCTTAACTGCGTCATGGCAAATTCAATGAGCAGAATTACATTTTCCTTCCGCGGTCAGCTTTAGAACATCAGGTGTGACAGATTTCTGGGATCAATAAGCTACAAACAACCAAACGAGCAAGATGGGCTGAATGGCCTCCTCTTGTTTGTAAACTTTCTTATGTTCTTATGTTATGGTGATACGTAGGCACTCCTTCAGATTCTTGGGTCAGTCTGTTTCGTGCATCAGTTTTTATTGCATTAATTGTGGAAAAAGACGCTTTGTATGTGTATGTGGAGCCAAACATGCAGAGTACAAACAGAGCCAGCTTCTTCATGTTCGCGTTGTTCTCTGCACGTATATAGGCGGTCCAGAAAGATTCCAGATTTGCTGTAGTGAATTCAGTTTTCACCAAGGACGATCCCTGGAAATCTACTAGTTCTAACTGCAGAGCTGCTTCGTCGATTGCGGGAAGCACTTGCTTCACATGGGATGAGAAATCGCCATCGGGTTTGACTGAAAACGGACGAACAAAACCAATTACATCCCTGGGAATGCTGAACTTGCAAAGCGAGCACTGAAGTTGTCTTTCATCTGTACAATCAGGTCTGTCATAAGGTCAGTGACGACATCGTTAGTACCAGCTTCCTCTTGATGCTTGCGTAGCCAGTTGAATTTCAGCAGCCTATGTGATGTTAAGTCTTACAGAAATATATCCTGTTTCTTCCCAAAAGCATCCAGTTTTTCCACCAACTCGATGATGGTTTTGTTTTGTCCCCTGGAGTGGGGTTATTCATTAAATGTTTTGTGCCTAGACTCGAAGTGGCGCCTCAAGTTATATTTTTTAATTACTGAGATACTCTCGTTGCACAACATACACAAAGGTTTAGCGTTCGCAAATGATGGTAAAATACACACGTACTTCTCTTTCCAATCATCCTTAAAGCTGCGGTTTTCTATGTCGACTTTTCGTTTAAGGGTAGAGAGGGACATTGTTGCACAATAATGTTGTTACCAACATGCACTACTATAAAAATAACGTATTTGCTGGCGCGTCCCCCAGTGCATGCTGGGATGGCAGGTCAGACAGAGAAGGTCTATCGGTTATAATCTATGTGTTATTGGGGAATGGCAATTGGCCTGCTCTGCGGCTGCCAAGGGATCAATTGGCCCGCTATTTAAATTACTTGCCAACCACTGCATTAGATATTTAGAGTTGTGTAGTACAACTCTGGGTGCTCGGAGACGTGCAATATTAATTGTTCATTCATTCTCTGCAAGCCCGCTGTCTTCTTCTGATTGGCTGCTGGTAATGTACGTCACGAAGCGGCGCGGCAAAAGTTGAATTATTTTTATCTCTTGCACGCCACCCCTAGTGCCGCTCCTGTGCGCCGCCTTCAGTGTGAATGACTTAATTGAAAACAATAGCTTTTACTTTTTTTGCCGCGTCGCATTCAGTGTGAACGCCCTTGAGCCAATCAAATTTCAGCTATGGTCAAATTACACATATTTGCACATATTACCTTGCTAAAGCTCAAATGCAAAACTTGTTTAGAACTCCTTTGAGAGTTTAGACAGTGTCATAGTTACTATAGAATACACAAATGAAATATGCTCTATTGAAAAATGAACGACCGTGACCTTTGACCTGTCCTTAAGATCAAATGCAAGCTAGCTTCTAACTCCTTACAGAGTACAGATAGGGTAATAGTTACTATGGAACACATATAGGAACCCACATATGCTCTATTCAAAAAATAACTTGACTGTGACCTTTGACCTCTCCTTAAGGTCAAATGCAAAACTAGCTTATAACTCCTTACAGAGTGCAGGTAGGGTCATGGTTATTATGGAACACAAGAACCCATACATGCTCCATCAAAAAACGTCTTTGACTATAACCTTTGACCTCTCCTTAAGGTCAAATGCAAAACTAGCTTATAACTCCTTACAGAGTGCAGGTAGGGTCATGGTTACTATGGAACACAGATAGGAACAAGAATGCCTTGGAAGCCGTCAAGTTGCTTGCAACTTATAGTTATTATTATTCTTCCATCAACTTCAAACTGCTCCTGTTCGCACGTGGTGTAACCAATCAACATGTAGATTACAGTTCAGATGCAAAAAAAATTGCACTCCTGCATCAACCAAGATGGTGGCCTGAGGCATTTTTTGGAAAAAAACCTTTCAAAATCTTCTTCTTTGGAACTGGTGAACTGATTGATCTGAAACTTGGCATACGTCATCAGCCACCCAACCCTCTTCAAGTTTGCAAAGCAGAAGTTGCTGTGATACATTTTACTTTCAAAATGGCTGCCATAAATTTTACCAAAACGCACACCTAACAGCAAACTGTGTTTGTTTGAAAGCCGCTTGACCAACAAAGTCCAGACTTGGTAGGCATCGTCCCGGTGACAATGGAACACAAATGTCTCACAATAGTGATGTTTTGTAAAACAATATGGCCACCAGATGGATTTAAAACTGCCTTGACAAACGGTTTACTTGACTAACTCCTGCTTCTTCCAGTAATTGCTTAAGTGTTTGGTACTGATACATAAGAACATAAGAACATAAGAAAGTTTACAAACGAGAGGAGGCCATTCAGCCCATCTTGCTCGTTTGGTTGTTAGTAGCTTATTGATCCCAGAATCTCATCAAGCAGCTTTTGAAGGATCCCAGGGTGTCAGCTTCAACAACACTACTGGGGAGTTGGTTCCAGACCCTCACAATTCTCTGTGTAAAAAAGTGCCTCCTATTTTCTGTTCTGAATGCCCCTTTATCTAATCTCCATTTGTGGTCCTTGTTTCTTTTTTCAGGTCAAAAAAGTCCCCTGGGTCGACATTGTCAATACTTTTTAGGAGTTTGAATGCTTGAATCAGATCACCGCATAGTCTTCCTTGTTCAAGACTGAATAGATTCAATTCTTTTAGCCTGTCTGCATACAACATGCCTTTTAAACCCCGGGATAATTCTGGTTGCTCTTCTTTGCACTCTTTCTATAGCAGCAATATCCTTTTTGTAACGAGGTGACCAGAACTGAACACAATATTCGAGGTGAGGTCTTACTAATGCTTTGTAAAGTTTTAACATTACTTCCCTTGATTTAAATTCAACACTTCTCACAATATATCCGAGCATCTTATTGGCCTTTTTTATAGCTTCCTCACATTGCCTACATGCAGACATTTCTGAGTCAACATAAACTCCTTGGTCTTTTTCATAGATTCCTTCTTCAATTTCAGTATCTCCCATATGATATTTATAATGCACATTTTTATTGCCTGCGTGCAATACTTTACACTTTTCTCTATTAAATGTCATTTGCCATGTGTCTGCCCAGTTCTGAATGCTGTCTAAATCATTTTGAATGACCTTTGCTGCTGCAACAGTGTTTGCCACTCCTCCTATTTTTGTGTCGTCTGCAATTTTAACAAGTTTGCTTACTATACCAGAATCTAAATCATTAATGTAGATTAGGAATAGCAGAGGACCTAATACTGATCCCTGTGGTACACCACTGGTTACCTCGCTCCATTTTGAGGTTTCTCCTCTAATCAGTACTTTCTGTTTTCTACATGTTAACCACTCCCTAATCCATGTGCATGCATTTCCTTGAATCCCTACTGCGTTCAGTTTGAGAATTAATCTTTTATGCAGGACTTGGTCAAAAGTTTTCTGGAAATCTAAATAAACCATGTCGTATGATTTGCAATTATCCATTGTCAATGTTGCATCCTCAAAAAAGTCAAGCAGGTTAGTTAGACATGATCTTCCTTTCCTAAAACCATGCTGTCTGTAGGGTTGCCACCCTGCCGGTACTTTACCGGACTGTCCGGTATTTTTATATACTTTGACCCCCTGTCCGTTTTTTTTGGAAGATGTCCGGTAATTCTAAGCATTCTAATCTATTGGATATGTTCTTTAAAAAATGTGTTACATCAAACAATTTAATATAACATGTTGTGCTTGTATGAGTGAAATTCAAATACTAAAACACAGCGGTGTGTAAATGCACCAGAAAGAATTGAGGTAACAACGTGAGCCACCAAAACGCTGAACCGTTATGTTTTTCATGTGCGCTCACCGCTGTGTAATCTGGTAGGAGAATGCGCGCTGCTGTTAAGTTTGACAGCCCTTTGAATGAAGAAGCGCGAAACTATTAAGTAGCATACTGTAACGTTAAGCGTGAAACTATTAAGTAGCATACTGTAACGTTAAGCGCGAAACTATTAAGTAGCATACTGTAACGTTAAGCGCGAAACTATTAAGTAGCATACTGTAACGTTAGTCACAATGGCAGAGACAAATGAAGAAGTAGACAATAGGAGGGGATGGGGTGTCCGGTATTTTCGTATCTCAAAGGTGGCAACCCTAGTTGTCTGTCTCCCAGGATATTGTTACCATATAGGTAATTTTCCATTTGGGATCTTATTATAGTTTCCATATAATAGAAGTCAGGCTTAATGGTCTGTAGTTACCTGATTCGGTTTTGTCTCCCTTATTTGGGATCTTATTATAGTTTCCATATAATAGAAGTCAGGCTTAATGGTCTGTAGTTACCTGATTCGGTTTTGTCTCCCTTTTTGTGGATCGGTATATATCGTTATACTTTACTGTGGTATCAAACTGAAGAGGATTGTGGGGCTCTGTCTGTCTGTCTGTAGCTTAATGAAACTAAACTCTGGGAGGATGTAGTAAACTATATAACAAACACAGACAGCAAGAAGATGGAATTCTATTGCGGAGTCAAACTTAACACGATTGAGATACGTGTATGTGTTATATCACGCAGGTGTTCCTATTTTTTATTTTGTGCGTATCTTCCAAACAATCAACATTTAGAATCCGGGACTTTTACAATCCCGAAATCCTCCTCGCTGGCTAGTTATGCCATTCGCGACACGTTTAAACAGATGACGCGTCCATCAGAAACATGAACGGATCGTAATGTTGGGATTTGTAGTTCTTTCTGCCCCCTTTTCGCCGTCGATTCCCATACAATCTGAACGTCGTATTAAACTGCAATTCCCGATACGCTCAGCGACACAGATTTTGGGGGGTGCCGGTCGTGGTGACGTGGAAGGGAGTTGGTGTTGAATCTCAAACCGGGTCTATTCAAATTCGTGATTTCTTTAAAGCGAGCGCAGTTGCCAGAATTGCTTTTTGAAAAAATTGTTACGTTGTTTTTTTCAAGCTGAAAATATCACGGTGTATTTCTTGAAAGCACGAATTCATTTATATATTCAGCGAAGTTATGTCTGGGAAGGTGAAGTCTAGGGCCGCGGCCAATGCCGACTCGATGGCTGGGAGCGTCTCCTGCAACGAGCGCATTCTGCGGGAGTGTCACCAACTCTACACCGAGGCCGATAGCGGTATTATTATTATTATTATTATTATTATTATTATTATTATTAGTAACAACAACATTAGTATAACTAGTCGTAGTATAGTAATCGCTGTTTATTATTGCTACTATTCATTCATTTTGTATTATTATTGGTATCATTTCATATTAGTATTTGTAGTAGTCATGGTATTTTCTATTATTATTATTATTATTATTATTATTATTATTATTAATATTATTATTAATATTATTATTATTATTGTTGTTATTACTTTTTTTTACAAAGCGCTCCGTAGCGGAATTTGCTTTATTAAAACTCATGGCTTTTTGTTTTAGTAGACACATTTACTATTTAACAGACACATTATCCAACAATGCTTACCGGTACATAAACGCGATACATATTACTTCGTCGAGAAGTCTCACTAAGAATTGAATCTATTAGAACATATGAAAGTTTACAAACGAGAGGAGGCCATTCAGCCCATCTTGCTCGTTTGGTTGTTAGTAGCTTAATGATCCTGATTCATTCAGTCTTGAACAAAGAAGACTACGCGGTGATCTGATTTCAAACATTCAAAATCCTAAAAGTAATAGACAATGCCGACCAAGGGGACTTTTTTGAAACAAGGACCAGGGGTCACAAATGGAGATTAGATAAAGGGGCATTCCGAACAGAAAATAGGAGGCACTTTTTTACACAGAGAATTGTGAGGGTCTGGAACCAACTCCCCAGTAATGTTGTTGAAGCTGACACCCTGGGATCCTTCAAGAAGCTGCTTGATGAGATTCTGGGATCAATAAGCTACTAACAACCAAACGAGCAAGATGGGCTGAATGGCCTCCTCTCGTTTGTAAACTTTCTTTTGTTCTTACTACTCTCTCTCTCTCTCATTCATTTAAACTCAAATAAACTTTGTTAGCATGACAGGGATGCACCCGTATTGCCAAAGCATTTAAACACATTAGAAACCAACACTAGCACACACACACATATGAACAAATAAAACCCTAATCCCCACTACATATCTAGAACATTATTATCCCAATACAAACAAACAGATGCTGGTTTATTTTAGACAGCAAACTCTCCACCCCTTAATATATAAATGTGTTTGTTTATCCGCGTGATAAGGGTGACATGGATCCACGGATGTGTGATTGCGTGTGACTAGAATGCATGAACAAACTACAGAAACTAGTAATGTAAACTCAATTAGCGTTTACTGGAGATGTATGCAATACAGTATATTACAAAGAGAAGAATGTTTTTAAATGAGTCTACTTTGACAGTGTTAGTCCTAGCAAAATCAAAGTACAATACACCTCCAACCTAATTTCCATTTTTTTCTGATATTAAAAAAATAGTAATAAAAATACTACAAAGCTACAAGATCATAAGACATTTATGACGGGGAATAAGCTATTCAGCCCATCAGCGCTCACAATTTTCCTATAAACTAAGTTGTGTGTCCAGCAACTAGAAATATCATAAGGCATTGTCACTAATTTATTCCATGCGTTAATATTAAATGATGATGATAGCTAAGTGTTGCTAGTTTTCCGGGATTTCAAAGAAAAATACAATTCTATTAATTCATTTACTTTAAAACTAAACAAACAAGCCTACTGTGTAATTAACCCAATTATTGCCTTTTTCTCATTCCTGATGCTATTTGGGACAGAGAATGTTCAATGTTGACCCAACTTTGACCCCAGAATGTTTCTGAATTGACGCTCCTGTGTGGCAAGTATTTTTAACTGCCTTACCTGGGGAATAATTATCTTCAAAAGAACAGTACTTGCTTTTCTTTGTTTAACACTTTCCTTTAATAAACTACATGTAGGAATTCTAGGTGTAGCTCTGTGCAGAGATGCTGTTGGTACTGGTTGTGCCATTTGGTGCTACTTGCATGTATTTGTAATTCATGCATGCTCAGTAAGTACATATTGAACATTTGCTGAAACAGCTGCCCAGTTTTGCAGGTTTGCAATTGCTAAAACTGTTTGCTTGGTTTATTATTTATTTCTTAACAGACACCCTTATCCAAGGTGACTTACAATTGTTACAAGGTATCACATTATTTTTACATACAATTACATAATTTTTTACACTATTTTTACATACAATTACCTGTTTATACAGTTGGGTTTTTACTGGAGCAATCTAGGTAAAGTACCTTGCTCAAGGGTACAGCAGCAGTGTCCCCCACCTGAGATTGAACCCACGACCGTCCAGTCAAGAGTCAAGAGTCCAGAGTCCTAACCACTACTCCACACTGCTGCCCTTGTTGTTATACAGTTAAATACAATAATGCAAAAGCTTTATTTTTACAGTTGGTTATTAGTTATTAACATTGAAAACTCTGTTAACTCCTTAAATTAGGTCTTTGTTGGGTTTTCAGGTCTGATCTCCATCACCTATGCTTTTCATATCTCTGTATCTATCTTTCTTTCTCTCTCTCTGTGTTGTCAGGTCTTATCACCATTGCCTCTGCTCTGGGCCTCTCTCTCCTCCCCCCTCGTAAGAAGATCACCGTCATGCTGATGGGAAACCACTCTGCTGGGAAGAGCTCCTTCATCAACTGGTCAGTGTGGATCCCTGTGTGTGAGAGAGAGACTGTCTGTCTGTCTGTGTCTGTCTGTCTGTGATTATATTTTAATACTGTGTGTCTGTAAAACAAGGAATGGATCTAACTGCTATGCAACAATAGTCTTATTTCCATTCCTATGATAACCAGCATTATTACTGCATGGATGGAAATAAGGCTTGTATTTCATTTTCATCCATTCCTGGTTTTACCATGAGTTTAATAAGACACACCTGAGCTTACCTATACACACTTTGGCTAATCAAGCTTGTAGTAAAACCTGCTGTGTAGGGGTCTTGTACAGCAGTCGGAGACTCTATCTCTGTATATAGTGTGTGTGATTTATATTTTTATACTGTGTATCTGTGCAGGTATAGTGTGTGTGTCTGTGTCTGATTGTGTGTTAATACTTGTCTCTGCTTGGGTAACCTAGCTTGTATTTGAATGCAGTTTCCCTGTCTTTGTGTTTCTCTGTGTATCTCTCAGGTGTATCATGGTGTTTCCTTGTCTCTGTGTGTATAAGGCTGTGTATTAATGGTCTGTCTCTCTCTCTCCAGGTACATCGAGGAGCACATCCAGCGCACGGGCGTGGCAATCGAGACGCAGGGGTTCAGCTTCATCACCAGTGGTAGGAAGAGAGAGTCGCTTACGGTGAGGGGGTGCAGAGGAGCGCTGTCTGACTGGAATGAAACTTGCTGAAGACCTTACAAACACAAGTTATTAAGAGTATCAGTCTGTCAGTCACACTTACATTATTACATATATCTAGATAAGCGTTTGTCGGATTGTGGTGAAGCTTGCTCAGGACCTTCTTTAGCTCATGTTATTGAGAGTATCAGAATCTGGGTGTGTGTGGAGGCTGGCTGTCTGGTGTTTGAATCTGGGGGTGCGCAGATGCTGTTTGGGGGTGACTGTCGCTGACGCACGTGTTCTTCCTCTTTCAGGGTAATGCCACGCTGCACCTTTACCCCCATTTTAAACCCCTGCAAGAGTTCAAAGGTGAGGCCTCAGATTGCTTAATTCTTCTGCTTGCAGCTTGTTCAGAATACTGCCGCTAGAATTCTGACTAAAACCAGGAAAAGTGAACATATTACCCCTGTTTTGGCCTCTTTACACCTTTTCCCTGTGCAGTATAAAATTGATTTTAAGATTTTGCTGTTAACTTACAAGGCCCAAGTTATTTGCAGGAGTTACAACAAAAGCAACACGGGAGGCAGGGCTTTTTCTTGTAACTCTAAATTATCGAATGCTCTGCCTTCGTTTGTCAGCGAAGCTGGGACCATTAGTTTAAGTCAAGACTAAAAATGCACTTTTATAAATTGGCTTTGAATATAAGTTTAAAATTTCTGCTTTTGTGTTGTGTTTACTGTTATTTAAATGGTCTTACTGTGGCAGTTGTATGTGTGACACGCTATACAAATGTATTGTGGTTTGTTCTTTTTTTGTTATGTACTGTACAGTGCTTTGCGATAGTTTTGTATAAAAAGCGCTATACAAGTGCAATAAATAAATTAAATAAATGATTCGGGGCAACCGAAAATGTATTTAAAGTCCTTGTTTTCATTTTGAAGTTTGATAGTTTTCTTCTGGTCATTTTATTTAATTTCTTTCTCCTCTCTCCCTTCTCTTTCTCCTCTCTTCCCTCTCCCATCCCCTCTCCTCTGTCTAGGAGTCTCTGAGTACCTCAGCACTGAGATCTCCACCTCCAAGCAGAAGAAGTTCAGTCTGGTCACTTTCGTGGACACCCCAGGGCTCGTGGACGGGGACATGAAGTACCCCTTTGACGTGGACCAGGCCATTCTGTGGCTCGGTGAGGGAGGGGTGTCAGCCACGCTGTGGTCTTATATCACGATACAGACCTCTATTAGATAAAATACAATCATGTAAAGAAAGCATTGCAATTCATCGATACACAGTGAATCAGAACAGTAATAATAGTGGTGATAGTGATAGTTCTGGTGTTGATAGCAATAGTATTGATCATTATTTTATTAATTTTAAGGATTTATATCTCTGTGGAGAATCTGAATTAATATTAATAATAATGATGCTGATAATGCTTGCTTTTTCCAGGGGAGCTGTGTGACCTCGTCCTAGTGTTTTTTGACCCCATGGGTCAGGCGCTGTGCAAACGCACTCTGAACATCGTGGAGAACCTGAACCAGGGCAACGGAGACAAACTGAGATTCTATCTGAGCAAAGCAGATGAGGCAGGGAGCGAGAGCGACAGACAGGTGAGAGGAGAGAGAGTGAGAGAATAAAAAAGCAAGAAAGCTGTACTGTGATAAAGGCAATGCTTAACTGTATTTTGAAGGAACTACAGCTCACAGCATGCCTCTCTATTGCAGATGGTGCTGGGAGCTGTAGTTTCTGATCCAGTGTCTGTCTCTCCATGCAGAGGGTGATGATGCAGATTGTTCAGGAACTGTGCAAGAGGCCCGGGCTGAACAAGTGTGGTTTTGACATGCCAACGATCTACATACCCAACCCCAACAGAGTGAGTGTGTGTCTGTGTCTCTCTTTCTGCCTGTGTGTGTGTCAGCACTGACCTCATTAATACTGCAGACTGCGCCAAATTACACCTGTCTGTGTCTGACAATAGGTATGATGAAGACACAAGAGCCCAAACGCTTGACTCTTTATTATTTTCTTCTATTTTATTTTTCACCCTGTGCAGTTTCTGATTGAATGTTTTGAAGTTTGGGATGAACTACCTATAATATCACAAGATCCACTCAACAAAAAAATGTTAAGGAGAAGAAACAGTAACTTCCAATATCTGTCGCACACACATTACACTTCTATGCTTGACTCGGTTTCTTTTATTTTCAGTAACACTGATGAAGGCAGTGGAGCCCAAACGCTTGTCTGCTGCTTGACTCTTTGTAGTTTATTTGGAGGTCAGAGTTTCTGATTGTTTCCTGTTTGTTTTGTAGCCGAGTCGCTGTGTGAATCAGATCGAGGAGGCGTGTCGTACGATTGAGAGAACGATAAACCAGACCGTGCAAAACACACTGAACTCCGTCGAGAAGGACTGCGAGCTCATAGCAGAGGCTGTGGAGAAGAGACTGAGAGGGGACAGGTAGACAGGATACTGAGGAGACTGGTAGAGAGGGGACTTGTAGAGATGGGAGGGGAGAGAGGACTGAGAGGAGGGGGGAGAATACACCAAGGGAAGAGGTGTGTGTGTGTGTGTGTGTTGTATTGGTTTTTAACCCTGCCTCTGTCTCTCTCTCTGTCTCAGCGAGTCCTGCTCCTATAACCGGAGAGCTCGCACTCAGGGATGTCTCTTTGGGATGTTGGGGTTCCTGCTCCCCCTCTTCCTTCTCGCCTCTTTGATTCTGGGGAGCCTCTCGCGGGATTTCCTGGTTTTGGCTATGGGAGAGGACGGGACAGAGACTCTGTCGCTATACCTGGTGAGTTGAACACAAAGATGACCATGAACCAGCCCCTTGTGGCAGATATTTATAACTTAATACTTAAACATTATCTAGGGTGAATTAAGTTAAACGCAGATGTTGGTATCTAAGTTAATTATAGTTAAGGCTACGATTTTGTGCTTGAATCACGGAAATCGTGAATTTGAACAAGTCTGAAATCTTGGAAATGGATGTAAAAACACATTTGGTTAGGCACTTCCTTTATTTCCTTTTAAAAATGCAGTATGTCAGACACTCATTTGTGTACGCTCTTCAGCCCTTCGGCGAACAAACTGCCTTCTGCTACAGCCAAATATTTCAAATTTTGACTCATCAGTCCAGAGCACCTGCTGCCATTTTTCTGCACCCCAGTTCCTGTGTTTTCATGCATAGTTGAGTCGCTTGGCCTTGTTTCCACGTCGGAGGTATGGCTTTTTGGCCGCAAGTCTTCCATGAAGGCCAGACTTCTCCGGACAGTAGATGGGTGTACCAGGGTCCCACTGTTTTCTGCCAGTTCTGAGCTGATGGCACTGCTGGACATCTTCCGATTGCGAAGGGAAGTAAGCATGATGTGTCTTTCATCTGCTGCAGTAAGTTTCCTTGGCCGACCACTGCGTCTACGGTCCTCAACGTTGCCCGTTTCTTTGTGCTTCTTCAAAAGAGCTTGGACAGCACATCTGGAAACCCCTGTCTGCCTTGAAATTTCTGCCTGGGAGAGACCTTGTTGATGCAGTATAACTACCTTGTGTCTTGTTGCTGTGCTCAGTCTTGCCATGGTGTATGACTTTTGACAGTAAACTGTCTTCAGCAACCTCACCTTGTTAGCTGAGATTGGCTGTTCCTCACCCAGTTTTATTCCTCCTACACAGCTGTTTCTGTTTCAGTTAATGATTGTGTTTCAACCTACATATTGAATTGATGATCATTAGCACCTGTTTGGTATAATTGTTTAATCATACACCTGACTATATGCCTACAAAATCCCTGACTTTGTGTAAGTGTACCTAGAAGAATTGATGCTGTTTTGAAGGCAAAGGGTGGTCACACCAAATATGGATTTGATTTAGATTTTTCTTCTGTTCACTCACTTTGCATTTAGTTAATTGATAAATATAATCTACTAACATGTCTATTTTTGAAAGCATGCTTACTTTACAGCATTTTTTCACACCTGCCTAAAACTTTTGCACAGTACTGTGTGTGTGTGTGTGTGTGTATATATATATATATATATATATATATATATATAATAATGTGTCTGCTCTCTCTTTCTCCCCACCCCCGCCTCCTGCCTCTCAGACTCCTCTCGCTAGACTGTGGCAGCTCGTCCCTGAGCAGCAGTGCCTGTATGTGTGTCTCGGGCTGGGAGCTCTGAGTCTGATCCTGCTGGTGCTGGCCCGGATCTCATTCAGGTAAGTGTGTGTGTGCAAGGCGCGGCGTGCGTGCGTGCGTGTGTGTTTTTTAATAGTTTAATGATTCTCTCTCAGGACCCGGCTCACCCTGTCTGGCAGACAGAAGAAGCAGCTCTTGCAGAGGAGGGATTACGTACAGGAAGTCGTCAAGCAGAAAAAGGTAGAACCCTGGAACAGCTCTCTTATTATAGCCCTGGTTTACTGTAGCTCTCTTATCGTCTAGTTATAGCTCTCTAGAGCTGCTGTGGAGAATTGTCTGTTTTATTTATTTAACCAGGAGATTTACTGATTGAGACTGAGGCCTCATTTACAAGGGGGTCCTGGAACACAATAAAAAGACAATTGCAATGCATAAAAAACTATTACAAAGTACAAATAATACAATGAAAACATGTGCGGTTCAAACTTAATTAGCAGCACACAGATCAAAGAGCAGAACAGATAATCAGATATGTATCTGTTAATGTGGACTGAGGGAGAAGCATTGGCAGGAGGTTCTGAGAAATTCCCAAACACGATCAGTTAAATGAATAAGTAAATAAATACACTAAAGAATAAATAAATAGTTAAATAAATAAAAGGTGAATCCTCATAAACCTGAGTTTCAGTAAAATGTTAAAACCCTTTTTATATATTTGTATTACATTTTAAAATAACATACATGCAATCTTATAATACAAACATATTCTCAAATACAGAGTTTAACATTCATACATGTATTCATCTAAACCACAGTACCTTCAGTGAGAATTATTACATCATAGGAATAGTATGATAACAGATGTTACGCTTTTTAAAAGTCTAGTAAGTAAGCCGATGGGAATATATATTTTAAACCTTTTTAATGTATTATTTTAAAAACATTTATTTCTCTCTTTACAGCGACAGTTGTATGAAGAATACCTTCGGCAAAGTGTTGGGGACCAGGACATGGCCTGAGGGGTGGGGGAACTGCAATATTTATCTATTGTGCATCTGAGAGAGAGATTGGGGTACACACAGCACCCTACTTTCTTCCTCTACTACATTTAAATAAAGGCATAATTCTGTGAGACCGAACAGAACTGGACAACCTGATTTGACAAAACCATTCCACGTGGAGCGTGTTCTGCTTGTTTGGTGGAACAGCCTGGTCTGCTCGGAGTTCCATACAGTGAAACATGGTGGAGCCCCGCATCCCCTAGAACTTTAGGATTTGAGACAAAAAAAAAAAAAATTAAAACAACTATATGAATATTATTGAGAGATTTTATTTATGTGTCAAACAAACTACAAAATTATCACAAAAGTCTACCGGAAGCCATGAACAGTATTTCATGTTAGATTTTGAAATGTCACATTTTTCAATTTGTCGGTTTTTTGTTAAATGGAAAACTAGACAGTGGTATATCATTCAATATGTTACCGTAACATTATTTGGCAGGTTTCAATTGACTTTATGAAGCAAAAATAGTTAATTCTTTAGGGTGATAAAAAATTTTTGGCCAGAGCTGATTCTCTGTATTCTATTAGATAAATGACAACTGTCTGTGCAATACTGCAAACTACAATAAACGCAGCCTTGATTTACAATATTATTATTGTTACAGTTTATTACATATGATATAAATACTGCTTGGAACTTTCTGACTGAAAAAAAAAAATCATCACAAAGCACAACCATCCCCAAATTGCTGTCAGCCATGTTGCTATAACAGAACAAACTGATTTCACTACAAGACTAAAACCTGTTCCTGTTCCACATCGAACAAGCTGAAGGTGTCCGAGTCTGTCCGCCCCACGAAATTCCGCCTTAATGGGACCAGAAAACTAGCTTGGATATGCAATACGACACTAGAAATTAACAAGGTGCTAACTTTAAAAATACACACAAACCATAAAACCATTAGGCCTGTACCGATTCACTGTGTATTGATGAATCACAGTGCTTTCTTTACATAGCATAGCTCATTGTAGTTAAGAACTGCAGCTCCCATCATGCCTCACCACTGCAGCAGATTAGGAGGCATGCTGGGACCTGTAGTTACAGAAAAGTACCTATTCACTGTGTATCAATGAATTACAGTTACAATGCAGGGAGGACAATAAGACTCCCATTGCATAGCAGTTTGATCCATTCCTGGTTTTAATGAGTTTAATAATAATATATACCTGAGCTTGTTACCTTTACACACTGTGGCTAATCAAGCTGGTAGTAAAACCTGGAATGGGTGAACCTGCTGTGCAATAGGAGTCGTATTTCCAACCCTGGTCTGTGTGTAGTTACACATTAAAACATTAGAGGTGGGACCAAACTGCCTGGATTTTTTATTTTTTACTACCTCTAAAGCTGAAGGAACATGGAGCCACTTTGTGGCTTGGGACTGCAGGCACACCAGGGGAGACTTGGGGTTTGGTACAGCAAAGTTGCCTCAAACTACGTCTCCTAGAACCAGGTTTCAAGCCGCTGTTCCTGAAAGTGTGACTTTGTGTTCCTTCGGCTTTAGAGGCCAAGAAAGCCGTGTCAGGTCAGTCTGGATCTCCACCCCTGTGAACTGAGACGAGTGCTTTTGTGAAATCTGTCATGTTTTTATAGTCTACAAAACCAAAAGTTGGAATTTCATAATAAAAACAAATAATAATAACAATAATATGAATTGTGTGTGTGTTTTTTACCTTCAGATTTTGATGTAGTTTTATGGGTGGGATGTTTTAATGTAATTTCTTTGTGTGTGTGATTTATATTTATTTTTATTTATTTATATATAAAATCACGTGCCCGGGGCTGCTGGCATTTCATTTTGCACTATGGCGGAGTCTGCAGTACATATTTAATATATGAATCAATAAAGAAAATAAGTGAGGCAAGGTTGGATAGTAAATAAGACTATATATTTTGTTTAAATATAGCTGATACAGCATACATAAATAAATTACTATATATTGTTCAAATACAGCTGATACAGCATACGTAAATAAATGACTTGTTTAAATATAGCTGATACATCATAAGTTTGAAAGGAGGTATAACTAGTGTACAAAGTTTTTTTTTTTTGGATGTACAAAGTTTAAATGATTACAAAATCTTTTATTTCTTGATGTTTTGGGCAAAAGCCCTTCAGCCGCATAGAAAACCTATTTTAAACAAATGAACAAGTTCACTGCATCTGTGTGTGTGATATATATTACATGTACCGGATGTACCGATAGCTACCACTAGCTATTTAAAAAATATATATTTTATTTTCAGGACGTTTCAGGCAAAAGCCCTTCAGCTGTTTAAAAAGAAAATATAATAAAATATTTTTTAATCTTTTAAACTTTTTGTGTACATCTTTTAAAAACCTTTTCTTTCATATGCCTTCAATTTTGTACACTGCAGTTTTATATGTATGTATTTTTTATGTGTGTGCGTGGGTGTGTGTTTGTGTGTATATATATATATATATATATATATATATATATATATATATATACATAGTTTTTTTTATTTTTTTTAAATATCATTTAAAGTGTGTTTTGACAGTTCAGGAGCTGATCTTCAGTTCTAGTTGCACTGCCATAGACATTTGTAACACAGGCTAGACAGGGGTTCAACTTTGGTGTTAGCCTCAAAGTGGCTTTTATTTTATTGATTTAAAAAGCGGCGTATTAAGATCCGCTACTATTTAGACTGCATAATGAAAGAGGGGCTACAGAACTTGTATTCTTTCCCAATTTATTTATAACATTCAGACATCAGCAAGTTGCTATACAATAACAACGGACCCCAAACATGCAGGGCTTACAGAATTTCATATATATTCATATTATTATACACACTTTAAAATAAATGCTTGGATTTTCAATTCAGGGTCGTCTATGAAAAAACAGGTTCCTGCTGTGTTAGAAAGTGGGACTCGCTGACCAGGGTATTCTGGTGCATGACCGACTATCATAATTAGAGAGTCTTACTGTTAAAGATTATACATTTGAATACAATATAGCTTAAAACAATATTAATAAAACTAAGAGCGCTCAAGACATCTTCATATCTCACTCTCTCCACTCCTCTCTCCTGTAAATATGTTTCAAACATTTAACATTTCTCAAACGTGATTCGCCAAGATTTCTATACATAGACGGAGAGCCTGTCTGCTTTTATCTTCAAAACGGATTCCAGTCTTTCAGAGCGGGACGTTTCTCTCTCATCCATCTCTCGCTCCCTTTCTCGTTCAAGTCCAGTTCGCGGCAGTGCGTCAGTAACGAGTTTGTCTGTCCGTGGGGATCGGCTATTGAACCTGAGTAAGACAAACATGACGTAACGTGAGCAATGGCGGAGGAAGAGACAGACACCAAGGTTTCTGCCAGAGTAACAGTGTAGGAAAGAGTCCTTAAAAGAATACACATAAATCCAGTTTGGAAAGTTTCACATTTTCCCTTCAAATATGTAATCTCAAATGTAATGTGCTACTACCAACTGAAATGACCTGTTCTTATTACGAATTTCAATTTTTAGTTATGGTTTCCCTTCAGAGTTTTTCAGGATAACTACCGTGGCAAACTGAGTCTTAATCAGACGATCAACTGCGTTATGCTGCATTTAACATTTGACCCCTTCACAAGACATGCACCAAAATAAAACAATAACACCATATAGTGTGTTTCTTACCACTGATGTGATGCAAAAATAAACAAAGCAATTTCAATTCTCCTACATTAACAGCACATACAACTGCTTACAGCAGCGTTTTAGAAGGGGATAGGAGGATGTGGGCCTCTTCTCCAATTAAAACCTGTGCTCAGATCACCCGATTTACTAGTGGGAATGCTGTGTTTGAGACAGACAGGAGTTAGTCATCGTTGGCAAAGCCTCCTCTGGTATAAAAAAAAACAAACAAACAAAAACTCCTCCAATTAAAATCTGTGCTCAGCTCACGCGATCTGCCACCATGTTTAATGGGAGAAGGGAGGCTTCCCTCCCTTTGTAAAAAATAAAAAAGGTCCTCCACGACCAGAACACCATCTGCCACTGCTAGCACTGTAAGCAGGCGTCTCTCAGCAGCCAGAACTGCTGTTAATTTAGGAATGTTGAATCTAGAGTTTAGGTTAAAAAAATCTTAAATTTTAGCCAATAATTGGATTTTATTTTATTGAAAATTATATTTATTTATTTATTTTATATATATATATATATATATATATATATATATAGTGATGAGCTAATAATCGAAAATACGGTTAAGTTCCGATTATTAAACACCGAAACCAACTTCGAGGCTGTGTGGTCCAGTGGTTAAAGAAAAGGGCTTGTAACCAGGAGGTCCCCGGTTCAAATCCCACCTCAACCACTGACTCATTGTGTGACCCTGAGCAAGTCACTTAACCTCCTTGTTATTATTATTATTATTTATTTCTTAGCAGACGCCCTTATCCAGGGCGACTTACAATCGTAAGTGAGACGTAGCTGTAAGTGACTCTGCAGCTGATGCATAGTTCACACACCCTAGTCTCTGTAAGTCGCCTTGGATAAAGGCGTCTGCTAAATAAACAAATAATAATAACTGCACAATTTCGATCGATTATTGTACTATAAAACTTCACATTCTTCTTTATGGTCACTCATCATAAGTTACTTTTGTATCATAAATACATGTATTTATAAGTGAGCTACCCAAAGTTATTGTATTGTTTTAATGGGACTTTCACTTGTACAGTGGCTCTCAAAAGTATTCACCCCCTTGGACTTATCCACATTTTATATAATGGATTTAATTTGGAGTTTTTGCCACTGATCAACACAAAAAAGTCCATAATGTCAAAATGAAAAATAAAATCCTCAAATTATTCTAAATTAATTACAAATACAACACAGAAAATAATTTCCTTGCAATAGGTCACGCTGTGCAACTTGAAATACATTCACAGCAACACAGTAGTTAAGGGAGCAAAATCCTCATTTGCTATCCATGATACTTTTACTTGCATTAGTAAAGGAATAGTATATTGCATTGGCTGCATCAAATGTAACAAGCTATATATTGGTGAAACAAAACAACGCTTGGCTGATCGCCTCGTGGAACATCTGAGAAGTATACGAATTAACACCTCAAACTTTATATATATATATATATACACTACCGGTCAAAAGTTTTAGAACACCCCCATTTTTCCAGTTTTTATTGAAATTTAAGCAGTTCAAGTCCAGTGAATAACCTGAAATGGTACAAAGGTAAGCGGTAAACTGCCAGAGGTTAAAAAAAGTTTAGGTTACCAAAACTGAAAAATAATGTACATTTCAGAGTTATACAAAAAGGCCTTTTTCAGGGAACAAGTAATGGGTTAACAACTTACAGCTGTTCTGCAGCAATGGAAGTAAATTAAGCCTTGAAAGTTGATGCTAACAATTCCTACAGGTGTCCCAACTTTTGTTGATTACTTACAAACCCTCTGTCTGTATAGAAGCAGTGTTGGAACAGACTGTGTTACTACACCCTCTTAAGCATTATTTGGACAGTATTGTAGACTTGCACAGAGTGAGTGGCACCCTGAACCAAAACGGCTACCACAGCATTTTGCAGCGCCATGCAAGACCCTCTGGTATATGCCTAGTTGGTCAGGGGTTCATCCTACAGCAAGATAATGACCCAAAACATACCTCCAGGCTATGTCAGAACTACCTTAGAAGAAAAGAACAAGACGGTAGGCTTCAAATCATGGAATGGCCAGCACAGTCTCCAGACTTAAACCCCATCGAGCTGGTTTGGGATGAACTGGACAGAAGGGTGAAAGCAAAGCAACCTACAAGTGCAACACATTTGTGGGAACTTCTGCAACAGTGTTGGGAAGAACTTTCCGAACAATATTTGATTTCCATTGTAGAAAGAATGCCACGAGTGTGTTCGGCTGTTATATCTGCAAAAGGTGGCTACTTTGATGAGTCAAAAATTTAGATTAAATTTTGTTAAACAAAACGATTCCATGATTTCTTTTTTTATCTGCAATTGTTTATTTGTTCTATGCTTTAATTTCAGAGTACATTGAGACATTAAACTGCGTAAATTTCAATAAAAACTGGAAAAATGGAGGTGTTCTAAAACTTTTAACCGGTATATATATATATATAATGTTTCATTTTTTTTTCCTTTAAAAGGATGAGGAGGCTCCCTTGTCTCCTCTAAGGAGCTCCACTGGTAAGAGTTACCATATTCCTGCACAACTATTAACTGCCATGCTGTACTTGTTCAACTCTCTTCTCATACACACGCACACGCTCTGCATCTCCACCGTTGGGAGGTGGAGTTTGACGTCAGTCTCTCAAGAAGAGCTCCAAACGTTAAAGGTGCAGAGCTAGTAGAAAGTTTACAAACGAGAGGAGGCCATTCAGCCCATCTTGCTCGTTTGGTTGTTAGTAGCTTATTGATCCCAGAATCTCATCAAGCAGCTTCTTGAAGGATCCCAGGGTGTCAGCTTCAACAACATTACTGGTGAGTTGGTTCCAGACCCTCACAATTCTCTGTGTAAAAAAGTGCCTCCAATTCTCAAACTTGCATAATTAGCACTGCATTTAAGGGATTAAATCACATTGGGCCACTTATTTCTCTGCTGGTATACGAAGGGGGGTGTCCCCTCTATAGAAATTACCCTTATGAGCATGTCTAGTCAACCTGAACACATCAGGTACAAACTTAGAATCCTATTGCATTTAAAAGGCTTCAAGGCAGGTGATACGGAATATTTCAGCTGAAACATGTGGTATCCCCCATGTAATAAAATATAGGGGGTACCCCTAAATACAAATGACCTGTACAACCATAACTGGACCCCCTGAACTCATCTGGTATAGTACTAGAAAATCCTACTACGTTCAGAAAATATTTAAGGCTGGGGATACGAAACATTTCAGCTTCTCTGGTGCTGTGAAAAACAAAACATGATTTAATATCGCAGCATTTCTTTATTTCTTACTGCTTTACAATTTGTATTTTTCCCAAATAATGAATCTCTTAACATTTACAGTACTGCAGCTTTTTAAAAAGTATGATTCCCTTTTAATTTCTATGGTCGATTCATTTTTCTTTTATAACTTGGTGATACAATATTATATGCTACTGTATGTGTTTTAAATTGTACGTTTGCATTATTAAAATAAAACCTCAGTAAAATAAATAAATTAAATACATCGTGAAATAAGACTCGAAGTAGCTCGGTAGTTACTACCGTTTTCGTAAGCACAGCAATAGCGGAGAAAATGCGCGTTCATGACCACACACAAACATGCAGACTTCTATTAAAGAAATATGCGCATGCTCCAAATCAATTTAGAGAGATCTGCGCAAGAGCGAAATGTTGGTAATTTTGAAATGGGATGCAAGATATAAAGGGGTACAGGATTCATCATAACTCCGCCTCATGTCGTTATATGTCCCGAGCCGAAGTCAAAGGCAGGCACTTAAAAAACGAGAAGGGCCTTACCAGACGATACCGCTCTCTTGTGAGGGTTCTATTGCTAATAGAAAATGGATACGTTTTACTGTTCGTTTTGTTTCTTGATTTTATGTAGCACTAGCTTTTGTTGCTAATTAATACAAATGTGTCCTCATTATTCTGTGCGATGTGGGGTTTGCTCAGAATTCAATCTCAATCGAGCTGTTCAGTTTAGGTACGTCGTCAGAAAAACAAACATGGTTTGTAAACTGTTTGTAAAACATGTAAAGAATAAAAGCACAGCTAACTTGTGTTATTTTTGTTATTTTGATTTGAGTGCATGTTCATGTACTTGTGTACGTTTCAGTATTTAAGTTACCGTTACGTTAAGTTCTAACATTATTAGCGATATAAATAAAATAAAAGGTTTTTGTGATTAAAATATCTAGTTCTTATCTGCAGTTTGTGTTAATTCTGATCGTGCTGTTTGGTAAGTAACTTGTTCACAGTGTGTGTTCATAAAATCAAAGCCTCCTCTTCTCCTGGCTATAGAGGAGATGCGACATGCCTGTGATATGCTTAAAGTTGCTGCGTGCAGTTTCATTTCAACTCGTCATTCAAACCGGAGACTAGTTGCAATAGTATTGTTGTTACTGTATTGCCGCTGACAGCAAGCCCTATTCTCGATTATTTGTTTTAATTTATTTGCGGTACTACATTTAAATAGACAGCGAGGAAGCAGAATAGTCTACACAGAAAACATTCAGAGGGCATGTACAAGAACGGAGAATTTCTTTCAACAAGCAGAAAAAAATACTGTACCCGAATTCTGTATTTACCTATTTTCGGGCGGGTTTATTTGAAACAGGTAATAAACATAGTTTGAAAGAAGACATTCGAGGTCCTTTATCAGATATTTAAGCCCTTGTCTTGGCCAATCGGGTGAAAGGAAATCTCCGATCTATTTTTTTAAGAGAATAGCAGTAGGAGGAGGGAGGAATTACTTCGGGTAGCTACAATGGTGCAAAGCAAGAAGGTTGTAACATGTGCAAATCTAAACGTGAAGGATATTAGCACTGTTAAATATTTTGTTCCATACTTTCAGTCTCCTCCGGGGCTCTGAGTGCGTGGGCCCCTGTGCAGCTGCACGGTCTATTTTTATCAAACTGAGAACTAAATGTTTCTCTGTCCAAAGTTAATTCAGGAAATGTTTAACATTTGTATTTGCTTACGATTGTAAGTCGCCCTGGATAAGGGCGTCTGCTAATAAATAAATAAATAAATAAATAAATAAATAAATAAATAAATAAAATAATAATAATAATAACATTTTTAAATATCTGTCTCTCTCCCCTTTCCTCTCTCTAACCCTCCCCTCACCTCTCTGTCCTCTCTTCTCCCTATATTCCTCTCTCCCTCTCACCTCTACCCTCTTCCACATTTCCTCTCCTGTCCCACTCTTCTTCACCTCTCCCCTCCCTCTCATTTCTGTCTCCTCTAACACTTTTCCTCACCTCTCTCTCTCTCTGTGTCCTCTCCTCATCACTGTCTCCTCTCTTTCTTCTCGCTGCGTTGCAGTTTCTCACTCAGTTTTCTCTCGTGCCCGGCGGGGTTTGGCCGGTTTGTGTTCTCGCGCGCCTCCTTCTTCGACCGGCCCTTCCGCGAGGAGGCCACTGCAACAGAAATAGGGGAAATATATTTAATATCTATCTGCCTAAGCACGCCCTCTCTGTGTGACGTCGGTCTGTCTATAACAAATAAAAAGAGTGTTTTTCTCTGTTTTTGTCTTTCTTTCAGTGTAAAACTCACCGCAGTAGCGCTCGCTCAGGTTGTAATATTCATACTGGTCGAAATATTCCCCCTCGAACCAGGTAGGCTGCAGATTGTTCACCTCCACAAAGCTGCTCATCTTTACAATGAAACTGCTGAGCACGTCTGTGCGATTACTGCGAGGGTAGAGTCTCGTCTCGTCTCGTCTCGTCTTCTCTTCTCTTCTCTTCTCTTCTCGTCTCGTCTTCTCTTCTCTTCTCTTCTCTTCTCGTCTCTTCTCTTCTCTTCTCTTCTCTTCTCTTCTCTTCTCTTCTCGTCTCGTCTCGTCTCTTCTCCTCTTCTCTTCTCTTCTCTTCTCTTCACGTCTCAGTCTCAGTGACTTGTTGTTTATCCGAGCGCTCCGTCCCTTCCTTATATCTCGCCTCTCTCTCAGTTCCTCCCTCTATCCCTCCATCTCTCCACCTTTCTACCCCTCCCTTTTCGTCTGTCTTCCCCCGTCTTCTTTCTCTTGTTTACATTCCAAAATGGTACAGAACGTTCTGTTTTTCTTTTTTTTTTAAATCTACATCCCCATTTGACTTTATCTTTGTTATATTCTCTTTTCCTTGATCTCTCCCACATTATTTAGCTTTTCTCCCCCTTGCCCTCCATTCCTTCTTTTCCTCAACATCCCTCTCGCCTATTTATTTTACTTTTCATTTTCTCTCCTCTCCCATTTCCTTGCATTACCTAACCCGTAATCACAGCGTGTGTTATAAAGAATTTAAAATAAATCTTACTTGATCTGTGACTCAGATAGGAAGAAAGTGGGCTCGTCGCCATGGTAACAAAGCAACGCAAACCAAAATAAACACAGCGAGCGAGACAAAACGGTTACAGCAACATTGCATCAGACATCCATAGTTTCTTTCTCTCATTCTTTCTTTCTATGTAAACACCCCCACCACCACATACAGTTGAAAACATCACATGACCTAATTCATCAGACTGTCTATATTGACTCTGGCTGTGAAGAATGTCAGGTGGTAGTTTGACTAAATATTTATATGTATTTAAACAGTCACACGCTTGTTTAATCAGAGATTAGCTTCAAGGACATAATGACCTCATACAAAATATGTCTGTGTGTTTATTTACATATAGATTCAAACAAACTTTCTACATACTTTATAGATTGAAATATTATACTGTGAAACCAAAAAAAACATGATTCAGACAACCCCTGTAACTTTCAATAGCCATAGTTTTATATATTATACTGGACTGTGGCTCCAGCAATGATTCAGACAGTCCCCCTGAGTTTCAATAGCCAGAGTTTTATATATTATACTGGACTGTGGCTCCAGCAATGATTCAGACAGTCCCCCTGAGTTTCAATAGCCAGAGTTTTATATATTATACTGGACTGTGGCTCCAGCAATGATTCAGACAGCCCCCCTGAGTTTCAATAGCCAGTTGTATATATTGTAACGACCCGGACAATTGTATTGTTGCAGGACTTGTTGTCTGTCCCGTTTGTCTTGTCTATCTTTTATGTTATGTGTATTGTAAGGGGAACGGGTCACGCCGTTAGTTAGCAGCGGGAAAAGGGGGACTGCAGCCCGTGGGTCGATTGGTTGAGCCAGACAGCGGCGGGAGAGGAGGAGAGGTTATATAAGGTGGTGCATGAGTGACAGAGGGAGGAGAGACTGAGAGTGAGAGAGAGTGACAGCGACTTGAGAGAAAGCGATAGATAGCAATAGAGGATAAATAAGGGTTTGTTGTTTTACTGGCGTGAATTCCGGCCCCTGACAGGAATTCCCTGTGTATTCCAATAAAAGTTTGAGACCGGGAATTCCACACTATCTCCGTGAGTCCTGCTTCATAAACCTGACAAAAACGCTACACTGGTGTACAGAAGCGGGATTATGGCGACTTGCCTCGGAAAATGAAGCAGGAACCAGCGGAGACGGCAGTTTCACCGCCACTGGGAGGAGACGAGCTGCGTTGCAGGCTGGAGGACCTTGTAGCAGAGCTGAGTGTCAGAGGGTGCAAAAGACAAGCGCCAGTACGACCAGGAACAGCGGGAACGAATACAAGGCGGGAGCCTGCAGGCGAAACCGAACGAAGGGCCAAGATGGCGGAGGCTGTGATCGGGAGATCTGCCACACGCGCAGGGGATCAGTGTGTCATCAGCGTCGATAGCGAAGACGGAGCTGCGGCGGAAGCATCACGACGCGTCAAACAGGAGGCAACGTCACAGTGGGGCGGAAGTAGGGCAGAGCATAGGGCATTGAGCGTCCATGGAGAAAAAATGGTCCAGGAAGAAGTGGCGCCATCACGGTGCGCAGGAGCGACATCAGAGCTGCTGGATCAAAACAAAGGGGCCTGCATCAACAGACCCACCTATGATGGTAAGGCCGACTGGCTAATGTTCTTAATACAGTTTGAATTAATGGCGAAATTGGAAGGATGGACTGATAAGGAAAAACTGTAGGCATTATCACCAGCCTGACTGGTGATGCCTTACCATACCTCCGGTTTATTGATGTAGCTCACGGTGACAGCTACGGAAGTGTGTTGGCACAATTAAGTGACTGTTTTGTGGGGATCCAGGTAGCTAGGCCCCGAGATGGGCCCCGTGCCGACCACGGGAGTGGAAATAGAACAAGTGTGAGTGGCATGATGCGAGGGGGCAGGCCGAAGTACGGTAAAAGCAGGCCGCTATGACGGGACATTGCCATGGGAGGCGTACCAGGCCAAATTCAAGATGGCTGCGCTCAACAATGCCTGGAGCCCGACAGAGAAAGCTGGCCAGCTAGCAGCAGCCCTGGACGGGAAAGCGCTGCAGGTGCTGCTAGACCTGGGCCCAGACGAGCTGGACAGCTATGATGTTATCGCCACGGCCCTGGACCGCCGCTTTGGGAGAGTAGAGCCTTCTGTCGGCCTGCGCCAACGCCTGGCCACACGGATCAGAGGCCCCGGAGAGAAGTTGGGTGTGCTTGCAGCAGATGTCCTGTACTTGGCCCGGCGGGGGTACCCCGACTACCCGCCAGCCACGCAAGGGGACTTGGCCATGGAGGCCTTTGTCCGTGGCCTGACCCCTAATGCCCTGCGCCAGCAGGTCCGCTCGCTGCCCCAACCTCCTTAGAGCTCGCCTTGGCCCACGAGAACGTGTCGAGGCTGTGCTCGAGGAGGGTGAGCGTGACTGGGCCCCTGGGGAAACCAGCGAGAGGGGAGAGAATGGACCGACCGCCCCAGGCCCACTGCATGTCAAGCCCAAGCAGAAGAGGAGGAGACTGCAGACAACCACGCTGCTCCTCCCTGGATCTCTGAACTGGCTGCCCTGACCCGAACCGTATCCACACAGGCCCCCAACGCGCGCCTGTGCTGGAACTGTGGCAAACCTGGGCACCTACAGCGGCGATGCCCCTCCGCTGCAGCCCCACCCACCAGCTCATCGTCGGGAAACACCAAGGGGCCCGAGTAAGTGGGACAACGTGGGCCCCCATCCTGTCTCCCATACTTACCACCGTCCACCTGCACCACACACAGCTGGGGCCCGACCGCCAAGCGGGGAGAGGGTGCCCCCCCACTCTCCTGAAGCCACTGACAGCAATCCACACAGACCAGCTGTGGTAGTCGGGAGAACCACCGCAGGGGACTTTTGTCATGTTCCTGTCCAGATTGAGGGGGTCCCCTGTACCGCCCTGGTGGACACCGGCTCCACGGTGACCCTGGTCCGCCCCGATGTGCTCCCAGAGGGGGTCCGGCTGGAACCCACAACTGTTCAACTCCGCACAGTCACTGGGGAGCTAACGCCTATGAAAGGGAGGAGCAACCTGGCCATAGAAGTGGCTGGGCGGACAGTACATCACCCTGTCTGGGTAGCAGCTGTCCAGGACCCCTGCATACTGGGTCTGGACTTCCTGCGCTACACAGGCGGGCAACTGGACCTCCGAACGGGACATTGCACTTACAAGGGGCCCGGCCCTGGCCTTGGCCTATCCGGAGGGGCGAGCCTTCCCGCCAGGGCAGCTGGGCCGTGACCGGGACCCCTTTGCTCGTCAGGGCCAGACTGCTAAGAGAGGGGAGCTAATGAGCCAGCCATACCCACTGTTACACCGCCATGGCCCACGCCACTCCACGCTGGGCCGGGGACCTCAGCCCTCTCCCGGACCCCACCACGCCAGCTGCACTGACCCCATCACCGACCCCTGCCCCCAGGGGCAACACAGCATTCCGACGGGCCCAGCGCCGGAGAGGACTTCCACTCCCACAGCCCTCCATGCCAGCCCAGGGGACCTCGGCCCTTCCCTGGGCCCCCAGCCGCCAGGGACGGAGACCCTCCTTTTCCAAGCCCCCATCAGTAGCAAAGACGACTGCGTCAGCCCCAAGGTTGTCTGCTCCCCCCCCAGGTACTATGGAGGACCCCACTGTTGCCACAGTGACCGCAGTCTGGCGCCAGAATTGTGAGGGGCTTCACCCGGACATCCCCTGTGGTCATGGTTCCGAAGAAAGATGGCAAGTGGCGCTTCTGTGTCGACTATAGACGCCTGAATGATGTCACGGAGAAGGACTCCTACCCCCTCCCCCGCATCGACGAGTCCCTGGACCTGGTGGCCGGGTCAAAGTGGTTCTCCTCCATTGACCTAAGGAGTGGCTACTGGCAGGTGGCCCTGTCCCCGGCTGCCCGACCCAAGACTGCCTTCTCCACTGGCCGAGGGCTCTGGCAGTTCACTGTGATGCCGCTCGGACTTTGCAACGCCCCGCAACATTCGAGCGACTCATGGAAAAAGTGCTGGTCGGCATGCCCCTACAGAGTGCCTGGTGTACTTGGACGACCTGCTGGTCCATGGGAAGACCTTCCAGGCGGCCCTGGCCTCCCTGCAGAAGTGCTCCGACGAGTCACAGAGGCAGGACTGAAGCTACACCCGGAAAAGTGCCAGTTCTTGCGCAAGGAGGTTACCTTCTTGGGTCATCGAGTTGGAGAGGACGGTATCAGTACGGAGCCCTGCAAGGTCGCAGCAGTCAGAGACTGGCCAACCCCCATCAACCTCCGCCAGCTGAGAGGCTTCCTTGGACTAGCGTCCTACTATAGGAGGTTTGTGCAGGGCTTCGCCACCATCGCTGCTCCCTTACACTGCCTCCTGCGTAAGGGTGAGCCCTTTGAGTGGACCCCGAACGCCGGGAGGCATTCGACAGCCTGAAAATGGCCCTGTGTCAGTCCCCTGTGTTGACACCCCCAGACCCCCACTCCACCTTCTTGCTGGACACGGACGCGAGCAACGAGGGAATCGGAGCTGTCCTGTCGCAGCCGGGTCAGATGGTGAGCAGGTAGTTGCATACTACAGCCGGTCGCTCAGCAAGACCGAGCGCCGGTACTGTGTGACGCGACGGGAGCTGCTGGCAGTGGTCGAGTCGGGTCCGCCACTTCCGCCACTACCTCTGTGGGCTCCCCTTCACAGTGCGGACGGACCACGCAGCCCTGCAGTGGCTCCTGACCTTCAGGGAGCCGGAGGGACAGGTTGCCCGCTGGATAGAACAACTACAAGCGCTTAACTATTCCATCCAGCATCGGGCAGGGGAGAAGCACGCCACGCGGACGCCCTGTCCCGCCGACCCTGTGCCCAGGAGGGCTGTGCACACTGCGACCGGAGGGAACAGAAAGAGGCCGAGCTGTCCTCCGGAAGTACGGAGCAGTGCTGTACGCTGGTGCCAGTGGAGAGGACGGAGTGGAGGAGGCACCAGGAGGCTGACCCAGACCTCTGTCCTGTGCTGCAGTGGCTGGAGGACCAGTGGAGACCACCCTGGGAAGAGATAGCAAGGTACTCTACTGCCACCCGGGGCTCTGGTCGCAGTGGACAGGGCTGGTTTGAAGGATGGCGTCCTCCAACGGCAGTGGAAGGAGCCAGCAACAGGGGAGGTGAGATGGCAGGTGGTCGTCCCCGGCGTTGCGCCTGGAGGTGCTCAAGGCCCACCATGGGACCCCAGGCACCGCCACTTGGGTCACGAAGACGCCCGGCGGCTCCGACAGTCCTTCTACTGGGGGCAGTGCAGACGGGACGTTGAGGACCACTGCCGGCGCTGTGACACCTGCACTGCTCGAAAAGGACCCCGGGCCAGTCACACGCCTCCAGCAGTACCAGGTCGGTGGACCCATGGAGAGGGTCGCTGTGGATGTCTTAGGCCCCTTTCCGCCAGAGAAGGGAAACCGGTTCGTCCTGGTGGCCCTTGACTACTTCACGAAGTGGCCGGAGGCGCACGCCTGCCAGACCAGGAGGCAGAGACGGTCGCTGAAGCACTGCTGGAGGGGTTCTTCAGCCGGTTCGGGATCCCCAGGAGCTCCATTCAGACCAGGGGCGCAACTCGAGTCCCGGTCTTTGCGGAGATGTGTCGGCGCCTGGGGATCCGGAAGACCCGACCACCCCCCTCCACCCGCAGAGTGATGGATTGGTTGAGCGTTTCAACCGCACGCTGGCCGTACAGCTGGCTGTGACCACCGCAAGCCACCAAAAAGACTGGGACACCCACCTGCCTCTTGTGTTGATGGCCTGTCGTTCAGCTGTGCAGGACTCCACTGCCTGCACTCCAGCTCTGCTCATGCTGGGTCGTGAGCTCCGCACGCCAGCGGAGATGATCTTCGGCCGCACCTCAGACACCCCCAGTGTGCCCCCAGGTCCGGAGTACGCCCGGAGGCTGCAGGACCGGCTGGAGGTAGCCCACCACTTTGCCCGGGACCAATTGCAGGCTGCTGGTGTCAGGCAGAAGCGAACTACGACCTCAGGGCTCGGGGCCGCCACTTCATCGCCGGGAGCTTGTTTGGATCTTCAGCCCCAAGAGAAAGCGAGGCCGCTGCCCCAAGCTGGACAGCCACTGGCTCGGGCCCTGCCAGGTCCTGGAGCGGATCGGGAGGTAGTGTACCGGTGCAGCTTCCACCTAGAGGGCAAAGTGGTCCTGCACCGGGACCGGCTGGCCCCTACCGGGACGGAACCCAGCACAGACTGACACAGCGACCCCTGACAGTCCCCTCTTGCCTCCTGCTGATTCACCCTGTCCTGTGAGTCCCTCACCTTCTACCCCAGTTCCTGACAGCCCCTTTCCTGGGAGCTCCACACCCTTAGACTCTATCAGTCCATCTGCTGTGGCTGACGGGGAATCGGTGCCTGTGAGGAGACCACGGCCGCAACGACATCGTCGGCTTCCGGCCGCTGAGACTTTGCCCTCCCTCGAGGACGAGGGACTAAGGGGGCTGTGTAACGACCGGACAATTGTATTGTTGCAGGACTTGTTGTCTGTCCCGTTTGTCTTGTCTATCTTTTATGTTATGTGTATTGTAAGGGGAACGGGTCACGCCGTTAGTTAGCAGCGGGAAAAGGGGACTGCAGCCCGTGGGTCGATTGGTTGAGCCGGACAGCGGCGGAGAGGAGGAGAGGTTATATAAGGTGGTGCATGAGTGACAGAGGGAGGAGAGACTGAGAGTGAGAGAGAGTGACAGCGACTTGAGAGAAAGCGATAGATAGCAATAGAGGATAAAAAAGGGTTTGTTGTTTTACTGGCGTGAATTCCGGCCCCTGACAGGAATTCCCTGTGTATTCCAATAAAAGTTTGAGACCGGGAATTCCACACTATCTCCGTGAGTCCTGCTTCATAAACCTGACAAAAACGCTACAATATTATACTGGACTGTGAATCCAGCAATGATTCAGACAGCCCCTGAGTTTCAATAGCCATAGTTTTATATATTATACTGGACTGTGGCTCCAGCAATGATTCAGACAGCCCCCCTGAGTTTCAATAGCCATAGTTTTATATATTATACTGGACTGTGGCTCCAGCAATGATTCAGACAGTCCCCCTAAGTTTCAATAGCCATAGTTTTATATAGTGTAACGTTTTCGGGTGCGCCTTTATGGGCGGCTGGGCTGACTGGCTGGCAGGCTTGCTGGCTGGCACGGTAGTTGGCAGGCTGATATGCTGGCCAATATGATGTTAGCTGCGATACGTTTTCATAAATCGGTGTTTTTCTTGCGCAATGGCAATGGCCTTCCCCCTCCCCCGATATAACGATTCATAGCTGTTAGTTTTTAGTACCTTTCATGTATGTATTTGATGCCATGGGCTAGAAGAACTGGAGGTAATTCAATTTATATATATATAAAAGTTATTTTCCTAATGCTTTTGTTAGAGAAAAAATCCAAGGAAGTACTGTTTTAACACCGGTGTTAGCGTTTGCCTTTTTGAGCCTTTCTACACATGCACGAATCTTAGAACTTAAAGGCAAGGTTCTCTGTGGAGATTCATCCAAAATTACAGGACGCCATTTGTATTTTTTTGAGAAACGAAAACAGGTATTGCATTGCAGACAGTAATTTTTGTTTAAATATGTTGTCATCTTATTTGTCGAAGTGTATTGCAGACAGTACTTTTTTTGTTTAAAAAGGTGACATTTATCGTAATGTATATTTACGTTTAATTTGTATTATAAATACATTTTATCTTCAGGAAATTGCTCGCTGTATTTTTTTAACATAAATAAATATTTTAAAATATATATTTTGTCAGTATAATTTATGTCTGTCTATGTATAGTTAAAATCACTGCTTGCCAAATGTGTATTTCCTTTCAGAAATCTCGTTCGTGGACATGTCATACTGTGGCGTAAGCAAATAAGTGTTCAATAAGTGTAGGCTCACTTTAACAAAGTTATATTATTTTCACGGTAAATTGCTCGGTGACTTTGAACCTTTTCAATAAATTGAGTGGTAAAGTGGGTACAAACACTTCTCTTCATGTAGAGAATAGTGTTTTTGAAGTTTTAATCAAGCCTGTTGGATATCGAAACCTGTTTTAATATAGAAAACATACACGTTTTTAGTGGAAGGTGGTATTTTAGGTTTATATATAATTTGAGAAACGCACAAAACGATTGGCTTCCTAAACATACCATCCTAAAGTGCAGTTAAATTATTTATATGAGTATCTGTAATCCTGGCTGACATGGTGGATGTACTCGCACAGCACCAAATACTGCACTAATAATTCAGACAGCTCTCCAGTTTATTGCAGTCCCCTGTGCAAATCTTTGATCCTCACTTCTACAGTAATAGTCCCCACTCAGCAGTCGTTGTATTTCAGGGAAGATAAAACGGCATATCACAAGTTATAATTTTTACTTGTAGATTATTATGTGAAGCTCCATGTGAGAACTTGCTCTTAATGTTATCTGATTTGTTTTAATTATGTTTTACACCAGATCTCATGAATGAAATATAAAGATATTATGAATATAATATAAAGATATCATACAGCATTCACTGCATACCATACAGTAATACTTATGTCTATATACATTTCTTAAAAACAAAGATATTTAAAAAATACACTTTTATTAAAACAAACAATATACACATACATGTACACAATTCAAAACAGTATATACAATAAAAACAAAGGTGTGAGGGTGGGTATGGGAAGGGAAGAAAGTGGGCGGCAAAGAAAGCTGTGGAGGATGCAAAGGCTGCCCTTCGAATTGGTGTTATCATGGGGCAAGTTCAGCATGGAAGAGGGGGTCTTGGTCTCGGTTCAGCTCCTCCTACATGGCACAAGGCAGCCCCAGCTCAACGGAGGAAGCTGGTAGTCAACGAGGTGCAAAAGCAGGAGGAGAGGATGAGGTGCGTAAAGGCCGTTTCCCAGGCCAAGCAGGGAGAATGGATGAGATGGGAGAGTGTGGAACAACGCAAGATTGGCTGGCAAGACCTATGGTCAATGGAACAGAGCAGGATCAGTTTCCTCATCAGGTCAACATATGATGTTCTCCCATCACCACAGAACCTAAATCTCTGGGTAGGAGAGGATCCCTCATGTCCTTTGTGTTCATCACCTGCAACATTAAGGCACATTTTGACAGGATGTAAGGTGGCTCTTAGCCAAGGACGGTTTACTTGGCGCCATGACCAGGTGCTGCAATGTTTGGCCTTAGCATTGGAAGACAAGCGTAATATGACCAATAAGTTGCCACCAGGGGCAGGTTGTACTAACGAGATCAAAAAACAGGATCGGATCCGGGCTTACTGGAGCCGGATCTTGAAAAGGCGTTGTACTAAGCGGATCAGTATCTGGCTCCACTGATCCGATTTTTTGATCCGATTTTTAAACAGCGCATGCGGTAACTAAGGAGGTAACTATACAGTGACGGTGTTTTCTGCGTTCGAGCAGACTAAACAAAATGTCGAGAAGGTGGACTTCACAGGAGGAGGAGGCGTTAGCTGTAGCATATAGGGAAAAAGAAGAAATTATAACTGGTAGAATTAATCAAAATCTAACCACTTACATAAAACACAAAACATGGGGGGACATATTGACAGCTGTCAATAGGTAAATGTCTAATTTTATATGTAGTACATAAATTTATTGGGTAACGTTAGTAATTAGTATAAAAATACTGGGATATTATTTTGCCTAAAAAATTAACAAATTAACCGAAGCATAAATAACGAATTTCACTCATATTTTATTTCAGGATTTTATATATCAGATAGAAAACATTATTCTTTATTGTTTCAATTTACTAGCCTCGGACAAAACAGGACTCTTGGGGAAATCAAAACTAAATTAAAAAACTTGAAACAGCGATGTAAGTATTATTTTTTACTCAATAATGCATTGTTTGTTGTTTAGCATTTTAGAGTAATTATAATAGACTAAATACTTCGTTTTGTAGCAAAAGAGAAATTAGCTTCAGTTCGCCGGACAGGCGGAGGTCCTCCTCCGCCAGAAAGCCATGGGGCTGTTGCAATCGGAGGAGATGTTCCAGGGGAGGCCAAATGTGGAGGGGATTGAGGGAGGTTGCGAGTCAGCCGTAGGTAAATGCTACAGGAATACAGTACTTGAGCAAAGTAATTCACCATCGTTAATAGTCAGTTAATTTAGTGTGGATATATTTTTTATAATTATTGTGCATTTTTTTTTAGGACAGGACTACGTGTTCATAGTTACTGAAGGTAAAGCTAATTATTTTGAATCTGGTTGTAATGAGATCATTTTATAGAACAATGTATTGAACCACCTTTTTTTCCCCGCAAGAACCACATATATTACATGACAACCGTACTGTTAATATTTAAATATATTTTATTTCATAGATACACAACAGACTGAACACAGTACTCAGAAAGAGAGGATAAAAAAGAAGATGACAATAGAGGATGACATTTTAATATTAACAAAAAGGAAATTAGAACTTGAAATTGAAAAATTAGAACTAGAAATAAAAAAGATGAAAGAAAATTAATTATGTACATGTAATACAATGTAGTTGTTGTTGTTTTTATTGAAATAAATATGAATGTTATTGAATTCTGCAATGTAGATATTAATAAATAAATACATTTGGAAAGGTGACTGTTAATTCACCAATAAACTTGACCAGTAAGAATTTACTGTTTATTCTGTTTTTAAGAAAAATAATTCTCCACAATATAATTCCTCATAATTTGTCCTGCTCGTAAATTATCATTTATTTCATTGATTTCTTCATTGATTTCTTCATTTGCATCTGCATTATCTTCTGGAGGAATTGGGTCGTTGGCCTCGATACATATATTGTGCAGCACCGCACACGCTAGCACCACATTCGCAGTTCTGTCTGGGGCCAGCCTAATCTCCCCATGCAGACAACCAAAACGCCTCTTCAAGATGCCAATTGTTTGTTCAATTTTCACCCTGGTTCTGCTGTGTGCTTTGTTGTACCTATTAAAAAGCACTTCATTCCTTTACACTGTATTCTGCCAAACTTATATGAGGGCCACTTTTTCATTTTATGTAATTTTTAAAATCTACACTTTAACTATACGATATGTAGGCTAATTGAATTAAACTACAGTGTTAAACTACAGTTTTAAATGTTCAGTGTTGACCCACCACTCCTGTGCAGGTGTTTGGGGGTGAAGGTATCGCCTGAGGCCATACCCACCGTCACCCAAAAGATGTCCAATGTTCTCTTCTAAGTAAGTAAAATCAAAGAGATTTAATAATCACATTTATTTAACAGCTTCACTGTTTTATATATCGGATATGTTTTATATACCAACGTTATAATTAATATGTTGTCCTATTATGAACAATGTAAGATGTAGTCATGAAAAGATGAAATGGTGTAATCATTTGAGATAAGTGCCTGTGATCAAATACCATTCAGATCACTTATTTGGATTGTTATTTATTTTGTTACAAGGTAGTAAAGTGGTTGTTTCGCTTTAAACTGAGATCATTTATAAATGTTTTACCTTACTATCTCAAACACTAGACACAATGTGTTTGGTTACTGTGTAGATGAGATGATTGTGGTAGCGGTACACAGTGTATTACTATGTAACTGCCCTTTTTTGTACCTCTGAAAGTAGTAGCCTAGTAGTGATATTAATAATAATACGTACGAGATTCTAGATAATTGCACACATTGGAATTTCTAAAAATCCACGAGTCGTGGCAAGATCCTGGCCATTATTGCCACGATGTTAGAGATCCTGTAATTTGCATCACAGATTATCTAGTAATAAAAAGATATATAAAAAAAGAAATATTAATAGGCTAATATTGTGCAGGCTATTATGCAAAGCAAAGTCTAATTAGATACCAACGTTGCAACTTTGATATATATATATATATATATATATATATATATATATATATATATATATATATATATATATATATAAAAATATAATGCAGTTAATAGAATTCACCTGAACATTTATTGAATGAACTTGCTTTCTGTTTACGTAAACCGACTCATCCCTTACAGGTGCAATAATGCGGATATGGATGCCGTCAACAGCTCCGATGACACCCGGAAAGCCTAATGAAAGAGTGAATAATAAACCTTTTTTGAAATCTGTACTGTCCTGTATTGCTTGTGAGTTTACTATTTAATCTTTTGTGCACTCCATTTCTCAATTGCATACTGTATTATTATTATTATTATTATTATTATTAAAACCACAAATGTATACGGATAACATACTAAGGGCTGGTTTCACAGACCCCCGATAGCACTACTCCTAGACTAGTCTATGTAATTTAACATAAGATAGTCCACGATTAGTGCTAATCAGGGTCTGTGAAACCAGTGATTAATGTTTAAGTGTTAATTGCTGCACAGTCTACACTCGTATTTGTCTGTCATGACTGTTCATTCCGCCCTGGTTTTAAAGTTACCCTGCCCGCATGCTATCACCATGGTTACCGGACAGGTCCAACCCAGAGCCAAATATGGCTCTGGACCAACCCCACACCCCTGGTTACAACCTATCACCAGCCCTCATCTTAAATAATAGGTCTACAACAGCTCAATGAGAAGTTAGCACAAGCAGACGACAAAGAGCAGGGAAGTACTATACTTATAGCAATACACAGTACTATGTTGCATGTATACATAGTGTTCACATTATATTATATTAAGTGGTCAAGCTATTAAATGGCTATATTATTTATTTGATCATTTATTTAAATAAAGTTTCTCATACCAGCTATTTTGAAAAAATCCTCTTTCGTATGGTTCAAGTTTGATGAAGGAAAGTGGATGAATTGATTCATCTTTAATATAATGGCAGCGGAGACGGAGTGAATCGCTCGGCTGCGATTGATTTATCAACCCCAATTATGTCTCCGATTCCTTGTTGATAGCTGCCTGTTGCGAAAAATCTCAACGTTAAACAGACTTTTAACAGCGTTGGTAAGGCATGGCTGCGCTCTGTCGTCGGCCCAACTATCGGATTAACCATGTTTGTTAATTTAATGATGCTACCCGGTGTTAATCTGTAACGTCTTCTTACTTCTTCTTACAGCATCACAGCCGTTGTGTGTGCTGATGCGCCAGGGAGGCAAATAAGCTGATCCCTGGAGCCAGCATTACACTTCAGCCATCGACACCAGACAGAAGGAGATCAACATCATCATATGGAAGGAAACGCAAATGGACAAAGACACATATGGATCACATTAGTTTACTGTAAAGCTACGTCTTGGTTGGTGCTTATCTTGGCGAGAGCCGAGTTCAAATCAGCATGAAGTTTTAACATCTACTCTCGTGTAATGGAAATCAAATCACAGAAGGTGTGGTTTAATTCCATGCTGTCACTTAAAGACATCGCTGGGTGATGCACAACAAAATTATTTTTGTATTTGGAAATAGCTCATGCACTTTTCAATTTACCCAAATCATTGCCTCCGGCGTGGGCATCCAGCGAAGGGGAATTAAAAAATAAATCATAATCAAAACTAAAAAAATGCCACCTAAGCCCCTTCCGTCCGAACCAGCAGACAGTTTGGCAGCTGCAGGTCCAGCCCGAGCGTTTGTTGGCACGGCATTCCCCCCAGTGCACAAAACTGCCCAACAATCCAGCTTGATGTTTGTGCAAAGAAATAACAATTTACAGTAGGCTGATTGCAATAATTACATACTAAAACAAAACACAGCACACTTATTATATATGTATTTATTTCTCTTTCGCTGTATTATTTGTACGAAGAAAACGTACAATATAAATATCTGCGGCGATTACAAATTTAAAATGACAACTCTGGTGAGAGCTTGCCACGTCTTTGTAAACTGGGGATTCAACTTAACACCTATTATTAAATAATAGATAATATGTTGTATTATAAACTGTTGTTACATTTTAAACACAAATATAATTGCACATAAAAATCGCACAACAAATGATAAATTATTTCTGCTAATACCATAACCCATATACAAAATAATGCATGTATTGTATGTATTTCTCTTTTGCTAATATTTGCAAATATATTGCAAGTACATGTACGAAGAAAATCTATATTATAAAGTATTTGTATTTTTCGGTGCTTTTTTTTAGCTATTTTCGAGTTTTATGTAAATCGGTTTTTTTCGGGGCTTTCGCTTTTGATACACTGTATGAAATTAGTGTTTTCAGTTATAAAATACTTGAGCGTTTTTTTTCTGTCAAAACATGTATAGTAGTAACTCAACAGTACTTGCACACTTAAGTTGTACCTTCTTTCCTTTCCTGTCTTCCACAACGAAATCCCTGCGGTCACGGGCACATTCTTCTGGGGCTTTTTTGTGGAGGCATTTTTGTACATTTCGCCACAATTCTGTTTTAAATCCTCGGTATTTTAACTGTAATACAGCTTTAAATCCCACTAACAAGCCTCCATCCTGATTGTAATCTTGTTTTAAATCTCTCAAGCGGAGTCTCCAATAGAAATGTAGGAATGTGCTGTCACTCAGTAGTTGGGGTCGGGTTTAAAGTATTGAGAACGAATCAATGATAGATGCAAGTCAGGAAGGCGGGACATTGCCCAGCAGCACCTGGAAATGTATTTATTATTATTTTTGTAGTAGGTTTTATTTTTTAATGGGAATAGGGTAAGTCAACGTGAATTGATTAACCATTTCCACAGATTTTCGGTGTTTTCTGGTGTTCATTGGCTATCCACCGATTTCATTTTTTTTTGTATCGGGGGTGCTTTATCAGGTTTTATTGGTTAAAACCGAAAATCAGAAGCCCTACATATAAGGTATGCCCTTGTTCAACAAAATACAATAAAAGCTGATGTGCATAATCATTGTGACGCTCAGAGAGGCGGGGGCTGATGAGAATTGACATGGCAATGCTGAATGTCATAAAATGATCATACAATTCTGGTTTCGGTTTGCCTTTCAGTACAAGTTTTCCTGTGTACAGGAGAAACTGTCTGTATTCAGTTGCCTTCCAGTGATCTATCTCTGCCAAACTTCTTGGCTTGCGGGCAAAGTTGTTCGGCACAGACCTCTGGAGTTCAACTAGTTTTCTGCTCACTTCATTAACATTACAGGCTGACATTCTCAGTTCTTTTTTTCCTCTTATCCATGCTATAATTCATTTTTTCATCACCCCTAGACAAACTTGGTGCATATAATCAACTGGAAATTTAGTAATCATGTCAATTTCTAGGTTGCAGAATGGGGACACACCATGGTGGTGTTCTTCATTGGTCTGGATTCTAAATGATTAATCTGCTCTCAGTTCTACATTACTCACGTCTTGATATGTGATTCTGCCCATCCAAACACCTTTCTGAGCACACTTGTCACAGCCATAATAGCCTGAATAAAGCTTGTTTGCCTTAACCATGGCCTTGGCAGGAGCATCGTAAATGATGCATCTGAGACTGACTTGAATAATCTTGTAATTGTACTGCAATCCGTGATATAGGAGTTGGTCTAAATCTCTTACTGTTTCCTGTAAAAAAATCTAAATCAGCTGGCCTGGAATCACCAAATGTAAGTGTTAATGGAAACACATTGATTGGTTCTAAATGCATTGCACATAAAACTGGCCATACACTTTTTGTTGAGCTTCGAAAAAGGGGAAGGCCATCAATATTCAAAGATGTTTCAAGAACACTCACATTTTCTCTTATCTCTACAGGGTAGTTTAGATTTGTTATCATTTCGTCACCCAGGCCAAAAAATGGATGTATTGCATGCCTGATTTGACCTCTGTGTGGACTTCTCTTGTTGTTTTCAGCAATATACAAGCAGTAGTGGGCAAGTTAGAATAACTGTGCTGCTTTAAAAACTTCAGAAGACTGTCCACTGCATTATGTTTTACTTGGTTCTCATTTACCCATATTGCTAAACCCTCTGTTAAAGTTGTACCATCTGCACACTCCATTTCATTTTCTGTGTCTCATGACAGAGTAACATGCTGGTCATCTGTATCCCAGCTCCAT
This sequence comes from Acipenser oxyrinchus oxyrinchus, assembly GCA_030684275.1. Lineage (NCBI taxonomy): Eukaryota > Metazoa > Chordata > Actinopteri > Acipenseriformes > Acipenseridae > Acipenser > Acipenser oxyrinchus. The sequence continues at coordinate 3,632,914 of CM060295.1, forward strand.
TCCACACTGTAACTGTCATGGTCATTATTATCACTGTCATCACTATTAGTAGGACTTGGTTCACGAGTTTCATTACTGGCTCCATAATTCACCAAACTTAAGGTGTCTGCAGTTTGTGGTTCGTCATCACTGACCTTATTATTCATGGCATCTGGCCTCATGCCACCAAGGAACCGTGTGGCAGATGTCCACCCTCTCTTGTATACAAGCCTGTATACATGTTTTATACTGGGGAAGCCTATTGTTCTTGTTAGGATTATTATTATTATTATTATTATTATATTTTTTTCTTCCAAAACATGCTAAAAAACTCATGGAATTCGGTACAATGGTAGATGCCTACGGACGATAGTCGGTGATATTCAGCAAATTTGCGCATGTCACATGGTTCGGCAGCCATATTGGATTTTGCTGAATTTGTTAAAACGCCTATGTATCAGAAACCGCTTACATAAGAACATAAGAAAGTTTACAAACGACAGGAGGCCATTCAGCCCATCTTGCTCGTTTGGTTGTTAGTAGCTTATTGATCCCAGAATCTCATCAAGCAGCTTCTTGAAAGATCCCAGGGTGTCAGCTTCAACAACATTACTGGGGAGTTGTTTCCAGACCCTCACAATTCTCTGTGTAAAAAAGTGCCTCCTATTTTCTGTTCTGAATGCCCCTTTATCTAATCTCCATTTGTGACCCCTGGTCCTTGTTTCTTTTTTCAGGTCAAAAAAGTCCCCTGGGTCGACATTGTCTATACCTTTTAGGAGTTTGAATGTTTGAATCAGATCATCACGTAGTCGTCTTTGTTCAAGACTGAATAGATTCAATTCTTTTAGCCTGTCTGCATACGACATGCCTTTTAAACCCGGGATAATTCTGGTTGCTCTTCTTTGCACTCTTTATAGAGCAGCAATATCCTTGTATTTTGTAACAAGGTGACCAGAACTGAACACAATATTCTAGGTGAGGTCTTACTAATGCATTGTAAAGTTTTAACATTACTTCCCTTGATTTAAATTCAACACTCCTCACAATATATCCGAGCATCTTGTTGGCCTTTTTTATAGCTTCCCACATTGTCTAGATGAAGACGTTTCTGAGTCAACATAAACTCCTAGGTCTTTTTCATAGTTCCCTTCTTCAATTTCAGTATCTCCCATATGATATTTATAATGCACATTTTTTATTGCCTGCATGCACTTTTCTCTATTAAATTTAATTTGCCATGTATCTGCCCAGTTCTGAATGCTGACTAAATCATTTTGAAATACCTTTGCTGCTGCAACAGTGTTTGCCACTCCTCCTATTTTTGTGTTGTCTGCAAATTTAACGAGTTTGCTTACTATACCAAAATCTAAATCATTAATATAGATTAGGAATAGCAGAGGACCTAATACTGATCCCTGTGGTACACCACTGGTTACCTCGCTCCATTTTGAGGTTTCTCCTCTAATCAGTACTTTCTGTTTTCTACATGTTAACCACTCTCTAATCCATGTACATGCATTTCCTTGAATCCCTACTGCATTCAGTTTGAGAATTAATCTTTTATGCGGGACTTTGTCAAAAGCTTTCTGGAAATATAAATAAACCATGTCGTATGCTTTTGCAATTATCCATTGTCAATGTTGCATCCTCAAAAAAGTCAAGCAGGTTAGTTAGACATGATCTCCCTTTCCTAAAACAATGCTGACTGTCTCCCAGGATATTGTTACCATATAGGTAATTTTCCATTTTAGATCTTATTATAGTTTCCATAAGTTTACATATAATAGAAGTCAGGCTTATTGGTCTGTAGTTACCTGGTTCGGTTTCGTCTCCCTTTTTGTGGATCGGTATTACGTTTGCTATTTTCCAGTCTGTCGGTACAAGCCCTGTGTCAAGAGACTGTTGCATGATCTTGGTTAGCGGTTTGTAAATAACTTCTTTCATTTCTTTGAGTACTATTGGGAGGATCTCATCCGGCCCAGGGGATGTGTTTATTTTAAGAGCTCCTAGTCCCTTTAACACTTCTGCCTCTGTAATGCTAAAGTTGGATAGGAACAGGTGGACATGAGGGGCATGTTGTCCGTGTCCTCCTTTGTAAAAATCTGTGAAAAGTAATCATTTAATATATTTGCTATTTTTTTTCTTCATCTATGATTTTGCCATTTGTGTCTCTTAGACATTTAACCTCCTCTTTGAAAGTTCTCTTGCTGTTATAATATTGGAAAAACATTTTGGAATTGGTTTTTGACTTGTGTTTGCAGTTCCAAGTACTCTTTCTGTGTACTTTGTTTTTGGTCCCTTTTAAGCACTCTGTAAAGTGCCTTTTTTCGCTGAATATTTTTTTTTAATTGATCTATTAAACGATTTTGGCCATTTTGTTTTAGATTTAGATTTGTCTACTTTTGGGATGTAATTGTTTTGCGCCTATAGTACTACATTTTTAAAAAGCAGCCATCCTTTTTCTGTGGATGTTTTCTCTATTTTACTCCACTCTACTTCTGTTAGTCTCTGTTTCATACCTTCATAGTTTGCTTTTCTAAAATTGTAAACCTTAGCTTTAGTCATTACTTTTGGGGTTTTCAAAAAATACTTCAAATGAGACCATGTTGTGGTCTGAGTTTGCCAATGGCTCTCTGACCTCTGTTTTAATTATTCTGTCTTCATTATTTGAAAAGACTAAATCAAGGCATACCTCCCCTCTAGTTGGTGCCTTGACAAATCACGTTAGGAAGCAGTCATTTGTCATTTCTACCATTTCAATTTCGTCCGTCGTGCTCCCCACCGGGTTTTTCCATTTTATATGGGGAAGTTGAAATCCCCCATTAGTATGGCTTCTCCTTTTCTACACACATTTCGAATGTCATTGTATAACAGATTATTTTGCTCAGCGTCTGAATTTGGCGGTCTATAGCATGCTCCTATTATTATGCCCTTTGAATTTTTGCCCATTATTCTGACCCATATTGATTCTGCATTGTTTTCTTTTTCCTGATTTACACCTGGGCTTCAAGACTATTTCTTATGTATAGCGCTACCCCTCCACCTCTTCTGTCCTGCCTGTCTTTCCTATATTAGTGTACCCACTAATATTATATTCGTCTCCATCACTCTCAGACAACTAAGTTTCTGTAACACCTATCACATCGTAGTTACTTGTTTGTGCAGTAGCTTCAAGTTCTAACATTTTGTTTCTGAGACTTCTAGCATTAAGATAAATACATTTAATAGTTGTCTTACCTGAGTTGTTGCCCTTGTTTTGATGTGGTCTCCCTTCTGTTTTTTTGTTTTCTCCCCCCTTCCTTTCTAGTTTAAATACTTCTGGACCTCCAAGGATCCTTTCTCCGAGTAGATTGGTTCCCTTTCTGTTTAAGTGCATTCCGTCCCACCTATATAGATAGTCCTTGTTGTAGAATGTGCTCCAATGTTCAAGAAAGGTGAAGCCTTCCTGGGTGCACCACGATTTCAGCCATGCATTTTGATTTTGTATTTCCAGCTGTCCATATAGTCCTTTGCAGGGTGCCGGCAGTATCCCAGAAAATACCACAGTTTTGGTCTTGTCTTTTAATTTCCTTCCTAGCTCTCTGAATTTGTTTTGCAGGGATCATGGTCTGTCTCTTCCAATGTTGTTTGTACCGATGTGGACGACTACTACCGGGTCGTCTCCTGTTCGTTCTAGGAGACGGTCCACGTTCTCAGTGATGTGCTTGACAGATGCTCCTGGAAGGCAGCACAGTTGTAGTAAGGGGGCCCAAACTGCGAACTGAACTTGCTGTGTTTCTCAGAGTTCTGAAAATTGCTATACATGTTGAGGGACAATCCATGATTAACTGTTGTTAATATGAAGCTGATTTGTTCTGTGGTTTGGCAACCACATTGATTCACAGAGAATCCTCAAAACAGCGGACATTTTAGTATAATTGGAGCTGATCAGCTTGTTCTGCTGTAATGTTGTTTGTTTACTAAAATAACCTTGTGGATATGCAAGTGTAGCCAGGCAACCAGAGGGAAACATGCGTGTTGTAGTTCTGTCGAGCTACTAAATAAAAAAATAAAAGAAAAATACAACCGGCAGAACTTCAAAAGCGCATCACGTTCTGGCTGTCCCTTTACAACTGCAGTGCTCTCTGACACTCGTGTCAGACAGCGTAACGACATGAAGCTGACAGCACTGATGTACTAAGCCTTCCGTGTACTTGTGTATTTGTGTTTTTGTCTTTTAAATATAACAGGTATGTGCCTCACTTTCCATCATTAATTCCTCCCTAAGATATTCTCTGTTTTGTCTTTAATTTAGTTAAATTCATATTTTTAAAATGATATGTATAGTTAAGTGATAAGGGTAATGAGTGGTATAGACAGAACTGTTCAGAATCGCTTGCTCTATTAAATATAATTGTAAGGATGAAGATTGCACGGTTATTCACAGAGAATCCCTCCCCAAAACAGCGGACATTTTAGTATAATAGGAGCTGATCAGCTTGTTCTGCTGTAATGTTGTTTGTTTACTAAAATAACCTTGTGGATATGCAGGCTTTACAGAACTGTACACGTACTCAAACACACACACACACACACACGAAGTATTACAAAAAATGACAGATTTCGGCTCAGTGTGTTGTTCATGCATGATTTTTACACATAGTAGTTTTGAAATACTCACTATTTATATAAAGTGTTTATGTTTTTTTATTTAATGTAGGATGTGTGTTGATATAAATTGGTTTTGATTTTATTGTGGATTGAATATAATTGCAAGTTTTGTATGTTTGTAATTTATGAGATGTGACTTTTACAAAAACTGGTGTGTTTATATGAGCACTATAGGTAATGCAAGTAGTGGAATATGTAATGCATAAATAGGTTTATATAGTTTGGTTAAGAAGTTCTGGTCTGAATAATTGAAGAATACAGAGACTGATAGTTAAGTGTTGTATTTATAGTAGTTAGATCTCTCTTTTACTGTAAATGTGATTTTTAATAACTTAAATTAAAACTTTGAACTTTTTATGGTGTTGTCCCTCCCTTTTTCTCTGAATTGTTGAGTAGCTCACTTTTTCAGCCATAATCTTATACCTATTGAACCTTGTCTTTTTACCTGTAGTATCCCACTATTAGAACAAAAAATGAAATATCACTGTACTTTGCATTAATCAGCAAACCAACACTCAAACATGCTCAAAAACTCACGAAAGTCGGTACACTGGTAGATGCCTATGGGGGATAGTCGGTGATATTCAGCAAATTTGCGCAAGTCACATGGTTCGGCAGCCATATTGGATTTTGCAGAATTTGTTAAAACGCCTATGTATTGGAAACCGCTAACTGCAGAGTTCTGAAAATTGCTATACATGTTGAGGGATAGTCCATGATTAACTGTTGTTAATATGAAGTTGATTTGTTCTGTGGTTTGGCAACCACATTGATTATTGACATAAAATAACCATAAAAATATAAAATCATCAAAATTCAAACATCTTCTTCTCTGAAACCGCTTATCCGAATGAAAAATTGGAATAAAACATCTCAGTATGGTCATCTGTTACGCTTGTTCAAGGGAAGTTGCTACTGTGAAAATCATGGCATCCACGCTGCATGACATCATCAACATACCCAACTGGCTATAAAACTGCGTATAACTTCTTATCGGCTGCACCAAAACGCACAAAATTTGACACGGACGTAGAGGACTATGGGATGTTGTGTCGTGGTCAATATGGCAGCCTTTGGTCACATGGTGTGGCAGCCATCTTGGATTTAGTTTGGACAATATTCAAAAGTCTTCTTCTCATGAATGGTAAATAGTACAGCTGTGAAACATTTTGTACATAGTGCGCTCATGTCCACGATTGATTCTACTTAAGGAAAAATGGATCGGTCACATGGTGTGGCAGCTATGTTGGATTTTGTGTAAAACACTTAAACAACAACTCCTCATGGGCCCTTTGGCTGATTGACGTGAATCTTGGGTATAGTTTATCTTTGTACTGTCCTCTAAAAAATGTATTCAGGAATATGTCCTACATCAAAAAACATGACCGCCATGAGCCAATCAATATGGGTGACATGCCAGTTTTGTCAATTTTTCACCCTGAAATGACACATTCCCACCAATGGGGACAGCTGTTAACGTGGAGAAGTCTGCAAGGTATAAAAAAGATATAGGAAGGTATAGGAAGGTATAGAAAAAAGTATGTTTGTACTTTATTAGATGTGACTTTTGTTGTTTTACAAAACTGGTGTGTTTATATGAGCACTATAAGTAATGCAAGTAGTGTAATGTGTTAATGCATAAACAGTTTTATATAGTATGGTTAAGTTCTGCTGAAGGTCACATTTAAAGCTGGCTGTAAAACTTCCCATAATTTCTTATTGAATGCAGATGGTTGCTATATAACATGTAGAGTTCTGATTGAAGCCAAAATGAGCATAAATGATCAAAGTAAGATGATCTTTTACGGTTGTTCAAGGGAAGTTGCTACAGTACAAAACATGGCTGCTGTGGGCCAATGACATTTCAGCATTGATCATCTAACCAATGATTCCAATATTTTTGCCAGAATTGACAGTCAGCTGTGTCTAAAATGATTTGTGATGATAACGTTTCATCTATAACAACCAATGCGCTTAAATTTCATGCTAACTGCTTGGAAGCCGTAAAGTTGCTCGCAACTCTAGTTAAATTATATTCATTGAAAAATGCAAGAGAGAACCAGATCGTTATTATTTTTTATTGTTTTGGTTTAATATAATACAATATAGCAGGCTAATGTTCCTATTGAAGTAGGCTACATTTTTTTTTCATTAAAGTTGGCGTTGTTCTTTTTATTCATTTAATCAAACCAAGTAGTGTAAGAAGTGTAGCGTTCATGACGTTTTTCAAATAAAGTAAGCTTATTTGTGTAGAAAACAACGACAATAGATATGTACACTTAATCCTGAACAGTTAATGGTGTAATATGAAGCCAGACCTCTTGCCGTGTTTACTAAGTGTCCAGATGTTTGTTTGTTTGTTTTGTGTATATAATTGTGTATAAAGTGCTAGCGCCGGTCAAAAAACTTTTTAAAATACTCACGTTTTTTGTGTTTCAAACTGTTTCTCAATGTTAAAGAACATTTGTCAAACGACTAAGTTAAACAACAATTGAGAAATGTGGCACTTGATATGAGCGAAGACAATTTGTCATTGCTTACCACAGGGGTGGCCAACTGGACAGCCACTGTTTTTTGTTTTGTCCAAGCCCTTAATAACACAAGAAAATGTGTAGTTGCTCTTTTTATGCAACTGTTACTTCAGTGCTGGAAGAAAAACGCAATAATAAGACACTTTTAGAAAGAATTGCCGCATCTTGGAAACATTGAGGTTAGGATATGCTTAAATTTGTCAATTTGAGAACAGAAGACAGATTTAACTGTTGACTATTGTAAATTGTTTCTATTTAATAATAATTGGAATAATAGTAATTGAATAATTGGTTAATTGATGTAATACTGTGAGTCGAAGTGTGCACCGGTGTTTGGAGCTTACAGTTTAAAATACCTGCTGGTGGGTTAGTTGGTTGGTTGGTTGGTCTTTGTCTGGGGGAAGCTAACACTAATTCTTTATTTGTGCTGCTTGTTATTCTGTTTGCTTTTTTGTTTTATCTTCTTATTTGCTTCTACTCAAACAAAAGTCAGGATTAAGAGTTACTTACCTGAGTGAACCCTACAGTATATGACTTCTGAGTATGGACTGGACTTTTTTATCTTTGAATTGTCTGCCTTGAGAAGAAATCTGCCCTTTTTTTGCTACTTATAAAGGATTTATTTTTCAAAAAAATTGAATTACACGTGTTGGAGTGTTCTTATGATTATTGTCTAAGGCAGGGGTAGTCAATTACCAGACCTTCCAATCCATTCCATTCCATTGCAATAGTAGGGTACAACCAGCTGTTTAATTGTTTGATCAGTTGATAATTAATCAAATGACATATTTAAGCAGCTTGTTGTTCTGCAGACCTGCGCTGGAAGGTCTGGTAATGGACTACCTCTGGTCTAAGGAGCCCTAGTTGACTGCTCAACAGGGCCCTGTGACAATCACACAAATACAATCTGTAAGTTTAACTCACCCTGTCAAACTTTCCTGTAGAGCTTACTTTCATTGTTTAGCTTATTATGTGCTGCTCCTTTCAGCTCCTTCAGTGGCACAGCTTGAAATTTGCTCAGGGTATAAGCTATAAAATAACAGAAATGTACATTTAGATTGTTTTACCATGCATCAGAATCATGTTGTCCAGAGATAGGAACCATTCATTTATAAATTGCAAGAATAACAAGACACGATATATCATAAAAATCGACTATTGTTTTTATTAAATGGTTGATACTTCCCATAAAATAAGAGCTCAGGAAAAGGAGCTGACTGATGAGAATATGAACACCATATGACTGCTGTGTTAACACTGGTGGTAGCCTTTATTGCATTTAATAAGTCATCCATACAATATTGTATATCATATGTTGACACAGTGACCTCTACTGGCTCTCTATAAACCCTTTCATATGTAAATGAGGTGCTGAATTCAAATAAACTTACTTTCCTTTTAAAGTACTAATGCATTACACAAGCAAACATTATCTGGACTCATAGTATTAATGGCAAATCACACAATGAAGCACCCAAAGCCTAATAAATAATGTGACACATGTACCTACCAAAAATAGCATTGACCTTCTTGGTGTTGAGGGGTGGCTTTACCACTTCCTTTGAACTGGCTCTTTGGCCAGTTAAGGAGTGAGTGGCCAACTCATCGCGGCTAAAAACAACGGCGAGAAGATCACAGTCCAGCTTTGTTGGTCGACTATGGTTGCACATATGCATATTCTTGTTAAAATTGTCATCAACTATCTCCTGAATGACATCATTTTTTAATACTTGTGATCTGTTATAATTTGTCATTTGAACAGAAATCAATGTGACATCAGTGTTAGCTTCAACGTATAAATAACTGGAAACAAAATGACAACACTGTCACATAGTTTTTCACTACATAGATAATCAACAGCTACAAATACTGGTAACTACTACTGCTCTAGTAGTGAACCACAAGGATACACTTTACTCAAAATAAGATCGAGAAGCTTACCATTCATGGCACCTATCTGATTGGACAATCGTTTCTTGTCTTCTTCGAGTTCCTCAATCTTCTTTTTAAGTGCAGTGCACTTAGAACAGAACTGCTCTTTGTCAGCCTAAAGAATGCATTTAATTCAACCAAGTATTAGAATTTACATGTTCAGTTTTTAATTTCTTAATAATCTGGAGCCAACTAAACTGAGGGCCCATGTGAGCAGTGTTATAATTTTAAGAAAGTAAGATATCTTATGTCTGAGAAAATTGTTTTATTGAGCACACCTGATCATGCCTTGATGCAGACTGGTCATTATACCTCAATTTGCTGTCCTAAGGAGATAAAAACAACAAGATGTTATGTATCGAACATTTTACAGTGAAGTATCACTGCAATTAAAAGATTTAATGTTAGCTTACTGGGAATTGTTCCTTTCTCCTTGCCAGCAACTTGGAAACAAGATTGGTACTAGAAGCACCATCTTTCTTCTGAACCTACAAACACAGTACATGTATTATCTGAGAAAGGAAAGTACAGTACAGCACGTTCAATAACATGATATGGATTCCAAATAGTAATGCCAATGGTTATGTTTTGGATTAGTCAACGAGGTGGTAGAATTTATAAAAGAAACATGCAATAATCCAATGGTACAATTTTATGTGACATAGCAATGAAATTGAAGCAATTTATAGGATGTATTGGCCTAGTACCTTTTTGTTCTGATCAGCAGACTCATCTTCCTCTTCCTCATTCCTCTGACTCGATCTATTTGCCAGCTACTAAACGGCCTTTTTTTTGTTGAGAAGCTGTTCATTATCTTAAACAAAAAACAATGGGTTAGACATCTAAGCCTACCCTTGATAAGAATCAATGACTTAGGTTAAAGCCCCTCGCAATTGCCGTTCCCCATTTATCAAAAACATCCAAACAAACTCATTAAAACAATGCAGCCACTTTCTCTTCTACAGGTCCTACTAAAACCACAAAAGACTGCTAACTTGTATGTAAAGTAAATCACCTTCTAGTGATGGTCAATATTACTAATCAGGTTCAACATAACTCTTGCATAAACTTGCTGAGGGTTTTTTAATATTATTAATACCACTATAATGAATGGGCTAAGGATGCTAGCTAGAGAAATATAATTGCGTGTACATATACAAAATCTAAATCTAAAGTCAAAATACAAAATGCTACGTTCCCTCTAAGACTTTCTTTTAGTTAGCCACTGTGGCTAAAGCAACTTAACATATTTTAGTCACACTGGAAAAACTTAAGCCACTTACAATACTGTAAGCAAGTTAAACATGCTGTTTCACAAGGCAAAAAGGCATGTATGTTATTTAAAAACACATAGATGAGTGATTTCAGAAAATCGGGACTTTTGCTGTCCTCTGCATTTAAGTATTTTTTTTTCAATTACATCCTAAATTGACATTTCATTAAATGTTTATATTTTAAAGTAGGATCAATTTACTACAAATTATCAGTAATATTTTGAAAAACTATACACTTGTAATTTATAGAAATTTACACTTAAGTCAGTAACATGGTTAAAATAGAGTGTCCCAAGCTAAAGTCCCAAAATTTCAAAATCTCACCAACAAACATATTTCTGCAAGTTGTAAAGCAATTCAGCCTCCCTGATAATAAACAGTTGTATCTTCTTAAATAACAAATAATCAAAACATAAAAATATGTCAAATTAGAAATAAATGCATTTTAATTCTGAAAATATCATGTCACGCAAAAATGTCAACTTGGTCACAGCTTATAGATTTCGCCAATTTAAGTAAGGAATTTAAAAAGACAGCTACAATGTTGGGGTCCTCAGAGGGGTCCTACCTCACTGCTGATAGGAAGATGATAAGAGAGGCTTGGTAAGTTTTTATCTTTTGTTTCTTTTTTTCATATCTATGTAACATATGTAGAATTGATAACCATAACATGTCAGCTTGGTCCTTAGTCTCAATTCGACAAAAGTTGTTTAAAATATTCAAACTGTACAGAAAAGGCAAAAGGTTATTTGTATATTTTGGTCTAACATTACAGTTAGATGGGGCCTTTTCTGTAACTGTCATTTTTTGGCGGGAAACTTGTCAACTGTCAACTTGGTCACAGTCAACTTGGTCACAGTTTATCATACAAATCTGTGTGACCAAGTTGACATGGCTTGTGACTAGGGCTGCAAACTACTTTTTAGTGTTGTTATTATTAGTAGTGGAGTTAGTATTATTATTATTTAGGGTGGCACGGTGGTGTGGTGGTTAGCGCTGCTGCCTCACAGCTCCAGGGTCCTAGGTTCTAACCCGGCCTAGGGGTCTGTCTGTGTGGAGTTTGCATGTTCTCCACATGTTTGTGTGTGTTTTCTTCCAGAGTCCAAGGTTGATTGGTCACTCTAAATTGCCCTCTGTGTGAGTGTGTGGTTCCCTGCGATGGACTGGCGTCCTGCCTAGGGTGTAGTCCTGCCTTGAGCCCCTGTGTCTGCCGGGTTAGGCTCTGGCTTACCACGACCCTCTAAAGGATTAAGCGCTTATGATAATGGATGGATAATTATTATTTAGACATGTAGCTGATGCCTTTATTTTTATTTTTTTAAGGGGGGGGATATTTTGTTTTCTGTAGATACAGTGCAATTTTGAAGGCATGCACACTGAAACACACCCCCCGAAATTTTATAATACATTAATCTTTTTTTTAATTTTTTTTATTTTTAATAAAAATTTAGTCATTGCCAATTATTTTTTATTATTTTCTCCCAATTTGGAATGGCCAATTATTTTTAGGCTCAGCTCACCGCTACCACCCCCACGCTGACTCGGGAGGGTGAAGACGAACACACGCTGTCCTCCGAAGCGTGTGCCGTCAGCCAACCACTTTTTTTCACACTGTGGACTCATCATGCAGCCACCCAAGAGCTACAGCATCGGAGGACAACGCAGCTCTCGGGCAGCTTACAGGCAAGCCCGCAGGCGCCTGGCCAGACTACAGGGGTCGCTGGTGCGCGGTGAGCCGAGGACACCCTGGCCGTCCTAACTCTCCCTCCTTCCCCTGGGCAGCTCGGCCAATTGGCGCCGCCCCTGGAAGCTCCATCCTCGGTCGGCTCGAACCGGCGACCTCCACACTATAGGGCACATCCTGCAGTCCACACGGAGCGCCTTTACTGGATGTGTCACTCGGGAGCCCCACATTAATCAGTTATTACATTATGAAAGTTATTACCTTATAATATTTTAATGTTAATTTTAAATAATACTTGAAAAGTTAAATTCTTGTTTGCATTGTGTAATTATTGTTAAGTTTTCTTTTTGATAAAATATCAATATGTATTAGATTGTTTTACTTTTTTCTTGTTGAAATATTGCACTTGTTCGTACTGTTACATTTTAAAAAATATTCTATATAAATACATATTTTCATGTTTTTTTTAAAATTCTATATTGTTTATTTAAAAATCATTAAACAATTTCAAAGAATACTAGTCACTAGTCTTATAATTCTTATTCTTGTCAGCTTGGTCACGGTATTGCCACAAGATTAAATTGCAAAATATATATATATTTTTTTAAATTGTTCAATGTTATGTTTATCCACTATACTAAAGATCATCAGTAGCATAGTTTTAAAAAAAAACAAAGAAGAGCGACCAGAATTATCCTGGGTTTAAAAGGCATGTCGTATGCAGACAGGCTAAAAGAATTGAATTTATTCAGTCTTGAACAAAGAAGACTACGCGGCAATCTGATTCAGACATTCAAAATCCTAAAAGGTATAGACAATGTCGACCCAGGGGACTTTTTTGACCTGAAAAAAGAAACACGGACCAGGGGTCATAAATGGAGATTAGATAAAGGGGCATTCAGAACAGAAAATAGGAGGCACTTTTTTACACAGAGAATTGTGAGGGTCTGGAACCAACTCCCCAGTAATGTTGCTGAAGTCGACACCCTGAGATCCTTCAAGAAGCTGCTTGATGAGATTCTGGGATCAATAAGCTACTAACAACCAAACGAGCAAGATGGGCTGAATGGCCTCCTCTCGTTTGTAAACTTTCTTATGTTCTTATGTTCTTATATGCTTTGTTCCATTTCTGACGGCAAAATTAAATCTTAATTCACACAGAACAACCATCTTGAAGCAGAAACACAAATGATAGGCTGTTGATTTAAACACTTCCGCCTCTGTGGGTCTAATATGCCATGGTTTCATTTATAACCTGGTTATTTGTTTTACAGTGCAGATGTTTGGTCGAAATAAGTGTATTTTATTTAAGCTAAAAATAAAAATGATTTATTCCTGAAAACCGTTTGCTACCCCCCAACCCCCTCACCCCTGGATCTTGCCCCCCACACCCAACACACACTTAGAAAGGCTCCGGCATCGTTGACTGCAGTCATAATGATTGCATGTCCATGATTAATTTAGAGTTCCTATGTCCAGTTTGTACGGCCATTTGTGTGGGGGGGCAATATACAGACAGCTGGAACCTTGCTCGACCAATCACATTGCCAGCTATTACTATTGTATAAACTGTATGTTGCACTGGATGAAGGCATCAGGCAAATACATTAACAATTTTAATAAAACATAACGTGCACTAATGTTGGTGTTGATTAATCAATACATTAATGTTGTTGGAAAAAGTATTTCAAATGCATTTGGAATATTTAGTCAAGTATGTTTAGTTTTGGTAGAGAAAGTATTCGGATTTGCATTTAGTTTTTCAATAAAAAAGCAAAACTAGCTTTGAATGTTAATCTATTAAACAGTTTTAATGTTAATATATTAAACAGTTTGTTAATTACTTACAGTAGAAATCGATGATTTTCCAGTCATTTTGCTTTTTCTTAAGGGTTTTGAATGAATCTTATGGGTTTGAAAAGTAAAATATACAAGTGACCATCAAAATGACTTAACAGGTGCAAGTAACTTGTAGTTCCGTTGTGTGAATTGTCTTGAAACCGAACCACTGTTTGAGAAACGCGGTTCGATAATTCTGTCGCTGCGCCGTCTCCTGGCAACCAGATACGAGCAGCGAGACTCTGTTTATTCCTCTGTGCGCTCCGTAGCCGAGGCAGCCCCTCAACACAATAATAAAAAAAAAAGGTAAGGCCCGGATTGAAATATAACAAAAAACTAATCAAAGAAATAAAAATAAAACAAAAACTCAAGAATAAATTAAACTTTTAGTGAGCCCGGGATATTTGTGACCGATTGCACTGCCACAGCTTGGCTTCAAAAGCGAGTTTATATCTTAATCGTGTTTTATCCAGCACACATCACAGAGCACAGTGTAGTGTAGTGTTTAAAGGGTTGGGGTCAATTGTTGTTTTTCAGTTACAATTCCCATTCCATTTTAATAATTTCCAACACATAATTGATCACAATTGCAATAGCAGCATTCTGTTAAAACGAGCGTCTCACAAATTACTGTTCGTCATTTAAATTGGCTTCATATCAAACAGTTGAACAATCGCAACAATGATTATTATGTCTCTAAAATATAAATTCCACCACATCCTCAGAATGAATTGGAATTAAGAAACATGAATTGAACCCGACCCGATGTTATCAGCTCCTTGTCTGCACTTTCTTTGCAGATATTCCCCGCCATGGCACTCGTCTCCGCCGACACACAGATCTCAGAGCTCCTCAGTGAACTTCATCAACTCATCAAGCAGACTCAGGTATCCATGCGTGTTTTTACATCGCTGCGATTGCACGGATGGGAAAAAAAGACACCTATTGCATAGTAGTTGCACCCATTCCAGGTTTTACTACAAGCTTGGTTAGCCATAGTGTGTCTAGGTAACAAGCTCAGGTGTGTCTTATTATTATTAAACTCCGTGAAACCAGCAAAGGGTATAAATGCAATGCAATGTAATTCCAGTACTGTATAATATAGTAAAATTAAACTGCAGCTACAATGCAGGGATGGAAATTAGACTCCCATTGCACAGCAGTTTGATCCATTCCTGGTTTCACTAATAACACACCTGAGCTTCTTACCTATACACACTGTGGCTTGTAGTAAAACCTGGAATGGGTTAAACTGCTGTGCAATAGGAGTCTTATTCCCATCCCTGTGTCTGTGTCACACTACATTTCTGCATATATCTGGAGAACCGATTGTCATAAAACTTGGTATCAACATTATTCAGCAGAAACTATTGAGAATAGCAGATTAGGGGGATGTCTGTCTGGCTGTCGTTGATCTGTTACTATCTCTGCAGGAGGAGAGATCTCGCAGTGAACACAATCTGCTCAACATTCAGAAAACTCACGAGAGAATGCAGACTGAGAACAAGAGTGAGTACACACCTCCTCCTCCATCCTTCAACAAGAGTGAGCACAAACCTCCCTCTCTTCCATCCTTTAACAAGAGTGAGCACACACCTCCCTCTCCTCCATCCCTCCATCCTTCAACAGGAGTGAGCACACACCTCCATCCCTCTCTCTCCACCACCTCTCCTTCCCTCTCTACCTTCCGATTCTGTATTTCTCTTTGTGTGTCTGTGACTCTCTTTCTCCCACTCACGCCTTTCTCTCCCCTCTTGCAGTCTCTCCATACTACCGGACGAAGCTGAGAGGTCTCTACACCACAGCCAAGGCTGATGCAGAGGCAGAGTGCGGGTCAGTCGGTCTGTGTATCTGTCTGTCTCTCTGTTTGTTTGGATTGGGGTATAAACAAACCAGAGTGTCAGCGAGTCCCGATCTCTCTCTCTCTCTCTGTGTTGCAGAATCCTGCGCAGAGCCCTGGACAAGATCGCAGAGATCAAATCACTGCTGGAGGAGCGCAGGATAGGTCTGTGTGTGTGTGTGTTTCTGCTCTCTCCACCCCACCCCCCTGCTGTGCCTGATGTCTGGCTTGTATAGCGATGCTTCCCCCTCTCTTATCTCGCTCTTCCCCAGCTGTGAAGATGTCTGGCTTGTATAGCGATGCTGACCCCCCCCGAAAGACCATGCGAAGGGGGGTGCTGATGACCCTACTGCAGCAATCAGCCATGACACTGCCGCTGTGGATCGGGAAGCCAGGAGACACGTGAGAGAATAATAACATTAATATACATACTCTTACTGTTATTATTAATATTACTATTCATAATGATAGGCAAGCCAGGAGATACGTGAGAGAATAATAGCATTATTGCTAATATAAATACTCATACTGTTATTGTTATTAATGTCATTATTATTCTTAATAATGATATTTAAGCCAGGGGACGTGAGAATAATAACATTGCTACTAATATAAATACTGTTGTTATTGTAATTATTATTGCTATTATTAGTAATGATAGTCAAGCCAGGAGACACATGAGAGAACAGGATACCATTAATATTTTATTATTGATGTTGTTGTTAACAATTACTGTTTATTTATTTATTTATTGCTTGCATTTATATAGCGCTTATTATACAAAAGTATCGCAAAGCACTGTACAGTACATAGCAGAAAAAAGGAACAAACCACAATACGTTTGTATAGCATGTCACACATACAACTGCCATAATCAGACCATGTAAATAATATTTAAATAACAGTATACACAATACAAAAACACCAATTTTAAAGTTATATTAAAACTCACTGAGATAAGAAAGCCGTTTTATAAAAGTGTGTTTTTAGTCTTGATTTGAAAACTCTAACGGTCCCAGCATCCCTGCCAAATTAATGTAGAGCATTCCATAATTTCGGAGCTCTACAAGAAAAAGCCCTACTTCCCATGTTGCTTTTGTTGACCCTAGGAATAACTAGCAGCCTCACATCCTGTGATCTCAGAGTGCAGTTTGGAAGATATGGGGTCAGTAACTCCTGCAAATAACTAGGTGCTAATCCATTCAGGGCCTTGTAAATTAACAGCAAAATATTAAAATTAATTCTATACTGCACAGGGAGCCACTGTAATGAGGCCAAAATGGATAATATGTTCACTTCTTCTGGTTTTAATCAGAATTCTAGCGGTGGTATTCTGAACAAGCTGCAAGAGGGATACCACACATTTTAGGACACTAGAAAAAAGTGTATTACCATAATCAATTCTAGATGAAACAAAGGCATGCATTAGTCTCTCGGCATCAGATACAGAAATCATTGGTCGAAGTTTGGCTATGTTTCTCAAATGGTAAAAAGGTACTTTATAACTTCCATAATATGAGTCTCAAATGAGAGATCAGAATCAAAGGTGACCCCCAAACTCTTAATTTCTAGTTTAAGTTTTGATTAGAGACTGCAAGGGTCAAGCTCATGTAATCCCACATTTCCTTTTAGTTGGTTCTGTGAGCCCAGACAACTTCAATAATGCCGAAAACCAGACTGAAACTGAATGTACCATTAAGAGTTAGAAATTTTTGTAATTGAATTGCAACAAATCTTTCTAGAACCTTATCTAAGAATGGTAGGTTGGAGATTGGCCTATAGTTATTGAGGACTTTAGGTTCCAAATTGTGTTTCTTAAGCATAGGCTTTACCACAGCTACCTTAAGTGCTGAGGGAACTATACCGGAGGAAAGTGAACCATTTATAATTTTTAAAATGTAGGTAATATTCACACCACAAACATCTTTTAATAGTTTTGTAGGAATAAGGTCAAGAGAGCATGTAGTAGCTCTCATATGTTGAGCTAGCTCTGTCAGT
Organism: Acipenser oxyrinchus oxyrinchus; assembly: GCA_030684275.1. Lineage (NCBI taxonomy): Eukaryota > Metazoa > Chordata > Actinopteri > Acipenseriformes > Acipenseridae > Acipenser > Acipenser oxyrinchus. The sequence goes on from CM060295.1 coordinate 3,650,641, forward strand.
TCCTGCAAGGTAATCAAAGAAAAAGCCCCCATAATAGGTGTAGCTGGTAAAATTCTGTTGGAGTCCTCAATAATAGAAGGTGTCTGTGGAATCTCAATTCTGAGGTCTAGTTTTATTTTTAAAGAAATGTAATGGCAGCTGTGAGAGGAGCCAATGTCAAAAGTAGAACTATTAGGGAAAGGATTAATTAATTTATCTAGGGCAGCAAAAATAAATCTAGGATTATTTGTATTTGTTTAAATTAAATTAGAATAATATGATGATCTAGCCAATGCCAGAGCCTTCCTATATTTAGCCAGGTGGCCCTTCCATGCGATGTAATGAACATGCAGTTTAGATTCCTGCCGTATTTCATCTTACGAGTTGTATAATTGAACCACGGTGAGCTTTTTTTAAAAGACACTCTCTGAGTTTTGATCGGCGCTACAGTATCTAAGATACCAAGATGGTGTTGTAGGTATTAACCAGCTCATCTACTGATGAGGACTCAGAGTGGTAATGAGCTCAATACATCAGAAAGCTTAACAGCAGTTGAAGAATTAATTACCCGGGATTTAAATGTACGGTCCACAGTCTTTGTAGATACTGGCAGATTAACTTCAACTGTTGTTGTTGTTGTTGTTGTTGTTATTATTAGCAACATACAAATATAAATTGGTGAAAATAAAATAGATTTGTCGCCTTACTTATAAATATAAACTAAACCCTTGATCTCCTTGATTCTTTGGTTTGGTAGTATTTGCCTCTGCTTGCTGTTGCAGCCCTCCGCCCCTGTGTGGCGCTATCCCGGCCTCCAGCGACTATGTGGCGAAGCCTGGGGATAAAGTGGCGGCACGGGTGAAGGCTGTGGACGGAGATGAGCAGTGGATCCTGGCTGAGGTGGTCAGCTACAGCCATGCAGCCAACAAGTGAGGGCGAACTATATTATAATTGAAAACCTTTAATACTACAGCCCCCATGATGTGCATGTCATAGGGAGCCAGTCTGCACAGCAGTGGATTCTAGGAGCTGTTTTTTGTGTTTTTTTTGTTATACTACAATCTTATTTTAATGGAAAACCTTTAGTTATTTTTATAAAATACTGAATTTATTATTATTATTATTATTATTATTATTATTATTATTATTATTATTATTATTATTATTATTACTATTATTATATTGGAAAGCCTTTAATGCACTGCTGTAGAGAACATAGGGTTTCTGGAAGCTGTAGTCATTTTTTCCGAAATCTGGAAATTGCTGTTACATAACTACTGTTAATATAACTTTTTTTGTTTTATTTTTATTTATTTTTAGGTATGAAGTTGATGACATCGATGAAGAGGGCAAGGAGTAAGTCTCCTATTCGGTATCATTCTTTCTCTTATTCTTCACTGTTCTGTACACATTGTTAAAATAAAGCCGAGGGGACACTAGTCTGCAAGTTGTCAGAAAAAGTAGAATGACATCTGTTGCTTTTACTATGTTGATTCTACTTTCATGGAACACCTTTCTACTTCATTTTGAAGTCAACCAATGTGGAAAAGCAGTATTCAGACAGGAAAAATAAAAAAATATCACATAAATACTGACTGCCCCTTCCTACAGTACTAGACACAACAAATTATTAATATTACGATTATGTAAATAAAGTTGTACTAGCTAATTGTGTATTTATTTATGTATCTGAACCCCAAGGCAATATCATGTTATGTCATGATATTTGTATTTATGAGACACAATATTGGGATCTATTTACTACCACTAAAAGGGCAGAAAATGTATTTATCAAACGGAAGCCTTTATTAACTCAAAATAGTTGTAGTTTATTATGACACAGCATGTCAAGCTGCAGATAATCCTATTCTCCATCTGTGTTCATTTTTACTGATTTCTACTGGAACAGAAATATAAATGTTTTCTCTCTCTGTCGTACTTTTAAATGAATGTTTTCTCATATCCTTTGAGACATACTCTTGTCTGATCAGGTTTTTTTTATTTACCTTCAATTATTTGAACCACAGTGCATTTAGAGCTAAAATATAAATTGTTTAAGTTATTTCATGTTATTGTTCATGGAGACCAGCAAAGTGCATACTAGTTAGTTATAACTTTTATATCTGTACATACATATCTACAATACCAGCTTGGAAACAATCGGATAGGAGACTGTACGCAGACAGTAAGAAATGAGAAAATGTAATGGCTGTAAAACCTTTCGCGTCTTTCTCCCTGTTACTGGGTTTGTTTTCATCCTTTTTCAGTGTGTTTTTTGTTCTTTTCATGGATAACCTCACAATAAGCACCTTTTAATGTAAATGAAGTTAGATGTGCATAAACGGCATGTGTTTGAAATATATAATACATTTCTTTTATTCAAGAAACACACAGTAATGTAAATAATGAAATCAACTGGCACAAGAAGTGGAGGGCTGTTCAAGGTTAAAGTAAAAATGAATATGTGTCATGTTGGCTTTATAAAACCTTATGCCCCCACTGAAAGGTGAGACGGTGTTTTTTCAGATGTTAACTGAGTGTCAATCAGATGAGTTTTATTTCTGGGGGCGGATTTTAACTGCACTGTAAATTACTCCATAGGCAGGAATCGTACAGAACCACACCCCCAGTCTGCCAGAGAGCTCTGTGCTGTTGTAAATAGTTTTGACCTAGTTGATGTGTGGCGAAATAAAATAACTAGAACTAGACAATATACATGGGTGAGAGCTAGCGCCTCACTTTTATCCTGTGCCCGGTTAGATCGTTAGCAGTGGTGGGATGTTGGCAGAGTTCAGATCAGACAGTTTTGTCAACAGTAAAGAAAAGGGCTTGTAACCAGGAGGTCCCTGGTTCAAATCCAGGCTCACTCACTGACTCACTGGGTAACCTTGAGCAAGTCACTTAACCTCATAAGAACATAAGAACATAAGAAAGTTTACAAACGAGAGGAGGCCATTTGGCCCATCTTGCTCGTTTGGTTGTTAGTAGCTTATTGATCCCAGAATCTCATCAAGCAGCTTCTTGAAGGATCCCAGGGTGTCAGCTTCAACAACATTACTGGGGAGTTGGTTCCAGGCCCTCACAATTCTCTGTGTAAAAAAGTCCCTCCGATCTTCTGTTCTGAATGCCCCTTTATCTAATCTCCATTTGTGACCCCTGGTCCTTGTTTCTTTTTCAGGTCAAAAAGTCCCTGGGTTGACATTGTCTATACCTTTTAGGATTTTGAATGTTTGAATCAGGTCACCGTGAGTCGTCTTTGTTCAAGACTGAATAGATTCAATTCTTTTAGCCTGTCTGCATACGACATGCCTTTTAAACCCGGGATAATTCTGGTTGCTCTTCTTTGCACTCTTTCTAGAGCAGCAATATCCTTTTTGTAACGAGGTGACCAGAACTGAACACAATATTCTAGGTGAGGTCTTACTAATGCATTGTAGAGTTTTAACATTACTTCCTTTGATTTAAATTCAACACTTCTCACAATATATCCAAGCATCTTGTTAGCCTTTTTTATAGCTTCCCCACATTGTCTAGATGAAGACTGAGTTTCTGAGTCAACATAAACTCCTAGGTCTTTTTCATAGTTCCCTTCTTTAATTTCACTATCTCCCATGTGATATTTATAATGCACATTTTTATTGCCCGCATGCAATACTTTACACTTTTCTCTATTAAATTTCATTTGCCATGTGTCTGCCCAATTCTGAATGCCGTCTAGATCATTTTGAATGACCTTTGCTGCTGCAACAGTGTTTCCACTCCTCCTATTTTTGTGTCGTCTGCAAATTTAACAAGTTTGCTTACTATACCAGAATCTAAATCATTAATGTAGATTAGGAATAGCAGAGGACCTAATACTGATCCCTGTGGTACACCACTGGTTACCTCACTCCATTTTGAGGTTTCTCCTCTAATCAGTACTTTCTGTTTTCTACCTGTTAACCACTCCCTAATCCATGTGCATGCATTTCCTTGAATCCCTACTGTTCAGTTTGAGAATTAATCTTTTATGGGGACTTTGTCAAAAGCTTTCTGGAAATCTAAATAAACCATGTCGTATGCTTTGCAGTTATCCATTTTCAATGTTGCATCCTCAAAAAGTCAAGTAGGTTAGTTAGACACGATCTCCCTTTCCTAAAACCATGCTGGCTGTCTCCCAGGATATTGTTACCATATAGGTAATTTTCCATTTTGGATCTTATTATAGTTTCCATAAGTTTACATATAATAGAAGTCAGGCTTATTGGTCTGTAGTTACCTGGTTCGGTTTTGTCTCCCTTTTTGTGGATCGGTATTACGTTTGCTATTTTCCAGTCTGTCGGTTCAACCCCTGTGTCAAGAGACTGTTGCATGATCTTGGTTAGCGGTTTGTAAATAACTGCTTTCATTTCTTTGAGTACTATTGGGAGGATCTCATCCGGACCAGGGGATTTGTTTATTTTAAGAGCTCCTAGTCCCTTTAACACTTCTGCCTTTGTTATGCTAAAGTTATTTAAAATTGGATAGGAACAGGTCGACATGTGGGGCATGTTGTCCGTGTCCTCCTTTGTAAAAACCTGTGAAAAGTAATCATTTAATATATTTGCTATTTTTTTTTTCTTCATCTATGATTTTGCCATTTGTGTCTCTTTGACATTTGACCTCCTCTTTGAATGTTCTCTTGCTGTTATAATATTGGAAAAATATTTTGGAATTGGAATTTGCCCCCTTAGCAATATTGATTTCTATCTCTCTCTTGGCCTTTCTAACTTCCTTTTTGACTTGTGTTTGCAGTTCCAAGCACTCTTTCTGTGTACTTTGTTTTTGGTCCCTTTTAACCCTTTCCGGTCCATTGTCGGACTGGGTCCGACATTGCAATTATTCCTCATAGGTCCTTTGTCGGACTGGGTCCGACATCATTCTAGCAACGCAAAAACGGGTTTCTAGTCGTTTTTCTCCGAAAAGCCGAGAAAACCATTCAATTGCCGAATGGGAGCGACAGGAGCCAAGACAAGTTGAAAAAAAAAAAGGCGTATCTCATGAATAGTCATACATGGTATCTGGTATCAGATAACAGGGCGGTCGTAAGTAAACAAGCTGGCTGACTGTGAATCAGCGCACAGAGAACACGGACATTTGCAGAGCTTTTTTGAGATGTTATAGTAATAAAATAATGACTTGGATCGCATTATTGAGGAGTTTGGTGATAAAACGAGTGATCAGGAGATGATCGATCGGTATGTACGACTATTATTATTACTATTATTATTTATTTCTTACATAGGTGAAAGCTACAGCGAACGAAAGGGTGGGGCGGGGCTGGAGATGCCTAGTGAGTGCTTTGTTGATATGCAGGGCCATTTAAACACGTTTGACTGTGTAAAACAAATACTTTTAAACAGCGTGTCGAAAATTAACTGCGCGTGTGAAAATTAATTAGACCTGGCGAGCCTGACGCAGAATTAATAGATGGACCGCAAAGGGTTAAACGCTCTGTAAAGTGCCTTTTTTCGCTGAATATTTTTTTTAATTGATCTATTAAACCATTTTGGCCATTTTGTTTTAGATTTAGATTTGTCTACTTTTGGGATGTAATCGTTTTGTGCCTCTAGTACTACATTTATAAAAAACAGCCATCCTTTTTCTGTGGATGTTTTCTCTATTTTACTCCAATCTACTTCTGTTAGTCTCTGTTTCATACCTTCATAGTTTGCTTTTCTAAAATTGTAAACCTTAGCTTTAGTCATTACTTTTGGGGTTTTAAAAAATATTTCAAATGTTGTGGTCTGAGTTTGCCAATGGCTCTCTGATTTCTGTTTTAGTTATTCTGTCTTCATTATTCGAAAAGACTAAATCAAGGCATGCCTCCCCTCTAGTCGGTGCCTTGACAAATTGCGTTAGGAAGCAGTCATTTGTCATTTCCACCATTTCAATTTCATCCGTCGTGCTCCTACCGCTTCTCCCATTTTAAACGGGGGAAGGTGAAATCCCCCATTAGTATGGCTTCTCCTTTTCTACACGCATTTCTAATGTCATTGTATAACAGATTATTTTGCCCAGCGTCTGAGATTGGTGGTCTATAGCATGCTTCTATTATTATGCCCTTTGAATTTGTGTCCATTATTCTGACCCATATTGATTCTGCATTGTTTTCTTTGTCCTGATTTAACACCTGGGCTTCAAGACTATTTCTTATGTAGAGCGCTACCCCTCCGCCTCTTCTGTCCTGCCTGTCTGTCCTATATAGAGTGTACCCACTAATATTATATTCGTCTCCATCACTCTCAGACAACCAAGTTTCTGTAACACCTATCACATCGTAGTTACTTGTTAGTGCAGTAGCTTCAAGTTCTAACATTTTGTTTCTGAGACTTCTAGCATTAAGATAGATACATTTAATAGTTGTCTTACCTGAGTTGTTGTCCTTGTTTTGATGTGGTCTCCCTTCTGTTTTTTGTTTTCTCCCCCTTCCTTTCTAGTTTAAATGCTTCTGGACCTCCTGAAGAATCCTTTCTCCGAGTAGATTGGTTCCCTTTCTGTTTAAGTGCAGTCCGTCCCACCTGTATAGATAGTCCTTGTTGTAGAATGTGCTCCAATGTTCAAGAAAGGTGAAGCCTTCCTGGGTGCACCACGATTTCAGCCATGCATTTTGATTTTGTATTTCCAGCTGTCCATATGGTCCTTTGCAGGGCGCCGGCAGTATCCCAGAAAATACCACAGTTGTGCCTTTTAATTTCCTTCCTAGCTCTCTGAATTTGTTTTGCAGGGATCTTGGCCTGTCTCTTCCAATGTTGTTTGTACCGATGTGGACGACTACTACCGGGTCGTCTCCTGTTCGTTCTAGGAGCCTGTCCACATTCTCAGTGATGTGCTTGACTGAGGCTCCTGGAAGGCAGCACACTGTTGTAGTAAGGGGGTCCAAACTGCGAACTGAACTTGCTGTGTTTCTCAATATGGAGTCCCCAACGATCATGACCTCCCTTCTTTTTGCTGCCTGGCCAGCACTGTTTATAGGGTCCTGGATGTTGTTTCTTTCATTCTCTTGATGTTGGTTTTGGTCATCTAAATGTTGAATTGGCTCAACCTCCTTGTGTCTTCTGGGTGAGACGTTGTTATAAGTGACTCTGACAACTATGCAGCTGATGCATAGTTCACACACCCTAGTCTCTGTAAGTCGCCTTGGATAAGGTGTCTGCAAAATAAACTAACAATAATAAAAAAAAATTGTATAAACCTCCCAATTTAAAAATGTCATGCTATGTTCGCTTTATAAAGATTTTTCGTTTTGTATGTTGCATTTCGTTTTATTTCATGTTGTTTCATATTTGCTAAAAACACGGGCTCTAATCATTAATAACCTGGTGGACCCCTGGCTGTGGCACTGTATGGCCTATGGAGCGCCTGCGGCGCTGCTCGGGAGCTACAGAGTAGGTTGGTGAGGTTCTTTTGGGATGGGCTGCACAGGCTCCGCAGGGTGTACTGTACCTGCCCCTGGAGGATGGGTGGGGCAGGGCCTGATTGATCTGGCCAGCAGGGTGGCAGTTTTCAGGCTGCACCCTGCAGAAGTTACTGTACTCCACAGAGCCGCTGAGTTGGAGGCCCTGGGCCTTTGCTTTTTGAGACAAGTGGGGGCTGGGGTATGACAGACACATGTTCCTGCTGGACACAACAAAACTGGACCTCTCCCAGCTCCTGCAGTTCTACAGTGGCTTGCTGCGTGCCTGGAGCCTGTTTAAGGTGGAGCGGGCTGTGGAGGCGGACAGTGTGTACTGGTCCCTGGAGTAACCCCAGGCTAATAATCCACAGGTACGGGTGTTGTGCTTCAGAGGAACCTTTCCCTCGCTGATGGTAACTCCCACATTAGATACTCAGCCCAGACCAGGGGCTGCTGGACCCTGCTAGGCTTGTCAGTTTCTCCTCTGTGGCTGAGGCCTATATGTGGTGTGTGTGAAGGTGAGGCATGCTCCGCCCTGCAGCAACTGGAGGGAGCAGCTGGGGTGGGGAGGATGTGCGGCTGGCATGGAGGACAAGCACCCTATTCCTAAGAGATTTGGAGATTTGCAATGGAGGATACGCCATACCATCATTGCCTGCAATTCCTTTATCGGTATAATAACCCCTGGAGCACCACACATTTGTCCTTTTTGTGGGTTGAAGAAGACTGTGTTCCATGCCTATATGGGCTGTGAAGCATTTTCTATAATGGGGAGTGCAATACAGGCAAAACAGGAGCTGTGCATGTGTGACAGAGAGCGAATGAATCCTAGTCAACAATCTCCCTCCCAATCTGTGAGGGCGCTGTATAACAGGATCAGTGTGCCCCATACTGGATGGTTTGGCAGTTCATTCCAGGGTCAGTCGGAAGTCGGCCATCCAGGAAGGAGGCAGAGCTACAATACCAGAAGTCATTGGAGGATACGTGATTGCACTCGCTACCGAAAGGGGCGTGACTAAGGGTATTTCAGGGGATGTGATGAAGCAATCTGTTCCGTTGTTATGGTTTTACGAAAGGACCAGGAAGGAGTAAAAGCGAACCGTGAGTTTACGTGCTGTATTCTGTCTGTCTAATAATTGTTATTCAGCTAATCACGGAGCTGTTGCTACAAGGCCAGCTCTACACCCGGACAAAACGTCACCACTGTTCACCATTCACTGTACTTCACCACATACACTAATAAGCACTCACTCTGGACTTGTCACTGTGTTTGTGTTTCGTGTATTATTCGTGTTATTTATTATTTCGGACTGTACCTCTTGGTATTACTTGTGCGAAACACAATGTTGTGAAGAGCCCGGTACTTATTATTTAAGAATTGCGAGCCTGCAACCCAGCCAAATAAAGGAGCTGTTTCATTGAACTTACACTGTCGTTTGTGTGTGTGTTATTCCTGAGCCTGCAATCTACCTGTTCACAGCATGTCAGATTGCAAATTTTATTTTGGGACAGACCAAATTGTCAGTTTTAAAGGGCAGAAAAAGGAAAGTGGCTGGCAATGATAACATTTAATCTGCTCAGTATTTTTAGATTATTGCTGGCTATTAAGTTTATTTAAAATGATGAACAATATAGATACATTTGAATTTGTGTGGTGTGTAGACGATGCTACGGTGGCCCTGAAGTGCAAAACGAAAAAAAATGGATGCCAAAAAAAGTGTCTTCTAAAAGCATTGTGTATTTTTTGTATAAAGCACACACCTTTTTAATGCATGCCAATAAAATGAGTGTCTTCAAAAACGTAGTGGTGTTTTTTTTGTTTGTTTGTTTTTAAAGCACGCATCTTTTAAAATGCAGCCCAAGAAAAATGTGTGCCTGAAATAACTTTTTAAATGGATGTGATGCAGTCCCTTCGACCAAAATTGTGTAGTGGTTAAAACCAAGCTGTCAGTAGCAAATTTAAGTTTAAGTTTGATGGAGCATTTTATTTTGAAAATGAGTACTTTCAGTTAAACCGAGTTAAATGCATTTTAAAAGTTGCACCTATGTTTTTGAAGACACTCGTTTTTTTGGCGTGCATTTAAAAAGGTGCGTGCTTTATATAAAAAATGCACACTGCTTTTAGAAAAATGCACACTGCTTTTAGAAAAATGCACACTACTTTTGCAGTTTTGCACTTTCTTGTGGTTTGTTGTTTATTTATTGATATGATATGTTGTATGGGGTAGAATGTTTTGATTTCAGAAAATTGTCTTTCACGTTCTTTTCAATTTTTCTTGCATATTTGACTTGATTTAAATAAAGTTTTGTTAAAAGTACAAAAAAGTCTCTCTTCTCCTCCCCCAGGCCACACACTCAGTCGGTGATCATTCCGCTCCCCAGTGGAAGGCGAACCCTGAGACTGACCCCGAGGCTCTGTTCCACAAGGAGCAGCTGGTGCTGGCGCTGTACCCCCAAACCACCTGCTTCTACCGAGCACTGATCCACGCACCCCGCAGAGGGTAAGAGAGAGGGGTACCACATAATAATGCTGTGTGTGTCAGTGTGTGTGTATTGGGTGTTGATTATTCTTCTCTAGCCTCAGGATGATTACTCTGTGCTGTTTGAAGACACCTCATACGCTGATGGATACTCCCCGCTCAACGTGGCCCAGAGATACGTGGTGGCGTGCAAAGAGAACAAGAAGAAATGAATGAGAGGCAGAGGAGAGACACGCACTTGGGAGATTACATTTTTATTACATTTTTGTGTGCATTTTTGTGAAAAAATAAAGAATGAGGAATTGTATATTGTTTTTTTTGAGAGAGAGTCTGTTTCCATGTGTTGTTGCAGACACATGGCAAATGACATTTAATATAGAAAAGTGTAAGGTACTGCACGCAGGCAATAAAAATGTCAATTATAAATATCATATGGGAGGTACTGAAATTGAAGAAGGAATCTATGAGGAAGACCTAGGAGTTTATGTTGACTCAGAAATGTCTTCATCTAGACAATGTGGGGAAGCTATTATTATTTATTTCTTAGCAGATGCCCTTATCCAGGGCAACTTACAATTGTTACAAGATATCACATTATTTTTACATACAATTACATTTTTTGTTTTGTTTACATACAATTACCCATTTATACAGTTTGGTTTTTACTGGAGCAATCTAGGTAAAGTACAACGGGTTGAATCCTGGGAAGCAAACAGGTCACCTGTACGCTCCCAAATCGTTGCCAAATGAGGCTTACCACATCTGTGTGAAACCTCCATTTGAGGCACTGGGGACTCCCCTTGAAAGGAGGTCTGCTGCCCAGTTTATCACCCAAGGCAGGTGTACTGCTCGCAGGGAGAGGAGGTGATCGTGCACCCAGAGCAACAGCTACTCAATGGAGACCTGAGGCCGCCCTGGTGGTTTATAAAAGCCACCACAGTAGTGTTGTCCATCCAGGCAAGCACTATACCAGAATCTAAGTCATTAATCTACATTAATGACTTAGATTCTGGTATAATAAGCAAACATGTTAAATTTGCAGACAACACAAAAATAGAAGGAGTGGCAAACACTGTTGCAGCAGCAAAGGTCATTCAAAATGATCGAGACAGCATTCAGAACTGGGCAGACACATGGCAAATTACATTTAATACAGAAAAGTGTAAGGTACTGCATGCAGGCAATAAAAATGTGCATAATAAATATCGTATGGGAGATACTGAAATTGAAGAAGGAATCTATGAAAAAGACCTAGGAGTTTATGTTGACTCAGAAATGTCTTCATCTAGACAATGTGGGGAAGCTATAAAAAAGGCCAACAAAATGCTTGGATATATAGTGAAAAGTGTTGAATTTAAATCAAAGGAAGTAATGTTAAAACTTTACAATGCATTAGTAAGATCTCATCTAGAATATTGTGTTTAGTTCTGGTCACCTCGCTACAAATTGAATATTGCTGCTCTAGAAAGAGTGCAGAGAAGAGCGACCAGAATTATTTCAGGTTTAAAAGGCATGTCATATGCAGACAGGCTTAAAGAATTGAATCTATTCAGTCTTGAACAAAGAAGACTACACGGCGATCTGATTCAAACATTCAAAATTCTAAAAGATATTGACAATGTCGACCCAAGGGACGTTTTTGACCTGAAAAAGAAACAAGGACCAGAGGTCACAAATGGAGATTAGATAAAGGGGCATTCAGAACAGAAAATAGGAGGCACTTTTTACACAGAGACTTGTGAGGGTCTGGAACCAACTCCCCCTGAGATCCTTCAAGAAGCTGCTTGATGAGATTCTGGGATCAATAAGCTACTAACAGCCAAACGAGCAAGATGTGCCGAATGGCCTCCTCTCATTTGTAAACTTTCTTATGTTCTCATGTTCTTAAGAAGCAGAGAAGACTAACGTGAGAGTGAGTTGAGTCAGGGGTGTAGAAATGCCAAGAAATGACCACGCCTTTTAGTCAGTGATTGACAGGTCACTGCACAGCTAATCACAACATGTAATACAGGTTACAAAAAGGAAAATGCATAATAATAATAATAATAATAATAACAACATATTTTACTGTTATTTATTTTTGTAGGATAGGCATTGCATGTCCCTGATAAACACTCACGACAGATGATGGTCGGTGCAAGGAGGAGGGACGAACTTATTAAACTCTTTGGGGGCATGTATCAAAATCGACCGACACACGCTAAATTGGTGGCGTGTAAAGTAGCGCTCTACCCCGTCCCGAATGTATTAATTGGTCCAAAATTAATGAGGCACAGCATAAGCTGAAACATTTAAATGCTTAAATCCATGCCGGTGCTCAAAATGGGCTACTGGTAGCACAGATTAACAGACTAATCTGAAAAATAGTGCCTCCCTTCAAAATGGGCTACCTCAATTGAACAACAGTTAGGTGATTCAGAGAGGTAGAAATGAGCTAACCTGTGTTTTAAAACCCTAAACCCAGGTAGCTCATCTGGAGAGGCAGAAATGCCTCGTGTCTCGACTTTATATTACATTATTATTTTATTATATGATGGATAAAACCAAATATACATAATGAAAAGGATAACTTAATGAACCAAATTTATTATACAACGAATACAAAGAATTGTAGATAATGAAATAGCTGGTATCAAGCTATAATTTCATCTTCAGGGAGATCAAAAAGGGTAATACAGTTGTTCAGAAGGTTTGGAGCCTGCACTCTCCGTCAGAAGAAATACATTATGACTGCTGTCATAATGCTCTTTCCTATTAGCTGCTTTTCTTTGCTCCAAATAAGACCAATTGGAGCTGTTCTGCCACTTCATAAATCTAATTTGAATATCACAGACTTCATTTACAAATGAGCCCATACATATAATTAAGGCTTGACACGCCTTTAAGTGCATGGCTAATGAGCAGCAGAGTGCATTGCACGGTGGAGCACATTTTAGCTGTGCTGACACAGCCTTAACTTGTCAAAAGTGTCATGATACATACGGGGCAATTTTAAGGCCAGCGTAAACTTGGTGCGATGGCCTTAATGCTGTTGCAAACATTTGATAGGGTTTTAGGGACTGTTTTTACCCTTAAGAAGACCATGATCTATTCTTAAGACTAGTCTAGTCACCGGGTTATCTCTGTTTTCGAAGCCGTAGTCCTAAAGACAGATCAGTGAGCAGATTCCCCAGGTAAAAGCACCATTTTCTGTCAGTTAAAAAGTAGAGCTCCATGCTGCTGCTGGGAGTTGGGCCACAATTTTTAAAACGGTATTTTTAATAAGTTGAATTACAAGAACAGAAATCGCAGCATCTCCATTTAGTTAAAAAGCCTGGCACTGACAATTTCCTGGGTGCACCACGATTTCAGCCATGCATTTTGATTTTGTATTTCCAGCTGTCCATATGGTCCTTTGCAGGGCCGGCAGTATCCCAGAAAATACCACAGTTGTGCCTTTTAATTTCCTTCCTAGCTCTCTGAATTTGTTTTGCAGGGATCTTGGCCTGTCTCTTCCAATGTTGTTTGTACCGATGTGGACGACTACTACCGGTCGTCTCCTGTTCGCTCTAGGAGCCTGTCCACATTCTCAGTGATGTGCTTGACTGAGGCTCCTGGAAGGCAGCACACTGTTGTAGTAAGGGGGTCCAAACTGCGAACTGAACTTGCTGTGTTTCTCAATATGGAGTCCCCAACGATCATGACCTCCCTTCTTTTGCTGCCTGGCCAGCACTGTTTATAGGGTCCTGGATGTTGTTTCTTTCATTCTCTTGATGTTGGTTTTGGTCATCTAAATGTTGAATTGGCTCAACCTCCTTGTGTCTTCTGGGTGAGACGTTGTTATAAGTGACTCTGACAACTATGCAGCTGATGCATAGTTCACACACCCTAGTCTCTGTAAGTCGCCTTGGATAAGGTGTCTGCAAAATAAACTAACAATAATAAAAAAAAATTGTATAAACCTCCCAATTTAAAAATGTCATGCTATGTTCGCTTTATAAAGATTTTTCGTTTTGTATGTTGCATTTCGTTTTATTTCATGTTATTTCATATTTGCTAAAAACACGGGGCTCTAATCATTAATAACCTGGTGGACCCCTGGCTGTGGCACTGTATGGCCTATGGAGCCGCCTGCGGCGCTGCTCGGGGAGCTACAGAGTAGGTTGGTGAGGTTCTTTTGGGATGGGCTGCACAGGCTCCGGCAGGGTGTACTGTACCTGCCCCTGGAGGATGGGTGGGGCAGGGCCTGATTGATCTGGCCAGCAGGGTGGCAGTTTTCAGGCTGCACCCTGCAGAAGTTACTGTACTCCACAGAGCCGCTGAGTTGGAGGCCCTGGGCCTTTTGCTTTTTTGAGACAAGTGGGGGGCTGGGGTATGACAGACACATGTTCCTGCTGGACACAACAAAACTGGACCTCTCCCAGCTCCTGCAGTTCTACAGTGGCTTGCTGCGTGCCTGGAGCCTGTTTAAGGTGGAGCGGGCTGTGGAGGCGGACAGTGTGTACTGGTCCCTGGAGTAACCCCAGGCTAATAATCCACAGGTACGGGTGTTGTGCTTCAGAGGAACCTTTCCCTCGCTGATGGTAACTCCCACATTAGATACTCAGCCCAGACCAGGGGCTGCTGGACCCTGCTAGGCTTGTCAGTTTCTCCTCTGTGGCTGAGGCCTATATGTGGTGTGTGTGAAGGTGAGGCATGCTCCGCCCTGCAGCAACTGGAGGGAGCAGCTGGGGTGGGGAGGATGTGCGGCTGGCATGGAGGACAAGCACCCTATTCCTAAGAGATTTGGAGATTTGCAATGGAGGATACGCCATACCATCATTGCCTGCAATTCCTTTATCGGTATAATAACCCCTGGAGCACCACACATTTGTCCTTTTGTGGGTTGAAGAAGACTGTGTTCCATGCCTATATGGGCTGTGAAGCATTTTCTATAATGGGGAGTGCAATACAGGCAAAACAGGAGCTGTGCATGTGTGACAGAGAGCTTAATGAATCCTAGTCAACAATCTCCCTCCCAATCTGTGAGGGCTGTATAACAGGATCAGTGTGCCCCATACTGGATGGTTTGGCAGTTCATTCCAGGGTCAGTCGGAAGTCGGCCATCCAGGAAGGAGGCAGAGCTACAATACCAGAAGTCATTGGAGGATACGTGATTGCACTCGCTACCGAAGGGGCGTGACTAAGGGTATTTCAGGGGATGTGATGAAGCAATCTGTTCCGTTGTTATGGTTTTACTGAAAGGACCAGGAAGGAGTAAAAGCGAACCGTGAGTTTACGTGCTGTATTCTGTCTGTCTAATAATTGTTATTCAGCTAATCACGGAGCTGTTGCTACAAGGCCAGCTCTACACCCGGACAAAACGTCACCACTGTTCACCATTCACTGTACTTCACCACATACACTAATAAGCACTCACTCTGGACTTGTCACTGTGTTTGTGTTTCGTGTATTATTCGTGTTATTTATTATTTCGGGACTGTACCTCTTGGTATTACTTGTGCGAAACACAATGTTGTGAAGAGCCCGGGTACTTATTATTTAAGAATTGCGAGCCTGCAACCCAGCCAAATAAAGGAGCTGTTTCATTGAACTTACACTGTCGTTTGTGTGTGTGTTATTCCTGAGCCTGCAATCTACCTGTTCACAGCATGTCAGATTGCAAATTTTATTTTGGGACAGACCAAATTGTCAGTTTTAAAGGGCAGAAAAAGGAAAGTGGCTGGCAATGATAACATTTAATCTGCTCAGTATTTTTAGATTATTGCTGGCTATTAAGTTTATTTAAAATGATGAACAATATAGATACATTTGAATTTGTGTGGTGTGTAGACGATGCTACGGTGGCCCTGAAGTGCAAAACGAAAAAAAATGGATGCCAAAAAAGTGTCTTCTAAAAGCATTGTGTATTTTTTGTATAAAGCACACACCTTTTTAATGCATGCCAATAAAATGAGTGTCTTCAAAAACGTAGTGGTGTTTTTTTGTTTGTTTGTTTTTAAAGCACGCATCTTTTAAAATGCAGCCCAAGAAAAATGTGTGCCTGAAATAACTTTTTAAATGGATGTGATGCAGTCCCTTCGACCAAAATTGTGTAGTGGTTAAAACCAAGCTGTCAGTAGCAAATTTAAGTTTAAGTTTGATGGAGCATTTTATTTTGAAAATGAGTACTTTCAGTTAAACCGAGTTAAATGCATTTTAAAAGTTGCACCTATGTTTTTGAAGACACTCGTTTTTTGGCGTGCATTTAAAAGGTGCGTGCTTTATATAAAAATGCACACTGCTTTTCGAAAAATGCACACTGCTTTTCAAAAATGCATACTGCTTTTAGAAAAATGCACACTGCTTTTAGAAAAATGCACACTACTTTTAGAAAAATGCACACTACTTTTGCAGTTTTGCACTTTCTTGTGGTTTGTTGTTTATTTATTGATATGATATGTTGTATGGGGTAGAATGTTTTGATTTCAGAAAATTGTCTTTCACGTTCTTTTCAATTTTTCTTGCATATTTGACTTGATTTAAATAAAGTTTTGTTAAAAGTACAAAAAGTCTCTCTTCTCCTCCCCAGGCCACACACTCAGTCGAGGCGATCATTCCGCTCCCCAGTGGAAGGCGAACCCTGAGACTGACCCCGAGGCTCTGTTCCACAAGGAGCAGCTGGTGCTGGCGCTGTACCCCCAAACCACCTGCTTCTACCGAGCACTGATCCACGCACCCCGCAGAGGGTAAGAGAGAGGGGTACCACATAATAATGCTGTGTGTGTCAGTGTGTGTGTATTGGGTGTTGATTATTCTTCTCTAGCCTCAGGATGATTACTCTGTGCTGTTTGAAGACACCTCATACGCTGATGGATACTCCCCGCTCAACGTGGCCCAGAGATACGTGGTGGCGTGCAAAGAGAACAAGAAGAAATGAATGAGAGGCAGAGGAGAGACACGTACTTGGGAGATTACATTTTATTACATTTTTGTGTGCATTTTTGTGAAAAAATAAAGAATGAGGAATTGTATATTGTTTTTTTGAGAGAGAGTCTGTTTCCATGTGTTGTTGCAGACACATGGCAAATGACATTTAATATAGAAAAGTGTAAGGTACTGCACGCAGGCAATAAAAATGTCAATTATAAATATCATATGGGAGGTACTGAAATTGAAGAAGGAATCTATGAGGAAGACCTAGGAGTTTATGTTGACTCAGAAATGTCTTCATCTAGACAATGTGGGGAAGCTATTATTATTTATTTCTTAGCAGATGCCCTTATCCAGGGCAACTTACAATTGTTACAAGATATCACATTATTTTTACATACAATTACATTTTTTTGTTTTGTTTACATACAATTACCCATTTATACAGTTTGGTTTTTACTGGAGCAATCTAGGTAAAGTACAACGGGTTGAATCCTGGGAAGCAAACAGGTCACCTGTACGCTCCCAAATCGTTGCCAAATGAGGCTTACCACATCTGTGTGAAACCTCCATTTGAGGCACTGGGGACTCCCCTTGAAAGGAGGTCTGCTGCCCAGTTTATCACCCAAGGCAGGTGTACTGCTCGCAGGGAGAGGAGGTGATCGTGCACCCAGAGCAACAGCTACTCAATGGAGACCTGAGGCCGCCCTGGTGGTTTATAAAAGCCACCACAGTAGTGTTGTCCATCCAGGCAAGCACTATACCAGAATCTAAGTCATTAATCTACATTAATGACTTAGATTCTGGTATAATAAGCAAACATGTTAAATTTGCAGACAACACAAAAATAGAAGGAGTGGCAAACACTGTTGCAGCAGCAAAGGTCATTCAAAATGATCGAGACAGCATTCAGAACTGGGCAGACACATGGCAAATTACATTTAATACAGAAAAGTGTAAGGTACTGCATGCAGGCAATAAAATGTGCATAATAAATATCGTATGGGAGATACTGAAATTGAAGAAGGAATCTATGAAAAGACCTAGGAGTTTATGTTGACTCAGAAATGTCTTCATCTAGACAATGTGGGGAAGCTATAAAAAGGCCAACAAAATGCTTGGATATATAGTGAAAAGTGTTGAATTTAAATCAAAGGAAGTAATGTTAAAACTTTACAATGCATTAGTAAGATCTCATCTAGAATATTGTGTTTAGTTCTGGTCACCTCGCTACAAATTGAATATTGCTGCTCTAGAAAGAGTGCAGAGAAGAGCGACCAGAATTATTTCAGGTTTAAAAGGCATGTCATATGCAGACAGGCTTAAAGAATTGAATCTATTCAGTCTTGAACAAAGAAGACTACACGGCGATCTGATTCAAACATTCAAAATTCTAAAAGATATTGACAATGTCGACCCAAGGGACGTTTTTGACCTGAAAAAAGAAACAAGGACCAGAGGTCACAAATGGAGATTAGATAAAGGGGCATTCAGAACAGAAAATAGGAGGCACTTTTTTACACAGAGACTTGTGAGGGTCTGGAACCAACTCCCCCTGAGATCCTTCAAGAAGCTGCTTGATGAGATTCTGGGATCAATAAGCTACTAACAGCCAAACGAGCAAGATGTGCCGAATGGCCTCCTCTCATTTGTAAACTTTCTTATGTTCTCATGTTCTTAAGAAGCAGAGAAGACTAACGTGAGAGTGAGTTGAGTCAGGGGTGTAGAAATGCCAAGAAATGACCACGCCTTTTAGTCAGTGATTGACAGGTCACTGCACAGCTAATCACAACATGTAATACAGGTTACAAAAAGGAAAATGCATAATAATAATAATAATAATAATAACAACATATTTTACTGTTATTTATTTTTGTAGGATAGGCATTGCATGTCCCTGATAAACACTCACGACAGATGATGGTCGGTGCAAGGAGGAGGGACGAACTTATTAAACTCTTTGGGGGCATGTATCAAAATCGACCGACACACGCTAAATTGGTGGCGTGTAAAGTAGCGCTCTACCCCGTCCCGAATGTATTAATTGGTCCAAAATTAATGAGGCACAGCATAAGCTGAAACATTTAAATGCTTAAATCCATGCCGGTGCTCAAAATGGGCTACTGGTAGCACAGATTAACAGACTAATCTGAAAAATAGTGCCTCCCTTCAAAATGGGCTACCTCAATTGAACAACAGTTAGGTGATTCAGAGAGGTAGAAATGAGCTAACCTGTGTTTTAAAACCCTAAACCCAGGTAGCTCATCTGGAGAGGCAGAAATGCCTCGTGTCTCGACTTTATATTACATTATTATTTTATTATATGATGGATAAAACCAAATATACATAATGAAAAGGATAACTTAATGAACCAAATTTATTATACAACGAATACAAAGAATTGTAGATAATGAAATAGCTGGTATCAAGCTATAATTTCATCTTCAGGGAGATCAAAAAGGGTAATACAGTTGTTCAGAAGGTTTGGAGCCTGCACTCTCCGTCAGAAGAAATACATTATGACTGCTGTCATAATGCTCTTTCCTATTAGCTGCTTTTCTTTGCTCCAAATAAGACCAATTGGAGCTGTTCTGCCACTTCATAAATCTAATTTGAATATCACAGACTTCATTTACAAATGAGCCCATACATATAATTAAGGCTTGACACGCCTTTAAGTGCATGGCTAATGAGCAGCAGAGTGCATTGCACGGTGGAGCACATTTTAGCTGTGCTGACACAGCCTTAACTTGTCAAAAGTGTCATGATACATACGGGGCAATTTTAAGGCCAGCGTAAACTTGGTGCGATGGCCTTAATGCTGTTGCAAACATTTGATAGGGTTTTAGGGACTGTTTTACCCTTAAGAAGACCATGATCTATTCTTAAGACTAGTCTAGTCACCGGGTTATCTCTGTTTTCGGAAGCCGTAGTCCTAAAGACAGATCAGTGAGCAGATTCCCCAGGTAAAAGCACCATTTTCTGTCAGTTAAAAAGTAGAGCTCCATGCTGCTGCTGGGAGTTGGGCCACAATTTTTTAAAACGGTATTTTTAATAAGTTGAATTACAAGAACAGAAATCGCAGCATCTCCATTTAGTTAAAAAGCCTGGCACTGACAATTTCCTGGGTGCACCACGATTTCAGCCATGCATTTTGATTTTGTATTTCCAGCTGTCCATATGGTCCTTTGCAGGGCCGGCAGTATCCCAGAAAATACCACAGTTGTGCCTTTTAATTTCCTTCCTAGCTCTCTGAATTTGTTTTGCAGGGATCTTGGCCTGTCTCTTCCAATGTTGTTTGTACCGATGTGGACGACTACTACCGGTCGTCTCCTGTTCGCTCTAGGAGCCTGTCCACATTCTCAGTGATGTGCTTGACTGAGGCTCCTGGAAGGCAGCACACTGTTGTAGTAAGGGGGTCCAAACTGCGAACTGAACTTGCTGTGTTTCTCAATATGGAGTCCCCAACGATCATGACCTCCCTTCTTTTGCTGCCTGGCCAGCACTGTTTATAGGGTCCTGGATGTTGTTTCTTTCATTCTCTTGATGTTGGTTTTGGTCATCTAAATGTTGAATTGGCTCAACCTCCTTGTGTCTTCTGGGTGAGACGTTGTTATAAGTGACTCTGACAACTATGCAGCTGATGCATAGTTCACACACCCTAGTCTCTGTAAGTCGCCTTGGATAAGGTGTCTGCAAAATAAACTAACAATAATAAAAAAATTGTATAAACCTCCCAATTTAAAAATGTCATGCTATGTTCGCTTTATAAAGATTTTTCGTTTTGTATGTTGCATTTCGTTTTATTTCATGTTATTTCATATTTGCTAAAAACACGGGGCTCTAATCATTAATAACCTGGTGGACCCCTGGCTGTGGCACTGTATGGCCTATGGAGCGCCTGCGGCGCTGCTCGGGAGCTACAGAGTAGGTTGGTGAGGTTCTTTTGGGATGGGCTGCACAGGCTCCGGCAGGGTGTACTGTACCTGCCCCTGGAGGATGGGTGGGGCAGGGCCTGATTGATCTGGCCAGCAGGGTGGCAGTTTTCAGGCTGCACCCTGCAGAAGTTACTGTACTCCACAGAGCCGCTGAGTTGGAGGCCCTGGGCCTTTGCTTTTTGAGACAAGTGGGGGGCTGGGGTATGACAGACACATGTTCCTGCTGGACACAACAAAACTGGACCTCTCCCAGCTCCTGCAGTTCTACAGTGGCTTGCTGCGTGCCTGGAGCCTGTTTAAGGTGGAGCGGGCTGTGGAGGCGGACAGTGTGTACTGGTCCCTGGAGTAACCCCAGGCTAATAATCCACAGGTACGGGTGTTGTGCTTCAGAGGAACCTTTCCCTCGCTGATGGTAACTCCCACATTAGATACTCAGCCCAGACCAGGGGCTGCTGGACCCTGCTAGGCTTGTCAGTTTCTCCTCTGTGGCTGAGGCCTATATGTGGTGTGTGTGAAGGTGAGGCATGCTCCGCCCTGCAGCAACTGGAGGGAGCAGCTGGGGTGGGGAGGATGTGCGGCTGGCATGGAGGACAAGCACCCTATTCCTAAGAGATTTGGAGATTTGCAATGGAGGATACGCCATACCATCATTGCCTGCAATTCCTTTATCGGTATAATAACCCCTGGAGCACCACACATTTGTCCTTTTGTGGGTTGAAGAAGACTGTGTTCCATGCCTATATGGGCTGTGAAGCATTTTCTATAATGGGGAGTGCAATACAGGCAAAACAGGAGCTGTGCATGTGTGACAGAGAGCTTAATGAATCCTAGTCAACAATCTCCCTCCCAATCTGTGAGGGCTGTATAACAGGATCAGTGTGCCCCATACTGGATGGTTTGGCAGTTCATTCCAGGGTCAGTCGGAAGTCGGCCATCCAGGAAGGAGGCAGAGCTACAATACCAGAAGTCATTGGAGGATACGTGATTGCACTCGCTACCGAAGGGGCGTGACTAAGGGTATTTCAGGGGATGTGATGAAGCAATCTGTTCCGTTGTTATGGTTTTACTGAAAGGACCAGGAAGGAGTAAAAGCGAACCGTGAGTTTACGTGCTGTATTCTGTCTGTCTAATAATTGTTATTCAGCTAATCACGGAGCTGTTGCTACAAGGCCAGCTCTACACCCGGACAAAACGTCACCACTGTTCACCATTCACTGTACTTCACCACATACACTAATAAGCACTCACTCTGGACTTGTCACTGTGTTTGTGTTTCGTGTATTATTCGTGTTATTTATTATTTCGGGACTGTACCTCTTGGTATTACTTGTGCGAAACACAATGTTGTGAAGAGCCCGGGTACTTATTATTTAAGAATTGCGAGCCTGCAACCCAGCCAAATAAAGGAGCTGTTTCATTGAACTTACACTGTCGTTTGTGTGTGTGTTATTCCTGAGCCTGCAATCTACCTGTTCACAGCATGTCAGATTGCAAATTTTATTTTGGGACAGACCAAATTGTCAGTTTTAAAGGGCAGAAAAAGGAAAGTGGCTGGCAATGATAACATTTAATCTGCTCAGTATTTTTAGATTATTGCTGGCTATTAAGTTTATTTAAAATGATGAACAATATAGATACATTTGAATTTGTGTGGTGTGTAGACGATGCTACGGTGGCCCTGAAGTGCAAAACGAAAAAAATGGATGCCAAAAAAGTGTCTTCTAAAAGCATTGTGTATTTTTTGTATAAAGCACACACCTTTTTAATGCATGCCAATAAAATGAGTGTCTTCAAAAACGTAGTGGTGTTTTTTTTGTTTGTTTGTTTTTAAAGCACGCATCTTTTAAAATGCAGCCCAAGAAAAATGTGTGCCTGAAATAACTTTTTAAATGGATGTGATGCAGTCCCTTCGACCAAAATTGTGTAGTGGTTAAAACCAAGCTGTCAGTAGCAAATTTAAGTTTAAGTTTGATGGAGCATTTTATTTTGAAAATGAGTACTTTCAGTTAAACCGAGTTAAATGCATTTTAAAAGTTGCACCTATGTTTTTGAAGACACTCGTTTTTTGGCGTGCATTTAAAAGGTGCGTGCTTTATAAAAAATGCACACTGCTTTTCGAAAAATGCACACTGCTTTTCGAAAAATGCATACTGCTTTTAGAAAAATGCACACTGCTTTTAGAAAAATGCACACTACTTTTAGAAAAATGCACACTACTTTTGCAGTTTTGCACTTTCTTGTGGTTTGTTGTTTATTTATTGATATGATATGTTGTATGGGGTAGAATGTTTTGATTTCAGAAAATTGTCTTTCACGTTCTTTTCAATTTTTCTTGCATATTTGACTTGATTTAAATAAAGTTTTGTTAAAAGTACAAAAAGTCTCTCTTCTCCTCCCCAGGCCACACACTCAGTCGGCGTATCATTCCGCTCCCCAGTGGAAGGCGAACCCTGAGACTGACCCCGAGGCTCTGTTCCACAAGGAGCAGCTGGTGCTGGCGCTGTACCCCAAACCACCTGCTTCTACCGAGCACTGATCCACGCACCCCCGCAGAGGGTAAGAGAGAGGGGTACCACATAATAATGCTGTGTGTGTCAGTGTGTGTGTATTGGGTGTTGATTATTCTTCTCTAGCCTCAGGATGATTACTCTGTGCTGTTTGAAGACACCTCATACGCTGATGGATACTCCCCGCTCAACGTGGCCCAGAGATACGTGGTGGCGTGCAAAGAGAACAAGAAGAAATGAATGAGAGGCAGAGGAGAGACACGTACTTGGGAGATTACATTTTTATTACATTTTTGTGTGCATTTTTGTGAAAAAATAAAGAATGAGGAATTGTATATTGTTTTTTTTTTGAGAGAGAGTCTGTTTCCATGTGTTGTTGCAGACACATGGCAAATGACATTTAATATAGAAAAGTGTAAGGTACTGCACGCAGGCAATAAAAATGTCAATTATAAATATCATATGGGAGGTACTGAAATTGAAGAAGGAATCTATGAGGAAGACCTAGGAGTTTATGTTGACTCAGAAATGTCTTCATCTAGACAATGTGGGGAAGCTATTATTATTTATTTCTTAGCAGATGCCCTTATCCAGGGCAACTTACAATTGTTACAAGATATCACATTATTTTTACATACAATTACATTTTTTTGTTTTGTTTACATACAATTACCCATTTATACAGTTTGGTTTTTACTGGAGCAATCTAGGTAAAGTACAACGGGTTGAATCCTGGGAAGCAAACAGGTCACCTGTACGCTCCCAAATCGTTGCCAAATGAGGCTTACCACATCTGTGTGAAACCTCCATTTGAGGCACTGGGGACTCCCCTTGAAAGGAGGTCTGCTGCCCAGTTTATCACCCAAGGCAGGTGTACTGCTCGCAGGGAGAGGAGGTGATCGTGCACCCAGAGCAACAGCTACTCAATGGAGACCTGAGGCCGCCCTGGTGGTTTATAAAAGCCACCACAGTAGTGTTGTCCATCCAGGCAAGCACTATACCAGAATCTAAGTCATTAATCTACATTAATGACTTAGATTCTGGTATAATAAGCAAACATGTTAAATTTGCAGACAACACAAAAATAGAAGGAGTGGCAAACACTGTTGCAGCAGCAAAGGTCATTCAAAATGATCGAGACAGCATTCAGAACTGGGCAGACACATGGCAAATTACATTTAATACAGAAAAGTGTAAGGTACTGCATGCAGGCAATAAAATGTGCATAATAAATATCGTATGGGAGATACTGAAATTGAAGAAGGAATCTATGAAAAGACCTAGGAGTTTATGTTGACTCAGAAATGTCTTCATCTAGACAATGTGGGAAGCTATAAAAAGGCCAACAAAATGCTTGGATATATAGTGAAAAGTGTTGAATTTAAATCAAAGGAAGTAATGTTAAAACTTTACAATGCATTAGTAAGATCTCATCTAGAATATTGTGTTTAGTTCTGGTCACCTCGCTACAAATTGAATATTGCTGCTCTAGAAAGAGTGCAGAGAAGAGCGACCAGAATTATTTCAGGTTTAAAAGGCATGTCATATGCAGACAGGCTTAAAGAATTGAATCTATTCAGTCTTGAACAAAGAAGACTACACGGCGATCTGATTCAAACATTCAAAATTCTAAAAGATATTGACAATGTCGACCCAAGGGACGTTTTTGACCTGAAAAGAAACAAGGACCAGAGGTCACAAATGGAGATTAGATAAAGGGGCATTCAGAACAGAAAATAGGAGGCACTTTTTACACAGAGACTTGTGAGGGTCTGGAACCAACTCCCCTGAGATCCTTCAAGAAGCTGCTTGATGAGATTCTGGGATCAATAAGCTACTAACAGCCAAACGAGCAAGATGTGCCGAATGGCCTCCTCTCATTTGTAAACTTTCTTATGTTCTCATGTTCTTAAGAAGCAGAGAAGACTAACGTGAGAGTGAGTTGAGTCAGGGGTGTAGAAATGCCAAGAAATGACCACGCCTTTTAGTCAGTGATTGACAGGTCACTGCACAGCTAATCACAACATGTAATACAGGTTACAAAAAGGAAAATGCATAATAATAATAATAATAATAATAACAACATATTTTACTGTTATTTATTTTTGTAGGATAGGCATTGCATGTCCCTGATAAACACTCACGACAGATGATGGTCGGTGCAAGGAGGAGGGACGAACTTATTAAACTCTTTGGGGGCATGTATCAAAATCGACCGACACACGCTAAATTGGTGGCGTGTAAAGTAGCGCTCTACCCCGTCCCGAATGTATTAATTGGTCCAAAATTAATGAGGCACAGCATAAGCTGAAACATTTAAATGCTTAAATCACATGCCGGTGCTCAAAATGGGCTACTGGTAGCACAGATTAACAGACTAATCTGAAAAATAGTGCCTCCCTTCAAAATGGGCTACCTCAATTGAACAACAGTTAGGTGATTCAGAGAGGTAGAAATGAGCTAACCTGTGTTTTAAAACCCTAAACCCAGGTAGCTCATCTGGAGAGGCAGAAATGCCTCGTGTCTCGACTTTATATTACATTATTATTTTATTATATGATGGATAAAACCAAATATACATAATGAAAAGGATAACTTAATGAACCAAATTTATTATACAACGAATACAAAGAATTGTAGATAATGAAATAGCTGGTATCAAGCTATAATTTCATCTTCAGGGAGATCAAAAAGGGTAATACAGTTGTTCAGAAGGTTTGGAGCCTGCACTCTCCGTCAGAAGAAATACATTATGACTGCTGTCATAATGCTCTTTCCTATTAGCTGCTTTTCTTTGCTTCAAATAAGACCAATTGGAGCTGTTCTGCCACTTCATAAATCTAATTTGAATATCACAGACTTCATTTACAAATGAGCCCATACATATAATTAAGGCTTGACACGCCTTTAAGTGCATGGCTAATGAGCAGCAGAGTGCATTGCACGGTGGAGCACATTTTAGCTGTGCTGACACAGCCTTAACTTGTCAAAAGTGTCATGATACATACGGGGCAATTTTAAGGCCAGCGTAAACTTGGTGCGATGGCCTTAATGCTGTTGCAAACATTTGATAGGGTTTTTAGGGACTGTTTTTACCCTTAAGAAGACCATGATCTATTCTTAAGACTAGTCTAGTCACCGGGGTTATCTCTGTTTTCGGAAGCCGTAGTCCTAAAGACAGATCAGTGAGCAGATTCCCCAGGTAAAAGCACCATTTTCTGTCAGTTAAAAAGTAGAGCTCCATGCTGCTGCTGGGAGTTGGGCCACAATTTTTTAAAACGGTATTTTTAATAAGTTGAATTACAAGAACAGAAATCGCAGCATCTCCATTTAGTTAAAAAGCCTGGCACTGACAATTTCCTGGGTGCACCACGATTTCAGCCATGCATTTTGATTTTGTATTTCCAGCTGTCCATATGGTCCTTTGCAGGGCGCCGGCAGTATCCCAGAAAATACCACAGTTGTGCCTTTTAATTTCCTTCCTAGCTCTCTGAATTTGTTTTGCAGGGATCTTGGCCTGTCTCTTCCAATGTTGTTTGTACCGATGTGGACGACTACTACCGGGTCGTCTCCTGTTCGTTCTAGGAGCCTGTCCACATTCTCAGTGATGTGCTTGACTGAGGCTCCTGGAAGGCAGCACACTGTTGTAGTAAGGGGTCCAAACTGCGAACTGAACTTGCTGTGTTTCTCAATATGGAGTCCCCAACGATCATGACCTCCCTTCTTTTGCTGCCTGGCCAGCACTGTTTATAGGGTCCTGGATGTTGTTTCTTTCATTCTCTTGATGTTGGTTTTGGTCATCTAAATGTTGAATTGGCTCAACCTCCTTGTGTCTTCTGGGTGAGACGTTGTTATAAGTGACTCTGACAACTATGCAGCTGATGCATAGTTCACACACCCTAGTCTCTGTAAGTCGCCTTGGATAAGGTGTCTGCAAAATAAACTAACAATAATAAAAAAATTGTATAAACCTCCCAATTTAAAAATGTCATGCTATGTTCGCTTTATAAAGATTTTTCGTTTTGTATGTTGCATTTCGTTTTATTTCATGTTATTTCATATTTGCTAAAAACACGGGGCTCTAATCATTAATAACCTGGTGGACCCCTGGCTGTGGCACTGTATGGCCTATGGAGCGCCTCGGCGCTGCTCGGGAGCTACAGAGTAGGTTGGTGAGGTTCTTTTGGGATGGGCTGCACAGGCTCCGGCAGGGTGTACTGTACCTGCCCCTGGAGGATGGGTGGGGCAGGGCCTGATTGATCTGGCCAGCAGGGTGGCAGTTTTCAGGCTGCACCCTGCAGAAGTTACTGTACTCCACAGAGCCGCTGAGTTGGAGGCCCTGGGCCTTTGCTTTTTGAGACAAGTGGGGGCTGGGGTATGACAGACACATGTTCCTGCTGGACACAACAAAACTGGACCTCTCCCAGCTCCTGCAGTTCTACAGTGGCTTGCTGCGTGCCTGGAGCCTGTTTAAGGTGGAGCGGGCTGTGGAGGCGGACAGTGTGTACTGGTCCCTGGAGTAACCCCAGGCTAATAATCCACAGGTACGGGTGTTGTGCTTCAGAGGAACCTTTCCCCTCGCTGATGGTAACTCCCACATTAGATACTCAGCCCAGACCAGGGGCGCTGCTGGACCCTGCTAGGCTTGTCAGTTTCTCCTCTGTGGCTGAGGCCTATATGTGGTGTGTGTGAAGGTGAGGCATGCTCCGGCCCTGCAGCAACTGGAGGGAGCAGCTGGGGGTGGGGAGGATGTGCGGCTGGCATGGAGGACAAGCACCCTATTCCTAAGAGATTTGGAGATTTGCAATGGAGGATACGCCATACCATCATTGCCTGCAATTCCTTTATCGGTATAATAACCCCTGGAGCACCACACATTTGTCCTTTTTGTGGGTTGAAGAAGACTGTGTTCCATGCCTATATGGGCTGTGAAGCATTTTCTATAATGGGGAGTGCAATACAGGCAAAACAGGAGCTGTGCATGTGTGACAGAGAGCGAATGAATCCTAGTCAACAATCTCCCTCCCAATCTGTGAGGGCGCTGTATAACAGGATCAGTGTGCCCCATACTGGATGGTTTGGCAGTTCATTCCAGGGTCAGTCGGAAGTCGGCCATCCAGGAAGGAGGCAGAGCTACAATACCAGAAGTCATTGGAGGATACGTGATTGCACTCGCTACCGAAGGGGGCGTGACTAAGGGTATTTCAGGGGATGTGATGAAGCAATCTGTTCCGTTGTTATGGTTTTACGAAAGGACCAGGAAGGAGTAAAAGCGAACCGTGAGTTTACGTGCTGTATTCTGTCTGTCTAATAATTGTTATTCAGCTAATCACGGAGCTGTTGCTACAAGGCCAGCTCTACACCCGGACAAAACGTCACCACTGTTCACCATTCACTGTACTTCACCACATACACTAATAAGCACTCACTCTGGACTTGTCACTGTGTTTGTGTTTCGTGTATTATTCGTGTTATTTATTATTTCGGGACTGTACCTCTTGGTATTACTTGTGCGAAACACAATGTTGTGAAGAGCCCGGGTACTTATTATTTAAGAATTGCGAGCCTGCAACCCAGCCAAATAAAGGAGCTGTTTCATTGAACTTACACTGTCGTTTGTGTGTGTGTTATTCCTGAGCCTGCAATCTACCTGTTCACAGCATGTCAGATTGCAAATTTTATTTTGGGACAGACCAAATTGTCAGTTTTAAAGGGCAGAAAAAGGAAAGTGGCTGGCAATGATAACATTTAATCTGCTCAGTATTTTTAGATTATTGCTGGCTATTAAGTTTATTTAAAATGATGAACAATATAGATACATTTGAATTTGTGTGGTGTGTAGACGATGCTACGGTGGCCCTGAAGTGCAAAACGAAAAAAAATGGATGCCAAAAAAAGTGTCTTCTAAAAGCATTGTGTATTTTTTGTATAAAGCACACACCTTTTTTAATGCATGCCAATAAAATGAGTGTCTTCAAAAACGTAGTGGTGTTTTTTTTTTGTTTGTTTGTTTTTTAAAGCACGCATCTTTTAAAATGCAGCCCAAGAAAAATGTGTGCCTGAAATAACTTTTTAAATGGATGTGATGCAGTCCCTTCGACCAAAATTGTGTAGTGGTTAAAACCAAGCTGTCAGTAGCAAATTTAAGTTTAAGTTTGATGGAGCATTTTATTTTGAAAATGAGTACTTTCAGTTAAACCGAGTTAAATGCATTTTAAAAGTTGCACCTATGTTTTTGAAGACACTCGTTTTTTGGCGTGCATTTAAAAGGTGCGTGCTTTATATAAAAATGCACACTGCTTTTCGAAAATGCACACTGCTTTTCGAAAAATGCATACTGCTTTTAGAAAAATGCACACTGCTTTTAGAAAAATGCACACTACTTTTAGAAAAATGCACACTACTTTTGCAGTTTTGCACTTTCTTGTGGTTTGTTGTTTATTTATTGATATGATATGTTGTATGGGGTAGAATGTTTTGATTTCAGAAAATTGTCTTTCACGTTCTTTTCAATTTTTCTTGCATATTTGACTTGATTTAAATAAAGTTTTGTTAAAAGTACAAAAAGTCTCTCTTCTCCTCCCCAGGCCCACACACTCAGTCGGCGTATCATTCCGCTCCCCCAGTGGAAGGCGAACCCTGAGACTGACCCCGAGGCTCTGTTCCACAAGGAGCAGCTGGTGCTGGCGCTGTACCCCCAAACCACCTGCTTCTACCGAGCACTGATCCACGCACCCCCGCAGAGGGTAAGAGAGAGGGGTACCACATAATAATGCTGTGTGTGTCAGTGTGTGTGTATTGGGTGTTGATTATTCTTCTCTAGCCTCAGGATGATTACTCTGTGCTGTTTGAAGACACCTCATACGCTGATGGATACTCCCCCCCGCTCAACGTGGCCCAGAGATACGTGGTGGCGTGCAAAGAGAACAAGAAGAAATGAATGAGAGGCAGAGGAGAGACACGTACTTGGGAGATTACATTTTTATTACATTTTTTGTGTGCATTTTTGTGAAAAAATAAAGAATGAGGAATTGTATATTGTTTTTTTTTTGAGAGAGAGTCTGTTTCCATGTGTTGTTGCAGACACATGGCAAATGACATTTAATATAGAAAAGTGTAAGGTACTGCACGCAGGCAATAAAAATGTCAATTATAAATATCATATGGGAGGTACTGAAATTGAAGAAGGAATCTATGAGGAAGACCTAGGAGTTTATGTTGACTCAGAAATGTCTTCATCTAGACAATGTGGGGAAGCTATTATTATTTATTTCTTAGCAGATGCCCTTATCCAGGGCAACTTACAATTGTTACAAGATATCACATTATTTTTACATACAATTACATTTTTTTTGTTTTGTTTACATACAATTACCCATTTATACAGTTTGGTTTTTACTGGAGCAATCTAGGTAAAGTACAACGGGTTGAATCCTGGGAAGCAAACAGGTCACCTGTACGCTCCCAAATCGTTGCCAAATGAGGCTTACCACATCTGTGTGAAACCTCCATTTGAGGCACTGGGGACTCCCCTTGAAAGGAGGTCTGCTGCCCAGTTTATCACCCAAGGCAGGTGTACTGCTCGCAGGGAGAGGAGGTGATCGTGCACCCAGAGCAACAGCTACTCAATGGAGACCTGAGGCCGCCCTGGTGGTTTATAAAAGCCACCACAGTAGTGTTGTCCATCCAGGCAAGCACTATACCAGAATCTAAGTCATTAATCTACATTAATGACTTAGATTCTGGTATAATAAGCAAACATGTTAAATTTGCAGACAACACAAAAATAGAAGGAGTGGCAAACACTGTTGCAGCAGCAAAGGTCATTCAAAATGATCGAGACAGCATTCAGAACTGGGCAGACACATGGCAAATTACATTTAATACAGAAAAGTGTAAGGTACTGCATGCAGGCAATAAAAATGTGCATAATAAATATCGTATGGGAGATACTGAAATTGAAGAAGGAATCTATGAAAAAGACCTAGGAGTTTATGTTGACTCAGAAATGTCTTCATCTAGACAATGTGGGGAAGCTATAAAAAAGGCCAACAAAATGCTTGGATATATAGTGAAAAGTGTTGAATTTAAATCAAAGGAAGTAATGTTAAAACTTTACAATGCATTAGTAAGATCTCATCTAGAATATTGTGTTTAGTTCTGGTCACCTCGCTACAAATTGAATATTGCTGCTCTAGAAAGAGTGCAGAGAAGAGCGACCAGAATTATTTCAGGTTTAAAAGGCATGTCATATGCAGACAGGCTTAAAGAATTGAATCTATTCAGTCTTGAACAAAGAAGACTACACGGCGATCTGATTCAAACATTCAAAATTCTAAAAGATATTGACAATGTCGACCCAAGGGACGTTTTTGACCTGAAAAAGAAACAAGGACCAGAGGTCACAAATGGAGATTAGATAAAGGGGCATTCAGAACAGAAAATAGGAGGCACTTTTTACACAGAGACTTGTGAGGGTCTGGAACCAACTCCCCCTGAGATCCTTCAAGAAGCTGCTTGATGAGATTCTGGGATCAATAAGCTACTAACAGCCAAACGAGCAAGATGTGCCGAATGGCCTCCTCTCATTTGTAAACTTTCTTATGTTCTCATGTTCTTAAGAAGCAGAGAAGACTAACGTGAGAGTGAGTTGAGTCAGGGGTGTAGAAATGCCAAGAAATGACCACGCCTTTTAGTCAGTGATTGACAGGTCACTGCACAGCTAATCACAACATGTAATACAGGTTACAAAAAGGAAAATGCATAATAATAATAATAATAATAATAACAACATATTTTACTGTTATTTATTTTTGTAGGATAGGCATTGCATGTCCCTGATAAACACTCACGACAGATGATGGTCGGTGCAAGGAGGAGGGACGAACTTATTAAACTCTTTGGGGGCATGTATCAAAATCGACCGACACACGCTAAATTGGTGGCGTGTAAAGTAGCGCTCTACCCCGTCCCGAATGTATTAATTGGTCCAAAATTAATGAGGCACAGCATAAGCTGAAACATTTAAATGCTTAAATCACGTGCCGGTGCTCAAAATGGGCTACTGGTAGCACAGATTAACAGACTAATCTGAAAAATAGTGCCTCCCTTCAAAATGGGCTACCTCAATTGAACAACAGTTAGGTGATTCAGAGAGGTAGAAATGAGCTAACCTGTGTTTTAAAACCCTAAACCCAGGTAGCTCATCTGGAGAGGCAGAAATGCCTCGTGTCTCGACTTTATATTACATTATTATTTTATTATATGATGGATAAAACCAAATATACATAATGAAAAGGATAACTTAATGAACCAAATTTATTATACAACGAATACAAAGAATTGTAGATAATGAAATAGCTGGTATCAAGCTATAATTTCATCTTCAGGGAGATCAAAAAGGGTAATACAGTTGTTCAGAAGGTTTGGAGCCTGCACTCTCCGTCGTAAGAAATACATTATGACTGCTGTCATAATGCTCTTTCCTATTAGCTGCTTTTCTTTGCGCCCAAATAAGACCAATTGGAGCTGTTCTGCCACTTCATAAATCTAATTTGAATATCACAGACTTCATTTACAAATGAGCCCATACATATAATTAAGGCTTGACACGCCTTTAAGTGCATGGCTAATGAGCAGCAGAGTGCATTGCACGGTGGAGCACATTTTAGCTGTGCTGACACAGCCTTAACTTGTCAAAAGTGTCATGATACATACGGGGCAATTTTAAGGCCAGCGTAAACTTGGTGCGATGGCCTTAATGCTGTTGCAAACATTTGATAGGGTTTTTAGGGACTGTTTTACCCTTAAGAAGACCATGATCTATTCTTAAGACTAGTCTAGTCACCGGGTTATCTCTGTTTTCGAAGCCGTAGTCCTAAAGACAGATCAGTGAGCAGATTCCCCAGGTAAAAGCACCATTTTCTGTCAGTTAAAAAGTAGAGCTCCATGCTGCTGCTGGGAGTTGGGCCACAATTTTTAAAACGGTATTTTTAATAAGTTGAATTACAAGAACAGAAATCGCAGCATCTCCATTTAGTTAAAAAGCCTGGCACTGACAATTTCCTGGGTGCACCACGATTTCAGCCATGCATTTTGATTTTGTATTTCCAGCTGTCCATATGGTCCTTTGCAGGGCCGGCAGTATCCCAGAAAATACCACAGTTGTGCCTTTTAATTTCCTTCCTAGCTCTCTGAATTTGTTTTGCAGGGATCTTGGCCTGTCTCTTCCAATGTTGTTTGTACCGATGTGGACGACTACTACCGGTCGTCTCCTGTTCGCTCTAGGAGCCTGTCCACATTCTCAGTGATGTGCTTGACTGAGGCTCCTGGAAGGCAGCACACTGTTGTAGTAAGGGGGTCCAAACTGCGAACTGAACTTGCTGTGTTTCTCAATATGGAGTCCCCAACGATCATGACCTCCCTTCTTTTGCTGCCTGGCCAGCACTGTTTATAGGGTCCTGGATGTTGTTTCTTTCATTCTCTTGATGTTGGTTTTGGTCATCTAAATGTTGAATTGGCTCAACCTCCTTGTGTCTTCTGGGTGAGACGTTGTTATAAGTGACTCTGACAACTATGCAGCTGATGCATAGTTCACACACCCTAGTCTCTGTAAGTCGCCTTGGATAAGGTGTCTGCAAAATAAACTAACAATAATAAAAAAATTGTATAAACCTCCCAATTTAAAAATGTCATGCTATGTTCGCTTTATAAAGATTTTTCGTTTTGTATGTTGCATTTCGTTTTATTTCATGTTATTTCATATTTGCTAAAAACACGGGGCTCTAATCATTAATAACCTGGTGGACCCCTGGCTGTGGCACTGTATGGCCTATGGAGCGCCTGCGGCGCTGCTCGGGAGCTACAGAGTAGGTTGGTGAGGTTCTTTTGGGATGGGCTGCACAGGCTCCGGCAGGGTGTACTGTACCTGCCCCTGGAGGATGGGTGGGGCAGGGCCTGATTGATCTGGCCAGCAGGGTGGCAGTTTTCAGGCTGCACCCTGCAGAAGTTACTGTACTCCACAGAGCCGCTGAGTTGGAGGCCCTGGGCCTTTGCTTTTTGAGACAAGTGGGGGGCTGGGGTATGACAGACACATGTTCCTGCTGGACACAACAAAACTGGACCTCTCCCAGCTCCTGCAGTTCTACAGTGGCTTGCTGCGTGCCTGGAGCCTGTTTAAGGTGGAGCGGGCTGTGGAGGCGGACAGTGTGTACTGGTCCCTGGAGTAACCCCAGGCTAATAATCCACAGGTACGGGTGTTGTGCTTCAGAGGAACCTTTCCCTCGCTGATGGTAACTCCCACATTAGATACTCAGCCCAGACCAGGGGCTGCTGGACCCTGCTAGGCTTGTCAGTTTCTCCTCTGTGGCTGAGGCCTATATGTGGTGTGTGTGAAGGTGAGGCATGCTCCGCCCTGCAGCAACTGGAGGGAGCAGCTGGGGTGGGGAGGATGTGCGGCTGGCATGGAGGACAAGCACCCTATTCCTAAGAGATTTGGAGATTTGCAATGGAGGATACGCCATACCATCATTGCCTGCAATTCCTTTATCGGTATAATAACCCCTGGAGCACCACACATTTGTCCTTTTGTGGGTTGAAGAAGACTGTGTTCCATGCCTATATGGGCTGTGAAGCATTTTCTATAATGGGGAGTGCAATACAGGCAAAACAGGAGCTGTGCATGTGTGACAGAGAGCTTAATGAATCCTAGTCAACAATCTCCCTCCCAATCTGTGAGGGCTGTATAACAGGATCAGTGTGCCCCATACTGGATGGTTTGGCAGTTCATTCCAGGGTCAGTCGGAAGTCGGCCATCCAGGAAGGAGGCAGAGCTACAATACCAGAAGTCATTGGAGGATACGTGATTGCACTCGCTACCGAAGGGGCGTGACTAAGGGTATTTCAGGGGATGTGATGAAGCAATCTGTTCCGTTGTTATGGTTTTACGAAAGGACCAGGAAGGAGTAAAAGCGAACCGTGAGTTTACGTGCTGTATTCTGTCTGTCTAATAATTGTTATTCAGCTAATCACGGAGCTGTTGCTACAAGGCCAGCTCTACACCCGGACAAAACGTCACCACTGTTCACCATTCACTGTACTTCACCACATACACTAATAAGCACTCACTCTGGACTTGTCACTGTGTTTGTGTTTCGTGTATTATTCGTGTTATTTATTATTTCGGACTGTACCTCTTGGTATTACTTGTGCGAAACACAATGTTGTGAAGAGCCCGGTACTTATTATTTAAGAATTGCGAGCCTGCAACCCAGCCAAATAAAGGAGCTGTTTCATTGAACTTACACTGTCGTTTGTGTGTGTGTTATTCCTGAGCCTGCAATCTACCTGTTCACAGCATGTCAGATTGCAAATTTTATTTTGGGACAGACCAAATTGTCAGTTTTAAAGGGCAGAAAAAGGAAAGTGGCTGGCAATGATAACATTTAATCTGCTCAGTATTTTTAGATTATTGCTGGCTATTAAGTTTATTTAAAATGATGAACAATATAGATACATTTGAATTTGTGTGGTGTGTAGACGATGCTACGGTGGCCCTGAAGTGCAAAACGAAAAAAATGGATGCCAAAAAAAGTGTCTTCTAAAAGCATTGTGTATTTTTTGTATAAAGCACACACCTTTTTTAATGCATGCCAATAAAATGAGTGTCTTCAAAAACGTAGTGGTGTTTTTTTTTTGTTTGTTTGTTTTTTAAAGCACGCATCTTTTAAAATGCAGCCCAAGAAAAATGTGTGCCTGAAATAACTTTTTAAATGGATGTGATGCAGTCCCTTCGACCAAAATTGTGTAGTGGTTAAAACCAAGCTGTCAGTAGCAAATTTAAGTTTAAGTTTGATGGAGCATTTTATTTTGAAAATGAGTACTTTCAGTTAAACCGAGTTAAATGCATTTTAAAAGTTGCACCTATGTTTTTGAAGACACTCGTTTTTTTGGCGTGCATTTAAAAAGGTGCGTGCTTTATATAAAAAATGCACACTGCTTTTCGAAAAATGCACACTGCTTTTCGAAAAATGCATACTGCTTTTAGAAAAATGCACACTGCTTTTAGAAAAATGCACACTACTTTTAGAAAAATGCACACTACTTTTGCAGTTTTGCACTTTCTTGTGGTTTGTTGTTTATTTATTGATATGATATGTTGTATGGGGTAGAATGTTTTGATTTCAGAAAATTGTCTTTCACGTTCTTTTCAATTTTTCTTGCATATTTGACTTGATTTAAATAAAGTTTTGTTAAAAGTACAAAAAGTCTCTCTTCTCCTCCCCAGGCCACACACTCAGTCGAGCGTATCATTCCGCTCCCCAGTGGAAGGCGAACCCTGAGACTGACCCCGAGGCTCTGTTCCACAAGGAGCAGCTGGTGCTGGCGCTGTACCCCCAAACCACCTGCTTCTACCGAGCACTGATCCACGCACCCCCGCAGAGGGTAAGAGAGAGGGGTACCACATAATAATGCTGTGTGTGTCAGTGTGTGTGTATTGGGTGTTGATTATTCTTCTCTAGCCTCAGGATGATTACTCTGTGCTGTTTGAAGACACCTCATACGCTGATGGATACTCCCCGCTCAACGTGGCCCAGAGATACGTGGTGGCGTGCAAAGAGAACAAGAAGAAATGAATGAGAGGCAGAGGAGAGACACGTACTTGGGAGATTACATTTTTATTACATTTTTGTGTGCATTTTTGTGAAAAAATAAAGAATGAGGAATTGTATATTGTTTTTTTTTTGAGAGAGAGTCTGTTTCCATGTGTTGTTGCAGACACATGGCAAATGACATTTAATATAGAAAAGTGTAAGGTACTGCACGCAGGCAATAAAAATGTCAATTATAAATATCATATGGGAGGTACTGAAATTGAAGAAGGAATCTATGAGGAAGACCTAGGAGTTTATGTTGACTCAG
Organism: Acipenser oxyrinchus oxyrinchus; assembly: GCA_030684275.1. Taxonomy (NCBI): domain Eukaryota; kingdom Metazoa; phylum Chordata; class Actinopteri; order Acipenseriformes; family Acipenseridae; genus Acipenser; species Acipenser oxyrinchus. The sequence continues at coordinate 3,687,770 of CM060295.1, forward strand.
AAATGTCTTCATCTAGACAATGTGGGGAAGCTATTATTATTTATTTCTTAGCAGATGCCCTTATCCAGGGCAACTTACAATTGTTACAAGATATCACATTATTTTTACATACAATTACATTTTTTTTGTTTTGTTTACATACAATTACCCATTTATACAGTTTGGTTTTTACTGGAGCAATCTAGGTAAAGTACAACGGGTTGAATCCTGGGAAGCAAACAGGTCACCTGTACGCTCCCAAATCGTTGCCAAATGAGGCTTACCACATCTGTGTGAAACCTCCATTTGAGGCACTGGGGACTCCCCTTGAAAGGAGGTCTGCTGCCCAGTTTATCACCCAAGGCAGGTGTACTGCTCGCAGGGAGAGGAGGTGATCGTGCACCCAGAGCAACAGCTACTCAATGGAGACCTGAGGCCGCCCTGGTGGTTTATAAAAGCCACCACAGTAGTGTTGTCCATCCAGGCAAGCACTATACCAGAATCTAAGTCATTAATCTACATTAATGACTTAGATTCTGGTATAATAAGCAAACATGTTAAATTTGCAGACAACACAAAAATAGAAGGAGTGGCAAACACTGTTGCAGCAGCAAAGGTCATTCAAAATGATCGAGACAGCATTCAGAACTGGGCAGACACATGGCAAATTACATTTAATACAGAAAAGTGTAAGGTACTGCATGCAGGCAATAAAAATGTGCATAATAAATATCGTATGGGAGATACTGAAATTGAAGAAGGAATCTATGAAAAGACCTAGGAGTTTATGTTGACTCAGAAATGTCTTCATCTAGACAATGTGGGAAGCTATAAAAAGGCCAACAAAATGCTTGGATATATAGTGAAAAGTGTTGAATTTAAATCAAAGGAAGTAATGTTAAAACTTTACAATGCATTAGTAAGATCTCATCTAGAATATTGTGTTTAGTTCTGGTCACCTCGCTACAAATTGAATATTGCTGCTCTAGAAAGAGTGCAGAGAAGAGCGACCAGAATTATTTCAGGTTTAAAAGGCATGTCATATGCAGACAGGCTTAAAGAATTGAATCTATTCAGTCTTGAACAAAGAAGACTACACGGCGATCTGATTCAAACATTCAAAATTCTAAAAGATATTGACAATGTCGACCCAAGGGACGTTTTTGACCTGAAAAGAAACAAGGACCAGAGGTCACAAATGGAGATTAGATAAAGGGGCATTCAGAACAGAAAATAGGAGGCACTTTTTACACAGAGACTTGTGAGGGTCTGGAACCAACTCCCCTGAGATCCTTCAAGAAGCTGCTTGATGAGATTCTGGGATCAATAAGCTACTAACAGCCAAACGAGCAAGATGTGCCGAATGGCCTCCTCTCATTTGTAAACTTTCTTATGTTCTCATGTTCTTAAGAAGCAGAGAAGACTAACGTGAGAGTGAGTTGAGTCAGGGGTGTAGAAATGCCAAGAAATGACCACGCCTTTTAGTCAGTGATTGACAGGTCACTGCACAGCTAATCACAACATGTAATACAGGTTACAAAAAGGAAAATGCATAATAATAATAATAATAATAATAACAACATATTTTACTGTTATTTATTTTTGTAGGATAGGCATTGCATGTCCCTGATAAACACTCACGACAGATGATGGTCGGTGCAAGGAGGAGGGACGAACTTATTAAACTCTTTGGGGGCATGTATCAAAATCGACCGACACACGCTAAATTGGTGGCGTGTAAAGTAGCGCTCTACCCCGTCCCGAATGTATTAATTGGTCCAAAATTAATGAGGCACAGCATAAGCTGAAACATTTAAATGCTTAAATCACGCTGCCGGTGCTCAAAATGGGCTACTGGTAGCACAGATTAACAGACTAATCTGAAAAATAGTGCCTCCCTTCAAAATGGGCTACCTCAATTGAACAACAGTTAGGTGATTCAGAGAGGTAGAAATGAGCTAACCTGTGTTTTAAAACCCTAAACCCAGGTAGCTCATCTGGAGAGGCAGAAATGCCTCGTGTCTCGACTTTATATTACATTATTATTTTATTATATGATGGATAAAACCAAATATACATAATGAAAAGGATAACTTAATGAACCAAATTTATTATACAACGAATACAAAGAATTGTAGATAATGAAATAGCTGGTATCAAGCTATAATTTCATCTTCAGGGAGATCAAAAAGGGTAATACAGTTGTTCAGAAGGTTTGGAGCCTGCACTCTCCGTCAGAAGAAATACATTATGACTGCTGTCATAATGCTCTTTCCTATTAGCTGCTTTTCTTTGCTCCAAATAAGACCAATTGGAGCTGTTCTGCCACTTCATAAATCTAATTTGAATATCACAGACTTCATTTACAAATGAGCCCATACATATAATTAAGGCTTGACACGCCTTTAAGTGCATGGCTAATGAGCAGCAGAGTGCATTGCACGGTGGAGCACATTTTAGCTGTGCTGACACAGCCTTAACTTGTCAAAAGTGTCATGATACATACGGGGCAATTTTAAGGCCAGCGTAAACTTGGTGCGATGGCCTTAATGCTGTTGCAAACATTTGATAGGGTTTTAGGGACTGTTTTACCCTTAAGAAGACCATGATCTATTCTTAAGACTAGTCTAGTCACCGGGTTATCTCTGTTTTCGAAGCCGTAGTCCTAAAGACAGATCAGTGAGCAGATTCCCCAGGTAAAAGCACCATTTTCTGTCAGTTAAAAAGTAGAGCTCCATGCTGCTGCTGGGAGTTGGGCCACAATTTTTAAAACGGTATTTTTAATAAGTTGAATTACAAGAACAGAAATCGCAGCATCTCCATTTAGTTAAAAAGCCTGGCACTGACAATTTCCTGGGTGCACCACGATTTCAGCCATGCATTTTGATTTTGTATTTCCAGCTGTCCATATGGTCCTTTGCAGGGCCGGCAGTATCCCAGAAAATACCACAGTTGTGCCTTTTAATTTCCTTCCTAGCTCTCTGAATTTGTTTTGCAGGGATCTTGGCCTGTCTCTTCCAATGTTGTTTGTACCGATGTGGACGACTACTACCGGTCGTCTCCTGTTCGCTCTAGGAGCCTGTCCACATTCTCAGTGATGTGCTTGACTGAGGCTCCTGGAAGGCAGCACACTGTTGTAGTAAGGGGGTCCAAACTGCGAACTGAACTTGCTGTGTTTCTCAATATGGAGTCCCCAACGATCATGACCTCCCTTCTTTTGCTGCCTGGCCAGCACTGTTTATAGGGTCCTGGATGTTGTTTCTTTCATTCTCTTGATGTTGGTTTTGGTCATCTAAATGTTGAATTGGCTCAACCTCCTTGTGTCTTCTGGGTGAGACGTTGTTATAAGTGACTCTGACAACTATGCAGCTGATGCATAGTTCACACACCCTAGTCTCTGTAAGTCGCCTTGGATAAGGTGTCTGCAAAATAAACTAACAATAATAAAAAAATTGTATAAACCTCCCAATTTAAAAATGTCATGCTATGTTCGCTTTATAAAGATTTTTCGTTTTGTATGTTGCATTTCGTTTTATTTCATGTTATTTCATATTTGCTAAAAACACGGGCTCTAATCATTAATAACCTGGTGGACCCCTGGCTGTGGCACTGTATGGCCTATGGAGCCGCCTGCGGCGCTGCTCGGGGAGCTACAGAGTAGGTTGGTGAGGTTCTTTTGGGATGGGCTGCACAGGCTCCGGCAGGGTGTACTGTACCTGCCCCTGGAGGATGGGTGGGGCAGGGCCTGATTGATCTGGCCAGCAGGGTGGCAGTTTTCAGGCTGCACCCTGCAGAAGTTACTGTACTCCACAGAGCCGCTGAGTTGGAGGCCCTGGGCCTTTTGCTTTTTTGAGACAAGTGGGGGGGCTGGGGTATGACAGACACATGTTCCTGCTGGACACAACAAAACTGGACCTCTCCCAGCTCCTGCAGTTCTACAGTGGCTTGCTGCGTGCCTGGAGCCTGTTTAAGGTGGAGCGGGCTGTGGAGGCGGACAGTGTGTACTGGTCCCTGGAGTAACCCCAGGCTAATAATCCACAGGTACGGGGTGTTGTGCTTCAGAGGAACCTTTCCCCTCGCTGATGGTAACTCCCACATTAGATACTCAGCCCAGACCAGGGGCGCTGCTGGACCCTGCTAGGCTTGTCAGTTTCTCCTCTGTGGCTGAGGCCTATATGTGGTGTGTGTGAAGGTGAGGCATGCTCCGGCCCTGCAGCAACTGGAGGGAGCAGCTGGGGTGGGGAGGATGTGCGGCTGGCATGGAGGACAAGCACCCTATTCCTAAGAGATTTGGAGATTTGCAATGGAGGATACGCCATACCATCATTGCCTGCAATTCCTTTATCGGTATAATAACCCCTGGAGCACCACACATTTGTCCTTTTGTGGGTTGAAGAAGACTGTGTTCCATGCCTATATGGGCTGTGAAGCATTTTCTATAATGGGGAGTGCAATACAGGCAAAACAGGAGCTGTGCATGTGTGACAGAGAGCTTAATGAATCCTAGTCAACAATCTCCTCCCAATCTGTGAGGGCTGTATAACAGGATCAGTGTGCCCCATACTGGATGGTTTGGCAGTTCATTCCAGGGTCAGTCGGAAGTCGGCCATCCAGGAAGGAGGCAGAGCTACAATACCAGAAGTCATTGGAGGATACGTGATTGCACTCGCTACCGAAGGGGCGTGACTAAGGGTATTTCAGGGGATGTGATGAAGCAATCTGTTCCGTTGTTATGGTTTTACTGAAAGGACCAGGAAGGAGTAAAAGCGAACCGTGAGTTTACGTGCTGTATTCTGTCTGTCTAATAATTGTTATTCAGCTAATCACGGAGCTGTTGCTACAAGGCCAGCTCTACACCCGGACAAAACGTCACCACTGTTCACCATTCACTGTACTTCACCACATACACTAATAAGCACTCACTCTGGACTTGTCACTGTGTTTGTGTTTCGTGTATTATTCGTGTTATTTATTATTTCGGGACTGTACCTCTTGGTATTACTTGTGCGAAACACAATGTTGTGAAGAGCCCGGGTACTTATTATTTAAGAATTGCGAGCCTGCAACCCAGCCAAATAAAGGAGCTGTTTCATTGAACTTACACTGTCGTTTGTGTGTGTGTTATTCCTGAGCCTGCAATCTACCTGTTCACAGCATGTCAGATTGCAAATTTTATTTTGGGACAGACCAAATTGTCAGTTTTAAAGGGCAGAAAAAGGAAAGTGGCTGGCAATGATAACATTTAATCTGCTCAGTATTTTTAGATTATTGCTGGCTATTAAGTTTATTTAAAATGATGAACAATATAGATACATTTGAATTTGTGTGGTGTGTAGACGATGCTACGGTGGCCCTGAAGTGCAAAACGAAAAAAATGGATGCCAAAAAAGTGTCTTCTAAAAGCATTGTGTATTTTTTGTATAAAGCACACACCTTTTTAATGCATGCCAATAAAATGAGTGTCTTCAAAAACGTAGTGGTGTTTTTTTTGTTTGTTTGTTTTTAAAGCACGCATCTTTTAAAATGCAGCCCAAGAAAAATGTGTGCCTGAAATAACTTTTTAAATGGATGTGATGCAGTCCCTTCGACCAAAATTGTGTAGTGGTTAAAACCAAGCTGTCAGTAGCAAATTTAAGTTTAAGTTTGATGGAGCATTTTATTTTGAAAATGAGTACTTTCAGTTAAACCGAGTTAAATGCATTTTAAAAGTTGCACCTATGTTTTTGAAGACACTCGTTTTTTGGCGTGCATTTAAAAGGTGCGTGCTTTATATAAAAATGCACACTGCTTTTCGAAAATGCACACTGCTTTTCGAAAAATGCATACTGCTTTTAGAAAAATGCACACTGCTTTTAGAAAAATGCACACTACTTTTAGAAAAATGCACACTACTTTTGCAGTTTTGCACTTTCTTGTGGTTTGTTGTTTATTTATTGATATGATATGTTGTATGGGGTAGAATGTTTTGATTTCAGAAAATTGTCTTTCACGTTCTTTTCAATTTTTCTTGCATATTTGACTTGATTTAAATAAAGTTTTGTTAAAAGTACAAAAAGTCTCTCTTCTCCTCCCCAGGCCACACACTCAGTCGGGCGATCATTCCGCCTCCCCAGTGGAAGGCGAACCCTGAGACTGACCCCGAGGCTCTGTTCCACAAGGAGCAGCTGGTGCTGGCGCTGTACCCCCAAACCACCTGCTTCTACCGAGCACTGATCCACGCACCCCGCAGAGGGTAAGAGAGAGGGGTACCACATAATAATGCTGTGTGTGTCAGTGTGTGTGTATTGGGTGTTGATTATTCTTCTCTAGCCTCAGGATGATTACTCTGTGCTGTTTGAAGACACCTCATACGCTGATGGATACTCCCCGCTCAACGTGGCCCAGAGATACGTGGTGGCGTGCAAAGAGAACAAGAAGAAATGAATGAGAGGCAGAGGAGAGACACGCACTTGGGAGATTACATTTTTATTACATTTTTGTGTGCATTTTTGTGAAAAAATAAAGAATGAGGAATTGTATATTGTTTTTTTTGAGAGAGAGTCTGTTTCCATGTGTTGTTGCAGACACATGGCAAATGACATTTAATATAGAAAAGTGTAAGGTACTGCACGCAGGCAATAAAAATGTCAATTATAAATATCATATGGGAGGTACTGAAATTGAAGAAGGAATCTATGAGGAAGACCTAGGAGTTTATGTTGACTCAGAAATGTCTTCATCTAGACAATGTGGGGAAGCTATTATTATTTATTTCTTAGCAGATGCCCTTATCCAGGGCAACTTACAATTGTTACAAGATATCACATTATTTTTACATACAATTACATTTTTTTGTTTTGTTTACATACAATTACCCATTTATACAGTTTGGTTTTACTGGAGCAATCTAGGTAAAGTACAACGGGTTGAATCCTGGGAAGCAAACAGGTCACCTGTACGCTCCCAAATCGTTGCCAAATGAGGCTTACCACATCTGTGTGAAACCTCCATTTGAGGCACTGGGGACTCCCCTTGAAAGGAGGTCTGCTGCCCAGTTTATCACCCAAGGCAGGTGTACTGCTCGCAGGGAGAGGAGGTGATCGTGCACCCAGAGCAACAGCTACTCAATGGAGACCTGAGGCCGCCCTGGTGGTTTATAAAAGCCACCACAGTAGTGTTGTCCATCCAGGCAAGCACTATACCAGAATCTAAGTCATTAATCTACATTAATGACTTAGATTCTGGTATAATAAGCAAACATGTTAAATTTGCAGACAACACAAAAATAGAAGGAGTGGCAAACACTGTTGCAGCAGCAAAGGTCATTCAAAATGATCGAGACAGCATTCAGAACTGGGCAGACACATGGCAAATTACATTTAATACAGAAAAGTGTAAGGTACTGCATGCAGGCAATAAAATGTGCATAATAAATATCGTATGGGAGATACTGAAATTGAAGAAGGAATCTATGAAAAGACCTAGGAGTTTATGTTGACTCAGAAATGTCTTCATCTAGACAATGTGGGAAGCTATAAAAAGGCCAACAAAATGCTTGGATATATAGTGAAAAGTGTTGAATTTAAATCAAAGGAAGTAATGTTAAAACTTTACAATGCATTAGTAAGATCTCATCTAGAATATTGTGTTTAGTTCTGGTCACCTCGCTACAAATTGAATATTGCTGCTCTAGAAAGAGTGCAGAGAAGAGCGACCAGAATTATTTCAGGTTTAAAAGGCATGTCATATGCAGACAGGCTTAAAGAATTGAATCTATTCAGTCTTGAACAAAGAAGACTACACGGCGATCTGATTCAAACATTCAAAATTCTAAAAGATATTGACAATGTCGACCCAAGGGACGTTTTTGACCTGAAAAGAAACAAGGACCAGAGGTCACAAATGGAGATTAGATAAAGGGGCATTCAGAACAGAAAATAGGAGGCACTTTTTACACAGAGACTTGTGAGGGTCTGGAACCAACTCCCCTGAGATCCTTCAAGAAGCTGCTTGATGAGATTCTGGGATCAATAAGCTACTAACAGCCAAACGAGCAAGATGTGCCGAATGGCCTCCTCTCATTTGTAAACTTTCTTATGTTCTCATGTTCTTAAGAAGCAGAGAAGACTAACGTGAGAGTGAGTTGAGTCAGGGGTGTAGAAATGCCAAGAAATGACCACGCCTTTTAGTCAGTGATTGACAGGTCACTGCACAGCTAATCACAACATGTAATACAGGTTACAAAAAGGAAAATGCATAATAATAATAATAATAATAATAACAACATATTTTACTGTTATTTATTTTTGTAGGATAGGCATTGCATGTCCCTGATAAACACTCACGACAGATGATGGTCGGTGCAAGGAGGAGGGACGAACTTATTAAACTCTTTGGGGGGCATGTATCAAAATCGACCGACACACGCTAAATTGGTGGCGTGTAAAGTAGCGCTCTACCCCGTCCCGAATGTATTAATTGGTCCAAAATTAATGAGGCACAGCATAAGCTGAAACATTTAAATGCTTAAATCCGCTGCGCCGGTGCTCAAAATGGGCTACTGGTAGCACAGATTAACAGACTAATCTGAAAAATAGTGCCTCCCTTCAAAATGGGCTACCTCAATTGAACAACAGTTAGGTGATTCAGAGAGGTAGAAATGAGCTAACCTGTGTTTTAAAACCCTAAACCCAGGTAGCTCATCTGGAGAGGCAGAAATGCCTCGTGTCTCGACTTTATATTACATTATTATTTTATTATATGATGGATAAAACCAAATATACATAATGAAAAGGATAACTTAATGAACCAAATTTATTATACAACGAATACAAAGAATTGTAGATAATGAAATAGCTGGTATCAAGCTATAATTTCATCTTCAGGGAGATCAAAAAGGGTAATACAGTTGTTCAGAAGGTTTGGAGCCTGCACTCTCCGTCAGAAGAAATACATTATGACTGCTGTCATAATGCTCTTTCCTATTAGCTGCTTTTCTTTGCTTCAAATAAGACCAATTGGAGCTGTTCTGCCACTTCATAAATCTAATTTGAATATCACAGACTTCATTTACAAATGAGCCCATACATATAATTAAGGCTTGACACGCCTTTAAGTGCATGGCTAATGAGCAGCAGAGTGCATTGCACGGTGGAGCACATTTTAGCTGTGCTGACACAGCCTTAACTTGTCAAAAGTGTCATGATACATACGGGGCAATTTTAAGGCCAGCGTAAACTTGGTGCGATGGCCTTAATGCTGTTGCAAACATTTGATAGGGTTTTAGGGACTGTTTTACCCTTAAGAAGACCATGATCTATTCTTAAGACTAGTCTAGTCACCGGGGTTATCTCTGTTTTCGGAAGCCGTAGTCCTAAAGACAGATCAGTGAGCAGATTCCCCAGGTAAAAGCACCATTTTCTGTCAGTTAAAAAGTAGAGCTCCATGCTGCTGCTGGGAGTTGGGCCACCATTTTTTAAAACGGTATTTTTAATAAGTTGAATTACAAGAACAGAAATCGCAGCATCTCCATTTAGTTAAAAAGCCTGGCACTGACAATTTATTTTATTTATTTATTTATTTATTTCATGTATATAGCGCTTTTTATACAAAAGTATTGCAAAGCACTGTACAGTACATAGCAGAAAAAATAACAAACCAAAATACATTTTTATAGCATGTCACACATACAACTGCCACAATCAGACCACTTAAATAACATATTTAAATAATACTATACACATAATACAAAAGCAGCAATTTTAAAGTTACAATAGAACCCACTAAGATAAGAAAGACATTTTATAAAAGTGAGTTTTTAGTCTTGACTTGAAAACTGTAACGGTCCTAGCTTCCCTGACAAACGAAGGCAGAGCATTCCATAATTTAGAAGCTCTACAAGATAAAGCCCTACCTCCCGTTTTGCTTTTGTTGACCCTAGGAATAACCAGCAGCCCCGCATCCTGTGATCAGAGTGCGGTTTGGAAGATACAGGGAGTAACTCCTGCAAAAAACTAGGCTCTAATCCATTAATTGATAGTCATTTTATTGTTTTATTTCTGTTTAGATTTGCCGAAATGTATAAGAGGATCAAAGTGAATTGCTCAGATGAAACTAACAGAAGCCTGCATTTTTGTTAATAATTAAGCAAACAAGGATTGATTTGTGTGTTTTATTTATTTATTTATTTTAGTGATACGCTAAGTAATACATATGTAGGTGTAAATAAATAAATACAAAAATTAATTAAAATGTAAAGTTAAATCACAATACATGCATTTTAAATGCACCAGCCTTAGGCCTATATTACTCAGGATTTTATTTAAGACAATATTTAAGAAGGTCTTAAGAAGAAAGTTAGGAAGTATGTGTAGCAATTCACACAGTGTGGAGTAGTGGTTAGGGCTTTGGACTCTTGACCAGAGGGTTGAGGGTTCAATCCCAGGTGGGGGACACTGCTGCTGTACCCTTGAGCAAGGTACTTTACCTAGATTGCTCCAGTAAAAACCCAACTGTATAAATGGGTAATTGTATGTAAAAATAATGTGATATCTTGTAACAATTGTAAGTCGCCCTGGATAAGAGTGCCTGCTAAGAAATAATAATAATAATATATTATAGCAGATATCACCATGTTAATTCTTAACCAATGAGAATGCAGCATTTTGTTTTGACAGGTGCCCTTAGCCAATCAGGATCGACCGGAAGTCCAGCCTCCCAGTTCCTGCCATGTGTTTGTAGTCTTTAAGCAATTCCAGAAGTCCCACCCTCCCATCCTGTCACATGTTTGTAGTTTTAATGCAAATATGGAAATCCCACCTCCCATCCTGTCATGTGTATGTAGTCTTTAAGGCACTTATGGAAACCATGTTCCATGATTGTAGTTTATGACATTAAAATGGGGAATTAAACAAAGGTTTGGGGTATTATTGTTTTAATTTGTGTTATGTTCTTTATTTCAGAAAAATAAATGGATCATTGAAATGGGGAAAAACAAGGGGTAATTCAGTGGCTTTTTAAAAAAATAAAATAAGCTTTTAGAAAAATAAAATAAGTTTGAAAACAGGGGCATACAGTTTGTTATATTCTTTATTTCAGAAAAAAATAAAATGAGCAGTAAAAATGGGAAAAAAACAAAAAGGTACAAAGTGTTGAAAAAATAAATAAATAAAATAAGCTTGAAAGTGTTAAAACATTAAAATATTAAAGTGTTAAAGTGTTAAAACATTAATACAAAAGGATATTTAAAAAAAATGACTTAAGAAAAGAAAAGACTTAAGATCCAAGATATTGTTAAAATATTTTGTTAAAAAATAAAATAAGCTTGGAAATGTTAAAACAGTTTGTTAAAATGTATAAATAGTTGAAAAATGAAATAAGATTTGAAAATAAAATGAGCAGTAAACGTTAAAAAAAAGGTTACAATGTGTGTACTTAAAAATGAAAACAGTTAAAAAGCGGAGAAATGTAAATTGTTAAAACGTGCAGAGAACAGAGGAACGTGTTTGTTGAAAAAAGACTAAAAACGTGTTAAACATTTTAAAACACTTCTTAACCAACACATAAATGAATAAACATATAAATAAACAAAATAAATAAAATAATAATAAAGCGAGACCCTCTTCTGGAATGTCTGTAGGCCCACAAAGTGAGTTTAAAAAATTAAAGCGGCCTATACGAAAAAAAAAATATACAAACCTGACTATCGGCTGCCATTATGCTAGACTTGTTACAATGTATTTGCTTAAAGACTTTTTTTTTAATACAATGCTACAAACCTTAAATGTGTCTGTGTTTGTCTGTGTTTGTCTGTGTCTGACGCAAAGAGAACACTGTTGTACAAAACTGTGCCCTGCAGGAGCTAAGGGTGTTGCTCGAAGATAAGAAATGAGGGGCCCCCAGCACTGGCTAACAGTGTCGCTGGTCATGTCCTGAGAGCGTCGCTGGTACGGGCATTTAGTAGTACTGAAATATGTATTCAAAAGCACTGAAATAGCTGTGTTGATCGACTTAAACAACTAGGCTAACAATCTTTCAGTACAACTAAATGCATGTGTGCACCACCAGGCAGTGTTTTAAGAACATAAGAAGAACATAGAAAGTTTACAAATGAGAGGAGGCCATTCGGCCCATCTTGCTCATTTGGTTTAGTAGCTTATTGATCCTAGAATCTCATCAAGCAGCTTCTTGATGGATCCCAGAGTGTCAGCTTCAACAACATTACTGGGAAGTTGCCTCCAGACCCTCACAATTCTCTGTGTAAAAAAAGTGCCTCCTATTTTCTGTTCTGAATGCCCCTTTATCTAATCTCCATTTGTGACCCCTGGTCCTTGTTTCTTTTTTCAGGTCAAAAAAGTCCCTTGGGTCGACAGTATTTCATTTATGCTTAGTGAAAATAAAAAAAAACAATTAACACATGTATTCATCAGAAAACATTGTATACAAAACATTTTCAAAATATTGACAACAGGTAGGCCTACTTGGGGACACACACTGTAAAACTATTCACTTTTGTTGCCCTTACACTTCACAGTTTTGTTCCTGGAAATGAAAGCCAAAGTGTGAAAGCCTGAAATTAAGAAAAAAAGTTTGCTCTGTGTGCAATCTCCAGGGGGCGGCGCACAGTTGGCCAAGCGTCGCCGGGGAGGAGGGTTAGGTCGGCCAGCGTGTCCTCGGCTCACCGCGCACCAGCGACCCCTGTAGTCTGGCCAGACGCCTGCGGGCTTGCCTGTAAGCTGCCCGAGAGCTGCGTTGTCCTCCGATGCTGTAGCTCTTGGGTGGCTGCATGGTGAGTCCACAGTGTGAAAAAAAGTGGTTGGCTGACGGCACAAGCTTCACGTTGTTCGTCTTCGCTCTCCCGAGTCAGCGCAGGGGTGGTAGCAGTGAGCTGAGCTTAAAAAATAATTGGTCATTCTAAATTGGGAGAAAATAATAAAAATAATTGGCAACGACTAAATTTATAATATATATATATATATATATTTACAAACAGGTACTGAGACACATTCTGTAAAACTGTTCACTTGTACTGCGCTTACACGTTACAGGATGGATCCACTGCTTTTTGTTATTTATATGCAACACAGACATAGTTTGGGGTGTGAGCACATATTTTACATTTTGTCTACAAACACACATGTATCCAATAAATATATATATATATATATATATATATATATATATATATATATATATATATATATATATATATATATATATATCCAATAAATATATATATATATATATATATTACACCCAGTTTGTGTAGGCATAGCGGATGAAGTTAACAAACTCTAATATCTCGACAAACACAGGATATTGTTTACAGCTAGGGAAACCCCTAGACACGACTGAATCTGTAATCTGTAAGAGAAGACGACCACCAAAGACATTACGTATGTGATATGCCTGCCCATTGGGTAGGTATCGCTGAGCTTTCTATACCAGAGCTGCCGATAGGCCCCTTCCTTGGATGCTGCCCTTGGTCCCGCCCACTGAGGGGATAAAACTGCCATCCAAAGGAAGCCATTTCTCTTTTTTCTTCGAACCCATGAGGGCAACCTTGCGGTTGGTGGTCATCTTCTTTATCAGGGAACCAGGGTTACGGTAAGTAACCTAACGTTCCCTTTCAATTCGAAGATGCCCACCAAAGACATTACGTATGGGATAATGTATACCAGAGCCCTCGCAAGGGAGATGGAACGGCATCATAGGAGGGACGCACAAGCACCGTCTAAGCCAGACGTTAGCGGTGTGAACTTACACCCTCAACGACCCTTGTGCCTACAGAAGGCAAGGCAGGGTGTACCACATTAAGATGGTAGAACCTGGAGAAGGTATGCGACGTAGCCCAGCTAGCTGTAGTACAAATATCAGACATCGAGGCACCTCTGAAGAGGGCCCAAGATGTAGCCAACCCTCTAGTGGAGTGTGCGGCTACCCTACCAGGTGGGGGCAAGCCAGCACTATTATATGCAGTCGAGACTGTATCCACAATCCAATGTGACAGTCTCTGCTTAGAGAGGGGCTGTCCTAGGGTCCGTGTCCCGTGACAGATGAAGAGCTGGTCAGATTCATGCAGAGCTCTTGTCCTATGCATGTAGCATCTCAATGCCCGCACTGGGCAGAGGAAATTCGATCTCTCATCCTCTGTCTGCCATCTTCCCAAATACGCATGCAGGAGCTGTGCACAGACAGCGCCTGCAGCTCACTGACCCGCTTAGCGGAGGTGATAGTCAAGAGGAAGGCTGCCTTCATAGACAGGTACTTCAGCTCTATGGAGTGTAAGGGCTCAAACGGGGCCTTCATGAGAGCCTTCAGTACAACATTGATGCTCCATTCGGGGAGAACAGTCCTCCTAGGAGGGTGTAATCGCCGAGCGCTTTAAGAAAACCGGTAGCCAAAAAATGCGTGCCCAGAGACATTGAATCTACGGGGGCATGGCAAGCAGAGAAAGCCACTAAATACACCTTCAAGGTGGAAGGTAACCTGCAAGCATCAAGCAATTTTTGCAGAAACTGTAAGATGACTGGCAATGGGCAAGATATGGGGTCATAGCTTCTAGCCAGACACCGAGAATGGCAATACCTCCACTTATAGGTATACAAGGACCTAGTGGAGTCTGCCCTAGCCCACTGCAATGTACCCACAACCGCATCTGATAGCCCTGGGGCTAACCAGTGGTCCCTTTCAGGGGCCAGACCCATAGCCGGAACCTGCCCGGTTCCGGGTGCCAAAGAGAGCCTATTGCCTGACAGGAGATCCAAGGGCTGGCCGTGCATCTGGTACAGGGTGCAATATGCCGAGAGATCGACCTGCACCTTCCTGAACTGTTCCCAAATGTGCTCCACTACCAGAGGGTGGAGTCGCCACTCTGAAGGATGCGGACCGCTCCTGGAGAGGAGGTCCACTGCCCAGTTCACTGCTCCGGGAATGTGTGTCGCCCGTAGGGAAAGCAAGTGGCAAAATCATAGATGAAGAAAAAAAAATAGCAAATATATTAAATGATTACTTTTCACAGGTTTTTACAAAGGAGGATACAGACAACATGCCCCACATGTCGACCTGTTCCTATCCAGTTTTAAATAACTTTAGCAGAAGTGTTAAAGGGACTAGGAGCTCTTAAAATAAACAAATTGATCCTCCCAATAGTACTCAAAGAAATGAAAGAAGCTATTTACAAACTGCTAACTAAGATCATGCAACAGTCTCTTGACAAAGGGGTTTGTACTGACGGACTGGAAAATTGCAAACGTAATACCGATCCACAAAAAGGGCGACAAAACCGAACCAGGTAGCTACAGACCAATACTCCTGGCTTCTATTATATGTAAAATTATGAAAACTATAATAAGATCCAAAATGGAAAATTACCTATATGGTAACAGCATCCTGGGAGACAGTCAGCATGGTTTTAGGAAAGGGAGATCATGTCAAACTAACCTGCTTGATTCCTTTGAAGATGCAACATCGACAATGGATAATTGCAAAACATACTACATGGTTTATTTGGATTTCCAGTAAGCTTTTGACAAAGTCCTGCATAAAAGATTAATTCTCAAACTGAACGCAGTAGGAATTCAAGGAAATGCATGCACATGGATTAGGGAGTGGTTAACATGTAGAAAACAGAAAGTACTGATTAGAGGAGAAACCTCAAAATGGAGCGAGGTAACCAGTGGTGCACCACAGGGATCAGTATTAGGTCCTCTGCTATTCCTAATCTACATTAATGATATAGATTCTGGTATAGTAAGCAAACTTGTTAAATTTGCAGACGACACAAAAATAGGAGGAGTGGCAAACACAATTACAGCAGCAAAGATCATTCAAAATTATCTAGACAGCATTCAGAAATGGACAGACACATAGCAAATGACATTTAATAGAGAAAAGTGTAACGTACTACACGCAGGCAACAAAAATGTGTATTATAAATATCATATGAGAGATACTGAAATTGAAGAAGACCAAGGAGTTTGTGTTGACTCGGAATTGTCTTCATCTAGACAATGTGGGAAAGCTATAAAAAAGCCAACAAGATGCTCGGATATATTGTGAAAAGTGTTGAATTGAAATCAAGGGAAGTAATGTTAAAACTTTACAATGCATTATTAAGACCTCACCTAGAATATTGTGTTCAGTTCTGGTCACCTCGTTACAAAAAGGATATTGCTGCTCTAGAAAGAGTGCAAAGAAGAGCAATCAGAATTATCCCGGGTTTAAAAGGCATGTTGTATGCAGTCAGGCTAAAAGAATTGAATGTGTTCAACACCCCCTCGCATGGTCCCAGCAGCTCGCAAATGGTCCCTGGCACATCCCCAGCGCGCGCACGGATCCCAGCGACCCCACGCGTGGTCCCAGGGGCTCGCCAAATGGTCCCTTGCACCTACCCAGTCCGCGCAGAAGTCCCAGCAACCACGTGCGGGGTCCTAGCGGCTCGCAAATGGTCCCTGGCACATCCCCAACATACACAGGCCCCATCAGCTTGTCAAATGGTCCCTGGTACCGCCCCAGCGCACATACTGGGCCCAGCGAAACCACGCGGGATCCCAGCGGCTCGCCAAACCGTCCCTGGCACCTCCCCAGTGACTTTGCGCGGGGTCCCAGCGGCTCGGTAAACGGTCCCTTATGGTTAGGGTTAGGGTTAGGGTTCAGGACTGAGCTTTCATTTTTTATTTCATTTTTTCACTTTCATTTTTGGTGTCGTTTTGCACATATAAATGGTAAAATGCAGTTTTGAACGGCGAATGCATACGCATGCGCAGCTGCGTAGTTTTAGGCAAGGTGCTGCGCATGCGCAGCTGCGTTCAAAAATGCGCAGACCTTTCATTTTTGATGTCGTTCTGCGTGAGAACGACCTTTCATTTTTGGTCTCGTTTTGCGAGAACGAACAGGAGACGACCTGGTAGTAGTCATCCACATTGGTACAAACAACATTGGAAGAGACAGACCAAGATCTCTGCAAAACAAATTCAGAGAGCTAGGAAGGAAATTAAAAGACAAGACCAAAACTGTGGTATTCTCTGGGATACTGCCGGCACCTTGCAAAGGACCATATGGACAGCTGGAAATACAAAATCAAAATGCATGGCTGGAATGGTTTCACCTTTCTTGAACATTGGAGCACATTCTACAACAAGGACTATCTATATAGGTGGGACAGACTGCACTTAAACAGAAAGGGAACCAATCTACTCGGAGAAAGGATCCTTCAGGAGGTCCAGAAGCATTTAAACTAGAAAGGAAGGGAGGAGAAAACAAAAGGGAGACACATCAAAACAAGGGCAACAACTCAGGTAAGACAACTATTAAATGTATTTATCTTAAAGCTAGAAGTCTCAGAAACAAAATGTTAGAACTTGAAGCTACTGCACTAACAAGTAACTATGATGTGATAGGTGTTACAGAAACTTGGTTGTCTGAGAGTGATGGAAACGAATATAATATTAGTGGGTACACACTATATAGGAAAGACAGGCAGGACAAAAGAGGCAGAGGGGTAGCGCTATACATAAGAAATAGTCTTGAATCCCAGGTGTTAAATCAGAACAAAGAAAACAATGCAGAATCAATATGGGTCAGAATAATGGACAGAAATTCAAAGGGCATAATAATAGGAGCATGTTATAGACCGCCAAATTCAGACGCTGAGCAAAATAATCTGTTATACAATGACATTCGAAATGTGTGTAGAAAAGGAGAAGCCATACTAATGGGGGATTTCAACTTCCCCCATATAAAATGGGAAAACCCGATGGAGGGCACGACGGACGAAATTGAAATGGTGGAAATGACAAATGACTGCTTCCTAACGCAATTTGTCAAGGCACCGACTAGAGGGGAGGCATGCCTTGATTTAGTCTTTTCAAATAATGAAGACAGAATAATTAAAACAGAGGTCGAGAGCCATTGGCAAACTCAGACCACAACATGGTCTCATTTGAAGTATTTTTTAAAACCCCAAAAGTAATGACTAAAGCTAAGGTTTACAATTTTAGAAAAGCAAACTATGAAGGTATGAAACATAGACTAACAGAAGTAGATTGGAGTAAAATAGAGAAAACATCCACAGAAAAGGATGGCTGTTTTTTAAAAATGTAGTACTAGAGGCGCAAAACAATTACATCCCAAAAGTAGACAAATCCAAATCTAAAACAAAATGGCCAAAATGGTTTAATAGATCAATTGAAAAAAATATTCAACGAAAAAAGGCACTTTACAGAGCGTTTAAAAGGGTCCAAAAACAAAGTACACAGAACGAGTACTTGGAACTGCAAACACAAGTCAAAAAGGAAGTTAGAAAGGCCAAGAGAGAAATAGAAATCAATATTGCTAAGGGGGCTAAAACCAATTCCAAAATGTTTTTCGAATATTATAACAGCAAGAGAACATTCAAAGAGGAGGTTAAATGTCTAAGAGACACAAATGGCAAAATCATAGATGAAGAAAAAAAATAGCAAATATATTAAATGATTACTTTTCACAGGTTTTTACAAAGGAGGACACGGACAACATGCCCAACATGTCGACCTGTTCCTATCCAATTTTAAACAACTTTAGCATAGCAGAGGCAGAAGTGTTAAAGGGACTAGGAGCTCTTAAAATAAACAAATCCCCTGGTCTGGATGAGATCCTCCCAATAGTACTCAAAGAAATGAAAGAAGTTTTTTACAAACCGCTAACCAAGATCATGCAACAGTCTCTTGACACAGGGGTTGTACTGACAGACTGGAAAATAGCAAACGTAATACCGATCCACAAAAAGGGAGACAAAACTGAACCAGGTAACTACAGACCAATAAGCCTGACTTCTATTATATATAAACTTATGGAAAGTATAATAAGATCTAAAATAGAAAATTACCTATATGGTAACAATATCCTGGGAGACAGTCAGCATGGTTTTAGGAAAGGGAGATCGTGTCTAACTAACCTAGTTAACTTTTTTGAGGATGCAACATTGAAAATAGATAATTGCAAAGCATACAACATGGTTTATTTAGATTTCCAGAAAGCTTTTGACAAAGAGTAGTAAAGGTGGTACAGCGTCTGTTCTCGCCCATTTGATTAATTTAAATAGATGTCCGTCAAAATAGCCCTCCCCTAAAAACGGCATCTGTTATACCCCTAGTTTATAGACTATTACAAAGAAAAGACAGAAAGAAAGAAGAGAAAGCATGTTATAGTGTAGTGCATTTTTTTTGACTATGTTCAAGACCCTCCGTAACAATAACCGGGGTTATTAACAAACAGAGAGCCCCTAAACATTTTTGATTATACTCAAGACCCTCTGTAATAATAACCAGAAGATTATTAACAAACAGTGAGTCCATAAACATATGAAAAAGTTTCATAATCAATCTATTATACACATATTACACTGAAAATTAACCCATAATAATAGGTGTCGAATGTGCTGGGCCCTACGTTTCTGTTGCATTTCCAGGCCGTGGTAGGTAACTGTGTCCATTCCCTAATACACATGGTTCTATCTAATGGTTGATTTTAATATTACAACGTATTCTAAAAACGATTTAATGTTGTTTTTGAATCCAATAAAGTTTAGCACAGGCTGAATTGTAAAGGATTTAGGGTTTTTTAGGAGCCTACCCATATTTGCATAATGGTTTCTATTAACATTACAGAGAACTCTAAAAACCTAGTTAATGTTATTTTTGAAGCTAAAAAAATTGACCACCACGTTCTTTGTCTTAATGTGATTATTTTAAGACCATACAAGACGTGGTTAGGTATAAGAATAATTTTTTTATGTTAAAAAACTGTATAAATGCGGCAAGATTAAGCATTCCGCATACTGCCATCTGCTGGTTTATTTTAATATTGCAGCGGCCATGAATTGAATATGTTGGAAAGGTCTTTTCAAATTTTAACACTATATTCATTGACTTAATGTGACTATTTTAAGAACAAATAATACGTGGTTAGGTATAAGAATCATCTTTTTTCTGTTAAAACTGAATATATTTTGGGGTTTCTCAGGACTAGTAAGAAATTATAGAAAAAAGAAGGAAGAGAGTCTGTTTTTTTATGTATTTATTTTTTTGACGCATACTGCCATCTGCTGGTTGGTTTTAATATTGCAGCGGCCACGACCTGAATATGTACAACATATTCTAAAAAAACGATTTAAAGGTATTTTAGACGTTGATAAATGTTACCACTACATTATTTGACTTCATACGAATATTTTAAGACATTGGAAGCCATGTTAAGGACTAAGAATAATCTTTTTCTGTTAAACTGTATAAATGCGGTAGGATTAGCCATACCGCAGACTCCTGTCTGTAGTATGCTTTTAATATACTAGCATCGGTTTCTAATTATTCTAAAAATCATGCTTGAAAGCGAAAACCCTAATGTTTTTAATATAAAGAAGTCTTATCGATAGCTTCAACTCTCCTACATCCGCGGGCTGTAAAAAAGATGCCGTGTAGCGAGGTTACGTCTAATTAATCGTTCTGCGCACTGTATTCAAATGCGGCTAGACGCCTCTTTGAAAGAATCAATCGATGTAAGGGGTTTAATGGCTAATCTGTTTATGCCGCCTTCAGATAACAGTATTTAAACCTTGCACGATGCCTCATCTAAGAAATTTCATTTTGGATAAAAACTCTACTGCCTGCCTGAAGCCCTGACGGACTGATCTGCGCTGAAAAATATCGTGTGCTTTGGACGCTCTAAAATATAATGGATTACTTCGACAACAATTTAGGTAAGTACTTTTATTTTTAAATTGTATCAAAGGTGCTTGTTTACAAATGTAATACCGTTTGTTGTCTTCTGTTTTTAAAAAAATGTTTTGGCTACTTAGTACTCGTTTGTCTGTCTATTTAGATATAAGAATGTATATTTTAAGTACTTTAGATCGTGAGATGTTAAAATGCTGGGTTTTTTTTTGTCTAAATAGTCCCCAATAGTCTAAAAATGTTTATCTTTTATCAGGGCTATTTAAACGTTTTTACACTGGGTATCCCTGTTCGAATCTCTGAGCCGTACTGTCTGTGTGTGTGTGTGTGTGTGTGTGTGTGTGTGTGTGTGTGTG
>CM060295.1:3716291-3785893 GCA_030684275.1 Acipenser oxyrinchus oxyrinchus
TTAGATGCCTGTTGCTTACATGTACTGATCAGCTTGCATTTATAGCTCATAGCGTCGTTCGATCTCTTCATCTGTTATAACAAAGACGATCAGCTGTGCTTTTCTTACTGTTTAGCGGGTTTGATGCTTCCTAAAGGTGATAGAACTCATAGTGCATGTATGGTTGAGGGGTTAAAAATGCAAGAAGCAGTGGGCTTGACTAAAGATCAGATGGTTTCATTTGCAGACATTTCTAAATTTGAACAGCTTCTTGAAGTTAAAATTGTAGTGGTTTACAGATGTCCTGAAACAGATACTTTTGCAAGATACGAAACAACCCCCAGCTTAAAGCAAAGACGGTGTTTCTGTTTTTCATGACCAGCATTATTACGGCATTGTAAATTTGAAGGCTTTTCTGGGTGCCCGTTACATGTGTAAACACTGCTACACTGTCTATAGCCACAAGGCCAGGCCATCAATGTGAGGGATATTGCAATGTTTGCTTTCAAGACTCCTGTGTTCCGGATCCTCAGGGGAAAGTTAAATGTGATGAGTGTCATAGAAATTGTCGCTCACAATCTTGTTATGATTCTCATAAGTCTGATTGGATCCCTTCCACTGTTACTTTAGATCTGATGTTTTCACATTGTGATACCTTGAAACTGTGTGAATCTTGTTGTAGGTTAGTCACTATCAACCCTGATAAACCAAAAAGCATATGTGTTTAGCAGCGCAGTGTAGGACATGTAAGGTACCGCTGGACCCTGACTCGCCACATAAATGCTTCATAACCCCTCTCAGGGCCCCTGAAGTGTCTACGAATTATGTCTTCTATGATTTTGAATGTAGACAGGAGGATGGGGTTCATGTACCCAATTATCTGCATTGCATCCATTTGGATGGTGTCGAATGGTCTTGGGATGGAGAGGATTGTGTGAAGGCCTTCTTTCAGAGATACCGTAATTACAGGTATAAAGACTATACTTTTATAGCGCATAACTCAAAAGGTTATGATGGTTATCTGCTCATGAATCATCTAGTGCACAATGGCATTACCCCTCAGATTATATCTCAGGGCAGCAAACTGATGTGTTTCATTGACAAAACTTTCAATATGAGGTATATTGATTCTTTGAACTTTTGCCTATGCGCCTGAGCGCTATGCCTAAAGCGATGGGATTTGACGCCTCTAAAGGGTATTTCCCACATTTCTTCAATACTGCCGAAAACCAGACCTATGTAGGACCGCACCGGATCCTAAGTACTACGGTATTCACCAGATGATGGCCAAAGACCGTGAGGACTTTTATGCATGGTATGCAACCGTTAAGGACGGCGTGTTTGATTTCAAAAAGGAGATGGTGTTTTACTGTAAGAACGATGTCGAGATTTTAAAAGAAGCATGTATTCGTTTCAAAACAGAAGTTTACAAAGTAGGCGAGATTGACCCCTTCCAATGCACTACAATCGCCTCCTTGTGCATGGCTATGTACAGGACCAAATTCCTGCCTCAGAAAACAATAGGTATTGTACCCGCTGATAATTATGCAAAGCAGCAGAAGAGTTTTTCAAATGCTTCAATACAGTGGCTGTTGTATGTTGCTGAAACTGAAAATATATACATTCAGCATGCTTTGAACGATGGTGAGAAACAGTTTGGGAGATATTTTGTGGATGGTTACGCGGTTGTAGATGGAGTTCCTACAGCCTATGAATTTGCAGGCTGTTTCTTCCACGGCTGTTCCGTGTGTTACGACTCTAATGACCGCCATCCTTTAACTAAGGAATCATGCGGTATGATGTTCCAGCATTTTAACGCAAAGGTTAAGATGCTGAAAAAGGTCCACGGTCTAGATGTACGGGTGATATGGGAACATGAATGGAATGCATTAAAAAGCAGGACCCGCCGGTTCAGGCTTTTGTGAGTAAATATGAGGGTCCAGAACGCCTTAATCCTCGCGAATCCTTATTCGAGGACGCATTTAATGCTATCACGTTGCATTATGTAGCTAAAGAAAATGAGAGGATAGAGTACTACGATTTCACAAGTTTGTACCCCTTTGTCAACAAGACCAAGACGTATCCCATAGAGCACCCCACCATAATTTATCACAACTTTGAGGATTTGAGTAATTACTTTGGTCTGTTTAAATTAACAGTGTTGCCCCCTAGGGGTCTGTATTTTCCGGTGCTCCCTCTAGAATCTGTGGTAAACTGATGTTCACACTTTGTCGCACTTGTACAGAGACCCTAAATCAGACAGAATCATGCACCCATGATGATGATGAAAGATCCTTAACAGGAGTGTGGTGTTCTGTGGAGGTGTTCAAAGCCCTTGAGAAGGGTTATACGGTGACTAAAATACATGAAATTTGGCATTTCCCTCAGACTTCTGATACTCTGTTTACAGGGTATATCAATGCGCATCTGAAGGGTAAGCAAGAGAGTTCTGGGTACCCTTCTCAATGCGTTGATGACCAGAGCAAAGAGAAGTACATCAGCGATTACCTTCTCAAAGAAGGTATAGCCCTAGACCCTGAGAACATTACAGTGAACCCTGCCAAAGACAAATTTCCAAACTGTTTCTCAACAGTCTTTGGGGAAGTTCGGGCAGAAAACAAACCCTTTATCCACGACTTTGGTTAGAAACCCTGCAGAATTTTTTCAGTATGTGTTTTCAAAACGCTATAAGGTTTCCCATTTTTCTTTGTCGGTGAAAACGTGGCCCAAGTGCAGTGGCGCTTACGCTTCTGACTCGCTCACACCCCTGGGAATGTAAACATCTTTATCGCTGCCTTTACAACCGCATATGCTCGTTTAGAGCTGTATAACCTGATGGATCGACTACAGAGAAGGTGCCTTTACCATGACACAGACTCTGTAATCTTTGTGAGCAAACCCGAGATTGGAACCCCCGCTAGGTGATTATCTAGGGAATTGACCAGCGAGCTTAAACCGGTGATTACATTACAGAATTTGTTTCAGGGGGTCCTAAAACATACGGCTATAAAACAAAGGACGGCAAAACATGTCTGAAAATTAAGGGCATAACCCTTAATTACGAAAACTCTAAAACTATTAATCTCTCATCTCTGAAAGATTTGGTTCAGAATTTCGTGAGTCCTGATCGAGACACCCCTCCTGAAAAAATCTTGATCGAAGGGACCCAAATTCACAGAAATAAAAAGAGTTTCAGCTAGAAAATAGACCACACAGGAAAACTTTTCAGATTGTGTACAATAAGAGAGTATTGAAGTCTGACTACACCACGTTGCCCTATGGATACTGAAGGAGGTTTCGATGTACGCCTTTCCATCCCTTTTGCAGCGATCATATCGGGACCCTCTAGTTCAGGGAAAAGCTTTTTGTGAAAAAACTTTTAGAAAACTCTTCACAGATTCTGTCGCAAATTCCTGAGAATATAATATACTGTTATAGTTGCTGGCAAAAATTATAACGATGAATTAGCTTGTAAATTTCCCAATTTAAAATTTGTTGAAGGTATACCAGCCTCTCTCTGTGATGATTCCTTACTCCCCCCTAACAATGTCAATTTAATCATTATTGACGATTTGATGGAGGCAGCTAGTGAAAATGATGAAATACAGAATGCCTTTACAAAATACACGCACCATAGGAATTTATGTATATTATATCTTGTACAAAATTTGTTTTTTTAGGGTAAAATGAGTCATACCATAAACTTAAATGCTAATTACATGATTCTTTTTAAAAAATCCCAGAGACAAGCTGCAGATTAACACCCTAGCGAGACAGATGTACCCACGAAACTCTAATTTCTTTTTAGAAGCTTTTGAAGATGCGACAAAACAACCATACGGTTATCTCTTGGTAGATTTAAAAGCACAGACCCCAAAAGATTATCGGTTACGAACAGGTTTGTTCCAACCTGATTGGCCTGCCACCTATATTATGAAAAAACCTAAGGCTAAGAGGTTATAAAGTCCTGTAGATGCTTTAAAAGATTATTTTATCAACAGCAGACAACATGTCGGCTAGAATAAAAAGAAACCTCCCCTCTTAAAAGGTTAGTCAGCGGCTCTTCTCCCCAGAGAAGAATCGTTTTACAAGAGGCCTCTGATGATCTTATCAAATCTATTGTTGAAATAGCCATAAACACTTTAAGGGGAATATTCCTTTGACCAAGGCCCAATTAAAAAGACTTAAAAAGAAAAAGTTGTAATAAAGAAGGTATGTAATAAGAAGCAACCTCTAAAAAAGAAGAGAAAAACAGTAAACCAAAAAGGAGGTTTTATAGGTTCTTTGTTAGGCATTGCCATCCCTTTTTTTATCAGATCTTTTAACATCAAGACGTTAAAAAGTATGGAGTATGCTCAGAAAATGTACCTCGTACCCCAACAACAGATTGACAGGCTACGACAAGGCCCCTCCACTTCTCCTGAACCTATTAGAAAAGCAGTGGAAAGTCACTTTGATAACGATATGAAAAGTGTGTTACTGAGAACTGATATTAGCGATTATGAAAAAATTAAACTATATACTGCTTTTTTACAAAGGTATCTGACCTTGATTAAACGGAATGAAAAAGAGACTAATACTTTAACATTGTTAATCCCTCCTAATGATGCTGTAACTGATAATACAGCTGGGTCCCAGGCACATCCTCATGATTTCCATTACATGAGAGTAGATGTTAAAACTTCATGCTGATTTGAACTTGGCTCTCGCCAAGATAAGCACCAACTAAGACATAGCTTCACAGTAAACTAATGTGATCCATATGTGTCTCCATCCATTTGCGCTTCCTTCCATATGATATGATGTAGATATCCTTCTGTCTGGTGTTGATGGCTGAAGTGTAATGCTGGCTCCAGGGATCAGCTTATTGCCTCACTAGCGCATCAGCACACACAACGGCTGCGATGCTGGCTCCGTGGATCAACCATAGTGCGGTCTCCCCAGCGCATCAGCATGACAACCGTCTGGATTGAGCTAAGTAGGGTACATCTCTGGGGTCTTCAAGTGGGCACCTTCCATCCTCGGTGTTACATCGACTAGCCCATGACACCTCAAGAGGGCTCGACGGTGATTCTGGCATCCCAGCATCACCCCACCTCCGTCCCCCACTCAACTCAGCCAAGCTTACTTACCTGTACATCAGCATTTCTTTCTTTCTATTGTGCTTGAGATCCCCAGCCAGAATCTTTCCATCTCAACTACAGCCAGTTGCTGCTCCTTTCTGCTGCTTCAGATAAGTTCTTCACTGTGCGACTTAACTCTTGGCCATTGAATCCGACATCTCTGAGAAACCGGGTTGTTGAGTGTGCCACAAATCCTCAACAACCCACTTCCACTGGGTAAACCCAGACTCTCCATCCTCGCTGTTCCGCTTCAGTGGCTAGTTGAGCATACCGCAGTTTCTTCCTCTCATATGCCTCATCTACAGCATCCTCCCATGGCACTGTTAACTCTACCAGGTGAACAAGGCATGCTGATCCAGACCACAAGACAATACCTGGTCGAAGGTTAGTAGTGGCAATCTCAGGTGGAAAAATAAGCCATTGACCAACATCTGCCAGCATTTTCCAGTCTCTAGCAGCTTCCAGTTGTCCTGGGTGAGGATTGATTTTAACACCTTTTCTTGGTGGTTGCTGTCCTGGGCGGAGGAATGTTGTCTTTTGTTTGTAATGTTTTGATGGAACAGGTGGCAACTTATTGGTCATGTTACGCTTGTCTTCCAATGCTAAGGCCAAACATCACAGCACCTGGTCATGGCGCCAAGTAAACCGTCCTTGGCTAAGAGCCACCTTACATCCTGTCAAAATGTGCCTTAATGTTGCAGGTGATGAACACAACGGACATGAGGGATCCTCTCCTACCCAGAGGTTTAGGTTCTGTGGTGATGGGAGAACATCATATGTTGACCTTATAAGGAAACTGATCCTGCTCTGTTCCATTGACCATAGGTCTTGCCAGCCAATCTTGCGTTGTTCCACACTCTCCCATCTCATCCATTCTCCCTGCTTGGCCTGGGAAATGGCCTTTATACACCTCAAGATGGACAGAGTACTGCTCAAGAGAAAGTTTCTCAGATAGAGGATTATGTTATGAGAAGCGTCCCTCACAGATCTAAGAGGAATGCTGAATTTATTTTACATGCCATGACCCAGAACTAGAGTACTACTTCGTGGAATGATCAAGGAGAGTTTATTTTAAGGGGCAATGTGGTGAGAGGGACCCATATGGTTGATTTAATTAAAACAGCTACCGGGGTCAGTAATGTTACAGATCGTAGGACCCCCGCAGGTTGGGATGAATTCCTAGAGGGTCTAGCATGCATAAATATCCCTAATTCTGTGATCCCTAATACCCAGACCCGCAGCCGTATGCAGGCCTTTAAAATTACACCTCTTAAGATCTCCAAAAGGCGGAAAATGAAAAAAATGACTGGGGAGACTATTAATTTGTAAATCTTTGTTCTTGTGTATTTCTCTTTGTGCTTTTTATGTACATATGTATGTGTCAAATATACTTGTTGATTTTTTTTATTTTGTATGAATACATTCAATAAAAAAAGATATAGTTTAAGGATTTATTGTCTCAAACAGCATTTTTATTTAACATTTAAAACATTTGTTTTTAAAAGCCTGACAGGAATTTACACACTGTACGCACACATCGTCACACATATATTTTGATTTAGAGGGATATATTTTTTGAATGAAATTGTAGACCATATAATCATTTTTATCAACATTTTCACTATATAGTTTCAGGATTTCACGGTAAGCAAGACCTTTAGAACGGTGATATAAGAAAAAAACACAATGATGTCCACATGTAGAGGTCTTTGGTCCTTGTAGCTGTTGGTTGTTGAATACAGTCTGTGTAGAGTTTTTGAATAAAAATTCCATAATAGTTTTAGGAAAATAGCCGAAATCCGGGGGGTAATCTAGGTAAAGTACCTTGCTCAAGGGTACAGCAGCTGTGTCCCCCATCTGGGATTGAACCCACGACCCTCCAGTCAAGAGTCCAGAGCCCTAACCACTACTCCACACTGCTCCCCTATATATACATACATACAATATATACATATGCAATATATACTACTACTCTGACATCACCATTAACCCCGACCCTGATTGGGGCTCCTCATGGTTGTGAGCAGCGTAGGATGTTATCACGTTCGACACCACGTCCTTCACAATATTTTTAGCCGCTGACTTTAAATGAGGCTTAGCTATATCAAACCCCCTTCTAAGTAAAGGCATAGCTTTTCTAAAAAGACCTCTGAATATACCCCCGATCCCTGCCCCGTACATTACCGGAGCCACAGTAAACCCAGGCATCCCATTTCCAGCTTGATTTTTGTAATATTGTATATAAGGGTTAGAATCTCCAAAGACCCTCATTTTCATATTCTTTTCAATTATATATAAAGAGACTGTTTAACAGGTCTGAAGTGGACCTTCACTATGACCTTCCCAAAACGAAATGGAACAAGACTGTTTTGATCAGTCTTAAGTTGCAAAGTTATAGTGTCAAAACTATTCTTACTGACAGCTACATAATGAGGTCTGTCTTAAGTTATTGTTACTATTTCATTGGGGGATTGTCACAAAGACGGCAGCAGTGAGTGACGTCAGACCAGAGACCGGGAGCAACATAGAACAGACAGAGACAGTGAGGTTTTGATGAAGCTGAGCGCGTGATCATTTAATAATCAAAATAAAAGAACACAAAAACAGCACACAGCACTTACGCCAAAATAAACAGACAAACAAAACGAACTAACACTTAACAAATGGTGCACAGAGACAAACAAACACGGTGAGTTTCTACAGTTTTTATTATTCTTTTTACTATATTTTATTTTCTCTCCTTTGCCACACCCGTTCTCCACTCACCGAACACCCAACCCCGAGTGAGTGAAAACATGCAGCTTTTATGCAGCTGTACCAAGACTCGATTGCTAATCAATCATTCAATTGGAGTCTCGGTACAACTGCACGTGAATTAATAAAGTGCAATTCCCCGTGATCACATATTATTACTTTTTACTTGCACGTGAAGTGCTGTGCAATCCTCGTGCCTAAATACAAATATACATTTTTAAACACACGTGAAACACAGACCCGCTTATATCCCGTGTACCAATGCCTATACACCAACATTTACACACAACACGAAACATATAAACAAACTACACACAAGGGCGTGGCCACATTGCAACAGGGATCCATTAATAGGAACACATCTTAGAAGGGGGGCGTAGCTATCCCCCACTGCTTGATGGGTTATTATGTCGGTGTATACATACAAAGTGTAAAATCCAGCTCTAATGTCTGCCAGATAAAACCCCCTCTTATAAGCTTTCTCAGCAGCGGCTTCATAGAACCCCAAGATCCTTCCTAATTGACCCTCTGTATACAGGTACAATTTGGCATCTCCATGTATATAAACTTTTCTTTCTACAGATTTGTATAATAACTTTATGTCGATCAATCTATCTCGAAAAACATTATTCATAGCGTTTATTAATTCCTTTACAGAATCATAATAACCGGCGGCTATTTTAAATACTGTTTTAACATGCGTATCTATATTACGGGTAAAAAATCTATTCTCCGCATCACTTATATTTTCCCACGTATAAGGGTATTGGATCTCTGCTAATCCAACTTCCCATTTTCCTTGTAGATTCACAGGTTTTGATAACCGTGATAGTAAAATCGGCTATAGTGTTCTTTGGAAATATATCCTTTGAGGCGTTACTGGGTAGAGTCACATAAAAGGAGGATTGATCCATCTTGTCAGTAGCCTCGGTGTAATGAAATCTACAATGATGGAGTCTCCTTAATATCCTGCAACTGCTTAGCCTCGATCCAGCTGTTAAATTTGTCCGCCAACCCCGCCACTTTATAAGACAATACTTTTACCTTTTTCTTTTTTCTTGGCTAAGATTTTCTCTACCGTAAACAGTCTATCTTCCGATCCTTTTATCTTCTGTAATTCAAGCTCGTAGAAGGTCCCATTTATTTCCTCCCCGTCATAATCCTTCAGCCTGTATACAGGGGGTTTCCTAGGTAATCGTTCGTATATATTAAAAATTTCATCCGTGTATGTCTGCTCGTAACCTTTTATAAAGGGGGCCCTTAGTTTTGATACTCTAACAGCATCCCCAATCTGAAACTTGAATTTAGGTGGTTTGTACGGAAATTCCTGAGTATATAGATTCTTAAAAACTTTAAAGGAATTGTCTTCATTAACTTCTGAAGGTTTCATTTTAATACTTCTATGGTAAGAATTATTATAAGAGCGAACCATTTCTTTTAGCTTATCTAAATACTTATGAGTGTTGAAGGCTGTAAAATATTTCCACATTTTAGTCTTTAGAGTCCTGTTATACCTTTCAACAATAGAGGCTTTTAATTCATTACCGTGGTAAAGTGCTATACTATATTTTTTAACAAGTTTTGAAAGGACTTGTTTAAAAATTCTTTACCTTTATCAGTTTGCAATTTTTGGTGAACGACAGCTTTCAAGGATTTTCTTGAAAGCCTTTGTCACACACACAGCTGTTTTGTTTTTAGAGGTTGAACCCATGCAAATTTGGATAAAACATCTATGCATGTTAACATAAACTTGTTGCTGTTATTTTTCTTTGACAGACTAGACATATCTACTAAATCAGCCTGCCATTGATCGTCAATATTAGAAACATATACACGGTTTCTTTTAAAGTTTATTCTAGAGGGTTTATGTAGGGTGTAAGTGTCTTGTTCAGATAACCATTCGGCTATATCCTTATCACTAACCCGACACCCTCCTCCCTAAGAACTCTCTGTAGAGACTGTCGGCCTCCAAACCCCCCTGGATTTGAAACATCGTAGTAAATTTGTTTCATTTGCTGAAGAGTCATTCCTTCAGAAAAAAGTCAAACAAATGCGGTGATTGTAAAATACAAAAGGGTTTATTCTCTCAGTTTACAGATTAACAATTATAACTGGATACTTTAAACGACGCATAAACAGGCGGCATTGTCTTTCATAGTAATGCATTAAACAAGATACAGTATCTTTTACAGCTCTAGAGATATCAGTATTCAAACCATTGACAAGATGATAAAGACAGGCTTCAGACATGTATGTATACAACACAAGTAAATACTCCCATTTACAGGGGTACACATTGTAAAACATTTCAGGGATCAGCGCCGTTAGAAAAACATTTAAAGGTATTTCACATTTTACAGAATCAGCAATCATTTCAGCCCAATATTTAGGCTCCACCAAGGTGTGTATTTCAAGCGTAGCTCTTTTTAGCTCAGTGAAACGTT
The DNA here is from genome assembly GCA_030684275.1 of Acipenser oxyrinchus oxyrinchus. Lineage (NCBI taxonomy): Eukaryota > Metazoa > Chordata > Actinopteri > Acipenseriformes > Acipenseridae > Acipenser > Acipenser oxyrinchus. The sequence continues at coordinate 3,726,592 of CM060295.1, forward strand.
TTGCATCGACAGACAAGGGGTTTTTAAAGAGGTCCCGGCATGCCAATTTGTCAACTATGAGTTCAAACAGAAGACCCTCCAACTCACTCTGCATTCTGTCCCGAGTCATGCGGTTCCCCATCTTCAAAGTCAAAAGCACCGTAATAAGTCAGAGGAGCCTGGGGTTCTGTAAAGTTTCTGTGATAGAAAGATCTAGTTCTCTTGTTAACCACTTCTTGAGACCTTTCATCCAGGTCCTATTGCAGCTGCTGGAGCTTCTCTTTTATGTAAGGTTCAGGTCTCAGTTCAATTAAACAATCCTCAATCAGCTTCTGAATCTTGTTCAGATGTAGGAAAACATCGAGTAGATGAAGAGCCTTAGAAACCAGAATCTTTAACCAAGGTACGTGTATTTTAGCTATTATTTCTTCAAACCTCCTGTTGAAATAACCGTAGTCCGCTTCAAAGAGACAGCTATGGCATCTCTGGCTGGGGTGGTCCACGGCACAACCAGCACAATTTTTCTGCAGATCCCGGTCTATGATCACTTCCAGTAGAGAGGCCAGAAGGCCCTTGACAATCTTGAGGATTCTTGTGAATGTCACTCCGTAAAGGCTGTTGGGGTCGTCGTGATCCTCCAGGGGATCTGTCGGAAGAGCGTGAGACAACGGTATAAAGACAGGTTCGGTTGGAACCTTCGGCTCCTTATGCATGCGCACCTATGTTCAGGACTGCTCAGTGTCGTTTTGCGCATATAAATGGTAAAATGCAGTTTTGAACGGCGAACGCATGTGCAGCTGCGTAGTTTTAGTCAAGTTGCTGCGCATGCGCAGCTGCGTTCAGGACTGCGCAGGCCTTTCATTTTTGGTGTCGTTTTGCGGATATAAATGGTAAAATGCAGTTTTGAACGGCGAACGCATGTGCAGCTGCGTAGTTTTAGCCAAGTTGCTGCGCATGCGCAGCTGCGTTCAGGACTGCGCAGACCTTTCATTTTTGGCGTCGTTTTGCGCATATAAATGGTAAAATGCAGTTTTAATGGTGAACGCATGCGCAGCTGCGTGGTTTTAGCAGAGTTGCTGTGCATGCGTAGCTGCGTTCAGGACTGCGCAGGCCTTTCATTTTTGGTGTCATTTTGCGCATATAAATGGTAAAATGCAGTTTTGAATGGCGAACACATACGCATGCACAGCTGCGTAGTTTTAGCCAGGTGCTGTGCATGTGTAGCTGCGTTCAGGACTGCGCAGGCCTTTCATTTTTGGTGTCGTTTTGCGCATATAAATGGTAAAATGCAGCTTTGAACGGCGAACTCATACGCATGCGCAGCTCTGTAGTTTTAGCCGAGTTGCTGCGCATGTGCAGCTGCATTCAGGACTGCGCAGGCCTTTCATTTTTGGTGTCTTTTTGCGGATATAAATGGTAAAATGCAGTTTTGAATGGCGAATGCATACGCATGCACAGCTGCGTAGTTTTTGCTGAGGTGCTGCACATGCGCAGCTGCGTTCATAACTGCGCATGCCTTTGATTTTTGGTGTCGTTTTGCACATATAAATGGTAAAATTCAGTTTTGAAAGACGAACGCATGTGCTGCACTCCCGTTACACAAGTAATGCTCTACTCCAGTCACACAAGTATACCGCTGACTCCCATCACAGAAGTCACACAAGTAGCTCTGCACTCCTGTCACATAAGTTTACCGCTGCACTCCCGTCACAACAGTAACACAAGTACCTCTGCACTCCTGTCACACAAGTACCTCTGCACTCCCGTCACACAAGTATACGGCTGCACTCCGATCATACAAGTATACCGCTGTACCGTCACACTAGTATACCTCTGCACTCCTGTCATAGCAGTCACACAAGTAATGCTGTACTCCCGTCACAGCAGTCACACTAATGCTGTACTCCCGTCACACAAGTATACCGCTGCACTACCTTTACAGCAGTCACACAAATAAGGTGTACTCCCATCACACTACTATACCGCTGTACTCTTGTCACATAAATATACCGGTGCACTCCCGACACAGCAGTCACACAAATAATGCTGTACTCCTGTCACACAAGTATACCGCTGCAGTCTCGTCACACACAAGTATACCGGTGCACCTCCGTCACAAAATTATACAACTGCACTCCTGTCACACAAGTACCGCTGTACTCCCATCACACAAGTATTCCGCTGCACTCCCGTCACACAAGTATACCGCTGCAGTCACATAAGTAATGCTGTACTCCCGTCACACAAGTATACCGCAGCACTCCCATCACAGCACTCACACAAGTAATGGTGTACTCCCATTACACAAGTATACCGCTGCATTTCCATCACACAAGTATACCGCTACACAAGTAAACCGCTGACCTCCCGTCACACTAGTATACTGTTGCACTCCCATCACAGCAGTCACACAAGTACCTCTGCACTCCCGTCACACAAGTATACCGCTGTACCGTCACACTAGTATACCGTTGCACTCCCATCACAGCAGTCACACAAGTACCTCTGCACTCCCGTCACACAAGTATACCGCTGTACCGTCACACTAGTATACCTATATGGTAACAATATCCTGGGAGACAGTCAGCATGGTTTTAGGAAAGGGAGATTGTGTCTAACTAACCAACTTGACTTTTTTGAGAATGCAACATTGAAAATGGATAATTGCAAAGCATACGACATGGTTCATTTAGATTTCAAGAAAGCTTTTGACAAAGTCCTGCATAAAAGAGTAATATTCAAACTGAACGCAGTAGGGATTCAAGGAAATGCATGCACATGGATTAGTGAGTGGTTAACATGTAGAAAACAGAAAGTACTGATTAGAGGAGAAACCTCAAAATGGATCGAGGTAACCAGTGGTGTACCACAGGGATCAGTATTAGGTCCTCTGCTATTCCAAATCTACATTAATGATTTAGATTCTGGCATAGTAAGCAAACTCGTTAAATTGGCAGACAACACAAAAATAGGAGGAGTGGCAAACACTGTTGCAGCAGCAAAGGTCATTCAAAATGATCTAGACAGCATTCAGAACTGGGCAGACACATGGCAAATGAAATTTAATAGAGAAAAGTGTAAAGTATTGCATGCAGGCAATAAAATGTGCATTATAAATATCATATGGGAGATACTGAAATTGAAGAAGGAACTATGAAAAAGACCTAGAAGTTTATGTTGACACAGAAATGTCTTCTTCTAGACAATGTGGTGAAGCTATAAAAGGCCAACAAGATGCTCGGATATATTGTGAGGAGTGTTGAATTTAAATCAAGGGAAGTAATGTTAAAACTTTACAATGCATTAGTAAGACCTCACCTAGAATATTGTGTTCAGTTCTGGTCACCTTGTTACAAAAGGATATTGCTGCTCTAGAAAGAGTGCAAAGAAGAGCAACCAGAATTATCCCGGGTTTAAAAGGCATGTCCTATGCAGACAGGCTAAAAGAATTGAATCTATTCATTCTTGAACAAAGAAGACTATGCGGCGATCTGATTCAAACATTCAAAATCCTAAAAGGTATAGACAATGTAGACCCAAGGGACTTCTTTGACCTGAAAAAAGAAACAAGGACCAGGGGTCACAAATGGAGATTAGATAAAGAGGCATACAGAACAGAAGATAGGAGGCACTTTTTTACACAGAGAATTGTGAGAGTCTGGAACCAACTCCCCAGTAATGTTGTTGAAGCTGACAACCTGGGATCCTTTAAGAAGCTGCTTGATGAGATTCTGGGATCAATAAGCTATGAACAACCAAACGAGCAAGATGGGCTGAATGGCTTCCTCTTGTTTGTAAACTTTCTTATGTTCTTATGTTCTTATGCATGTGCAGCTGTGTTCAGGACTGCACAGGCCTTTCATTTTTGTTGTCGTTTTGCGCATATAAATGGTAAAATGCAGTTCTGAACGGCGAACGCATACACATGCGCAGCTGTGTAGTTTTAGCCGAGGTGCTGCGCATGCGCAGCTGCGTCCTGAACTGCGCAGACCTTTCATTTTTGGCGTTGTTTTGCGCATATAAATGGTAAAATGCAGTTTTTAACGGCAAACACATGCGCAGCTGCGTAGTTTTAGCCGAGATGCTGCGCATGCGCAGCTGCGTTCAGAACTGCGCAGATCTTTTATTTTTGGCGTAGTTTTGCGCATATAAATGGTAAAATGCAGTTTTGAATGGCGAACGCATACGCATGAGCAGCTGCGTAGTTTTAGCCGAGGTGCTGTGCATGTGCAGCTGCGTTCAGGACTGCGCAGGCCTTTCATTTTTTGTGTCGTTTTGCGCATATGAATGGTAAAATGCAGTTTTGAATGTCGAACGCATACGCATGCGCAGCTGCGTAGTTTTAGCCGAGGTGCTGCACATGCGCAGCTGCGTTCATGACTGTGCAGGCCTTTCATTTTTGGTGTTGTTTTTCACATATAAATGGTAAAATGCAGTTTTGAACGGCGAACGCATGCGCTGCACTCCCGTCACACAAGTAATGCTCTACTCCCGTCACACAAGTATACCCCTGACTCCCATCACAGCAGTCACACAAGTACCTCTGCACTCCTGTCACACAAGTATACCACTGCACTCCCATCATACAAGTATACCGCTGTACCGTCACACTAGTATACCGCTGTACTCCTGTCATAGCAGTCACACAATTAATGCTGTACTCCCGTCACAGCAGTCACACAAGTACCTCTGCACTCCCATCACACAAGTATACCGCTGCACTCCTGTCACACAAGTATACCCCTGTACCGTCACACTAGTATACTGTCACAAAGACGACTGAGCGGTGACGTCACGTCAGAAGCAGGAACAAAAACAACAGAGAGGAGTTTGGTGAAGCTGAGCGAATGCTTTCGCTCAGCATTTAATGAATAAACAGAACAGAAAAATAAACGGTTGTAACAACAAACACACAAAAACAGGACACGGCACTTTCGCCAAAATAAACAGACATAAACAAAACGAACTAACACTAAACAAATGGTGGACGGACAGACACACAAACACGGTGAGTAAACAAACAAACAAGTATCGTGCTGGAGCTATCAGCACGCGATAGCAATTGTTTGTAAATATTTCACTCTCCTTCTCTCTCTCCCGTTCTCCACTCTCGAACACCCAACCCCGGTGAGTGAAAACATGCTGTTTTTATGCAGTTGTACCGAGACTTCGATTGCTAGTCAATCATTCAATTGGAATCTCGGTACAACTGCACGTGAATTAATTAAGTGCACTCCCGTGACCACACATTACATTTTAACTAGCACGTGAAGTGATTTGTGCCCTCCGTGCCTAAATATAAATCTACATTTTTAAATCACAAGTGAAACACAGACCCGTTTATATCCCGTGTACCGATGACTATACACCAACATTTACACACAACACGTAACACAAAATACACACAGGGGGGGCACTTTGCCACATATACCTATATGATAACAATATCCTGGGAGACAGTCAGCATGGTTTTAGGAAAGGGAGACTGTGTCTAACTAACCTATTTGACTTTTTTGAGAATGCAACATTGAAAATGGATAATTGCAAAGCATACGACATGGTTCATTTAGATTTCAAGAAAGCTTTTGACAAAGTCCTGCATAAAAGAGTAATATTCAAACTGAACGCAGTAGGGATTCAAGGAAATGCATGCACATGGATTAGTGAGTGGTTAACATGTAGAAAACAGAAAGTACTGATTAGAGGAGAAACCTCAAAATGGATCGAGGTAACCAGTGGTGTACCACAGGGATCAGTATTAGGTCCTCTGCTATTCAAATCTACATTAATGATTTAGATTCTGGCATAGTAAGCAAACTCGTTAAATTGGCAGACAACACAAAAATAGGAGGAGTGGCAAACACTGTTGCAGCAGCAAAGGTCATTCAAAATGATCTAGACAGCATTCAGAACTGGGCAGACACATGGCAAATGAAATTTAATAGAGAAAAGTGTAAAGTATTGCATGCAGGCAATAAAAATGTGCATTATAAATATCATATGGGAGATACTGAAATTGAAGAAGGGAACTATGAAAAAGACCTAGAAGTTTATGTTGACACAGAAATGTCTTCTTCTAGACAATGTGGTGAAGCTATAAAAAGGCCAACAAGATGCTCGGATATATTGTGAGGAGTGTTGAATTTAAATCAAGGGAAGTAATGTTAAAACTTTACAATGCATTAGTAAGACCACACCTAGAATATTGTGTTCAGTTCTGGTCACCTTGTTACAAAAAGGATATTGCTGCTCTAGAAAGAGTGCAAAGAAGAGCAACCAGAATTATCCCGGGTTTAAAAGGCATGTCCTATGCAGACAGGCTAAAAGAATTGAATCTATTCATTCTTGAACAAAGAAGACTATGCGGCGATCTGATTCAAACATTCAAAATCCTAAAAGGTATAGACAATGTAGACCCAAGGGACTTCTTTGACCTGAAAAAAGAAACAAGGACCAGGGGTCACAAATGGAGATTAGATAAAGGGGCATTCAGAACAGAAGATAGGAGGCACTTTTTTACACAGAGAATTGTGAGGGTCTAGAACCAACTCCCCAGTAATGTTGTTGAAGCTGACACCCTGGGATCCTTCAAGAAGCTGCTTGATGAGATTCTGGGATCAATAAGCTACTAACAACCAAACGAGCAAGATGGGCTGAATGGCCTCCTCTCGTTTGTAAACTTTCTTATGTTCTTATGTTCTTATGCATGCGCAGGTGTGTTCAGGACTGCGCAGGCCTTTCATTTTTGTTGTCGTTTTGCACATATAAATGGTAATATGCAGTTTTGAACAGCGAATGCATACGCATGCACATCTGTGTAGTTTTAGCCGAGGTGCTGCACATGAGCATCACACCGCTGTTCTCCCATCACAGCAGTCACAAAAGTAATGTGGTATAGTTGTGTGATGGGAGTACAGCATTACTTGTGTGACTGCTGTGACGGGAGTACAGAGGTATACTTGTGTGACGGGAGTACAGCGGTATACTAGTGTGACGGGATTGCAGCGGTATAATTATGTGACGGGAGTACAGCATTACTTGTGTGACTGCTGTGACAGGAGTTCAGCGGTATACTTGTGTGACGGTACAGCGGTATACTTGTGTGATTGGAGTGCAGCAGTATACTTGTGTGATGGGAGTGCAGAGGTACTTGTCTGGCTGCAGTGACAGGAGTGCAGCGGTATACTTGTGTGATGGGAGTACAGCATTGTGTGACTGCTGTGACAGGAGTCCAGCGGTATACTTGTGTGACTGTACAGAGGTATACTTTTGTGACGGAGGTGAAGCGGTATACATGTGTGACGGGAGTAGAGCATTACTTGTGTTCACCGTTCAAAACTGCTATTTACCATGTATATTCGCAAATCGACGCCACAAAAGAAAGGTCTTCGCAGTCCTGGACGCACCCTTGCATGCGCAGCACCTCGGCTAAAACTACGCAGCTGCTCATGCATAAGCGTTCGCCGTTCAAAACTGCATTTTACCATTTATATCCACAAAACAAAAACAAAAATGAAAGGCCTGCGAAGTCCTGAACGCAGCTGCGCATGCGCAGCATCTCGGATAAAACTACGCAGCTGCTCATGCGTATGAGTTCGCCATTCAAAACTGCATGTTACCATTTATATGTGCAAAACGACGCCAAAAAAGAAAGGTCTGCGCATTTCTGAACGCAGCTGCATATGCGCATGCATTCACCTTTCAAAACTGCATTTTAGAAGTTATATGCGCAAAACAACGCCCAAAATGAAAGGTCTGTGCATTTCTCAATGCAGCAGCTCATGCACAGCACCTCAGCTAAAACTACGCAGCTGCGCATGAGTTTGTCGTTAAAAACTGCATTTTACCATTTATATGCGCAAAACAACGCCCAAAATGAAAGGTCTGCGCATTTCTGAACGCAGCTGCGCATGTGCAGCACCTCGGCTAAAACTACGCAGCTGCGCATGCGTATCCGCTCGCCGTTCAAAACTATATTTTACCCTTTATATGCACAAAACGACACTAAAAATGAAAGGCCTGCGCAGTCCTGAATGCAGGTGCGCATGCGCAGCAACTCGGTTAAAACTACGCAGCTGCGCATGTGTTTGTCGTTAAAACTGCATTTTACCATTTATATGCGCAATACGACGCCAAAATGAAAGGTCTGCACATTTCTGAACGCAGCAGCGCATGCGCAGCACCTCGGGTAAAACTACGCAGCTGCGCATGCGTATGCGTTTGCCGTTCAAAAACTGCATGTTACCATTTATATGTGCAAAGCGACACCGAAAATGAAAGGTCTGTGCAGTCCTGAATGCAGCTGCACATGCGCAGTGCCTCGGCTAAAACTATGCAGCTGCACATGCGTATGAGTTCGCCGTTCAAAACTGTATTTTACCATTTATCTGTGCAAAACAAAGCCCAAAATGAAAGGTCTGCGCATTTCTGAATGCAGCTGCGCATGCACATGCGTTCGCCTTTCAAAACTGCATTTTACCATTTATATCCGCAAAACGACTCCAAAAATGAAAGGCCTGTGCAGTCCTGAATGGAGCTGCACATGCGCAGTACCTCGGCTAAAACTACGCAGCTGCACATGCGTTTGCCGTTCAAAACTGCATTTTACCATTTATATGAGCAAAATGACACCAAAAATGAAAGGCCTGCGCAGTCCTAAACGCAGCTGCGCATGCACAGCAGCTCGGCTAAAACTACGTGGGCTGCGCATGCGTATGTGTTCGCCATTCAAAACTGCATTTTACCATTTCTATGCGCAAAATGACACCAAAAATTAAAGGCCTGCGCAGTCCTGAACACAGCTGCGTATGCGCAGCAACTCGGCTAAAACTATGCAGCTGCGCATGCGTTCGTCGTTCAAAACTGCATTTTACCATTAATATGCGCAAAACAACACCAAAAATTAAAGGCCTGCGCAGTCCTGAACACAGTTGCGTATGCGCAGCAAATCGGCTAAAACTATGCAGATGCATATCGTTCGCCGTTCAAAACTGCATTTTACCATTTATATCGCAAAAACAACACCAAAAATGAAAGGTCTGCGCAGTCCTGAATGTAGCTGCGCATGGGCAGCAACTCGGCTAAAACTATGAAGCTGCGCATGCGTTTGTCGTTAAAAACTGCATTTTACCATTTATATACGCAAAACAACGCCCAAAATGAAAGGTCTGAGCATTTCTCAACGCAGCTGCGCATGCGCAGCACCTTGGCTAAAACTACGAAGCTCCGCATGCGTTTGTCGTTAAAAACTGCATTTTACCATTTATATGCGCAAAACAACGCCCAAAATGAAAGGTCTGCGCATTTCTGAACGCAGCTGCGCATGCGCAGCACCTTCGCTAAAACTACGCAGCTGCGCATGCGTATCTGCTCGCCGTTCAAAATTATATTTTACACTTTATATGCACAAAACGACACTAAAAATGAAAGGCCTGCGCAGTCCTGAACGCAGGTGCGCATGCGCAGCAACTCGGTTAAAACTACGTAGCTGCGCATGTGTTCGCCGTTAAAACTGCATTTTACCATTTATATGTGCAATACGACGCCAAAAATGAAAGGTCTGCACATTTCTGAACGCAGCAGCGCATGCGCAGCACCTCAGGTAAAACTACGCAGCTGCGCATGCGTCTGTGTTCGCCGTTCAAAAACTGCATGTTACCATTTATATCTGCAAAACGACACTGAAAATGAAAGGCCTGCGCAGTCCTGAATGCAGCTGCGCATGCGCAGCAGGTTGGATAAAACTACGCAGCTGTGCATGCGTTCGCCGTTAAAAACTGCATTTTACCATTTATATGCGCAATATGACGCCAAAAATGAAAGGTCTGCACATTTCTGAACTCAGCTGCGCATGCGGAGCACCTCTGCTAAAACTACTAGGCTGTGCATGCATATGCGTTCGCCATTCAAAACTGCATTTTACCATTTATATGCGGAAAATGACACCAAAAATGAAAGGTCTGCGCAGTCCTAAATGCAGCTGCGCTTGCGCAGGAACTCGGCTAAATCTACGTAGCTGCGCATGCGTATGCGTTCGCCATTAAAAACTGCATTTTACCATTTATATGCGGAAAATGACACCAAACGACACTAAAAATGAAAGACCTGCGCAGTCCTGAACCCTAACCCTAACCCCAGCCCTAGCCCTTGCCCTAACCCTAACCCTAATCCTAACCCCAGCCCTAGCCCTAACCCTAACCCTAACTGTAACCCTAACTGTAACCCTAACCGTAACCGTAACCCTAAGGGACCGTTTACCGGTCCGCTGGGACCCCACGCGAAGTTGCTGGGAAGCTGCCAGGGACTGTTTGGCGAGCCGCTGGGACCCTGCGCGAGGTCGCTGGTGCACCTGTGCTCACTGCGGAGGTGTCAGGAACCGTTTGTCAAGTCGCTGGGTCCCATGCTCACGCTGGGGAGATGCCAGGGAGATTTTGGCAAGCCGTGTGGAACCTGCGCAGTCACTGGGGCCGGTGCGCGCGCTTGGGAGGTGCCAGGGACCATTTGGCGAGTCGATGGGATGCAACGCGGAGACGCTGGGCCCCTGTGCGCCTGGGGAGATGCCAGGGAGCGTTTGGTGAGCCGCTGGGACCCTGTGTGAGGTCGCTTGGGCAACTGCACTCGTTGGGGAGATGCCAGGGACAGTTTGCCGAGCCGTTGGCACCCCGTGTGGGGTCGCTGGTGCACGTACGCGCACTGGGGAGGTTTCAGGGAGCATTTGGCGATCCGCTTGGACACCATGTGAAGTCGCTGTTGTCCGTGCATGCGCTGGGGAGCTGCCAGTGACCATTTGGCGAGCCGCTGGCACCACGCATGGGGTCGCTATTGTCCGTGCGCATGCTGGGGAGGTGCCAGGCACTGTTTGTCGAGCCGCTGGGAGCCTGCGCGAGGTCGCTGGGGCCCCTGTGCTCGCTGGAGATGTGCATGCGCTGGGGACATGCCAGGGACCATTTGGCGAGCAGGAGGAAACCCGCACGGGGTCGCTGTGCCCTGTATGCGCTGCTGGGGAGTGGCCAGGGCACCATTTGGCGAGCCGCTGCGACCCGCGGCGGGTCGCTGGGCCCCGTGCGCGCGCTAGGGAGGGGCCAGGGACCATTTGGCGAGCCGCTGGGACCCCGTGCGAAGTCGCTGGGCCCGTGCGCGTGCTGGGGAGGTGCCAGGGACCATTTGGCAAGCCGCTGGGACCCTGCGGAAGTCACTGGGCCCCGTGCGCCCGCTGGGGAAGTGCCAGGGACCATTTGGCGAGCCGCTGGAAACCCGCGCAGGTCGCTGGGCCCCGTGCGCGCGCTGGGGAGGTGCCAGGGACCATTTGGCGAGCCGCTGGGACCCCGCATGGGGTCGCTGGGCCCCGTGCACGCGCTGGGGAGGTGCCAGGGACCATTTGGCGAGCCGCTGGGACCCAGCGTTGTCGCTGGACCCCATGCTGCGCTGGGGAGTGTGCCAGGGACCATTTGGCGAGCCACTGGGACCCGCGCGGGTCGCTGGGCCCGTGTGCGTGCTGGGAGGTGCCAGGGACCATTTGGCGAGCCGCTGGGACCCTGCAGAGGTCGCTGGGCCCGTGCGTGCGCTGGGGATGTGCCAGGGAGCATTTGGCGAGCCGCTGGGACCCTGCACGAGGTCGCTGGGCCCAGTGCATGCGCTGTGGAGGAGCCAGGGACCATTTGCCGAGCTGCTGGGACCCCGCACGGGTCGCTGGGCCCTGTGTGCGCTGCTGGGAGTGTGCCAGGGCACCATTTGGCGAGCCGCTGGGACCCGCGCGGGTCGCTGGGCTCCGTGCGCGCGCTGGGGAGGTGCCAGGGACCATTTGGCGAGCCGCTGGGACCACGCTGCGGAAGTCGCTGGGCCCGTGCGCGCGCTGGGGAGGTGCCAGGGACCATTTGGCAAGCCGCTGGGACCCCGCGCGAAGTCGCTGGGCCCTGTCGCGTGCTGGGGAGGTGCCAGGGACCATTTGGCGAGCCGCTGGGACCCTGCGCGAGTCGCTGGGCCCGTGCGCGCGCTGGGGAGGTGCCAGGGACCATTTGGCGAGCCGCTGGGACCCGCACGGGGTCGCTGGGGCCCGTGCACATGCTGGGGAGGTGCCAGGGACCATTTGGCGAGCCGCTGGGACCCCGCAGGGTCGCTGGGCCCATCCGCATGCTGGGGAGGTGCCAGGGACCATTTGGCGAGCCGCTGGGACCCTGCGCGTGGTCGCTGGGCCCGTGCCATTGCTGGGGAGGTGCCAGGGACCATTTGGCGAGCCGCTGGGACCCCGCGAAGTCGCTGGGGCCCGTGCGCTGCTGGGGAGGTGCCAGGGACCATTTGGCGTGCCGCTGGGACCCCGCTGGGTCTCTGGGACCCGTGCACGCGCTGGGGAGGTGCCAGGGACCATTTGGCGAGCCGCTGGGACCCCGCGGGGTCGCTGGGCCCGTGCGTGCTGGGGAGGTGCCAGGGACCATTTGGCGAGCCGCTGGGACCCCGCGTGAAGTCGCTGGGGCCCTGTGCGCGCTGGGGAGGTGCCAGGGAGCATTTGACGAGCCGCTGGGATCCCGCGTGGGTCGCTGGGCCCCGTGCGCTGCTGGGAAGGTACCAGGGACCATTTGGCGAGCCGCTGGGACCCCGCGTGGGTCGCTGGGGCCCGTGCGCGCTGGGGAGGTGCCAGGGACCATTTGGCGAGCCGCTGGGACCCGCGCGAAGTCGCTGGGGCCCGTGCGCGCGCTGGGGATGTGCCAGGGACCATTTGGCGAGCCGCTGGGACCCTGCGCGAAGTCGCTGGGCCCGTGCGTGCGCTGGGGAGGTGCCAGGGACCATTTGGCGAGCCGCTGGGACCCTGCGAGGTCGCTGGGCCCGTGCGCGCTGGGGAGGTGCCAGGGACCATTTGGCGAGCCGATGGAACCCCGCACGGGTCGCTGGGCTCCGTGCTCGCGCTGGGGAGGTGCCAGGGACCATTTGGCGAGCCGCTGGGACCCCGCGCGGGTCGCTGGGCCCGTCGCGCGCTGGGGAGGTGCCAGGGACCATTTGGCGAGCAGCTGGGACCCCGCGCGAAGTTGCTGGGCCCGTGCCCGTGCTGGGGATGTGCCAGGGACCATTTGGCGAGCCTCTGGGACCCCGCTGAGGTCGCTGGGCCCGTGCGCGCTTGGGAGGTGCCAGGGACAATTGGGTGAGCCTCTGGGATCCCGCGCGGGTCGCTGGGCCCGTGCGTGCGCTTGGGAGGGGCCAGGGACCATTTGGCGAGCTGTTCGGACCCCGCGGGGTCGCTGGGCCCCGTGCGTGCTGGGGAGGTGCCAGGGACTGTTTGGCGTGCCACTGGGACCACGCGGGGTCGCTGGGGCCCGTGCGCGCGCTGGTGATGTGCCAGGGACCATTTGGCCAGCAGCTGGGACCCCGCGGGGTCGCTGGGCCCGTGCGCGTGCTGGGGAGGTGCCAGGGACCATTTGGCGAGCCGCTGGGACCCTGCGGGGTCGCTGGGCCCGTGCGTGCGCTGGGGAGGTGCCAGGGACCATTTGGCGAGCCGCTGGGACCCTGCGCGGGTCGCTGGGCCCGTGCGCGTGCTGGGAGGTGCCAGGGACCATTTGGCGAGCCGCTGGGACCCGCGCGAGGTCGCTGGGCCCTGTGCGCGCTGGGGAGGTGCCAGGGACCATTTGGCGAGCCGCTGGGACCCCGCGCGGGTCGCTGGGCCCGTGCGCGCTGGGGAGGTGCCAGGGACCATTTGGCGAGCCGCTGGGACCCGCGCGAGGTCGCTGGGCCCGTGCGCGTGCTGGGGAGGTGCCAGGGACCATTTGGCGAGCCGCTGGGACCCCGCGTGAGGTCGCTGGGCCCGTGCGCGTGCTGGGGAGGTGCCAGGGACCATTTGGCGAGCCGCTGGGACCCTGCGCGGGTCGCTGGGCCCGTGCGCGCGCTGGGGAGGTGCCAGGGACCATTTGGCGAGCCGCTGGGACCCCGCATGGGTCGCTGGGCCCGTGCGTGCGCTGGGGAGGTGCCAGGGACCATTTGGCGAGCCGCTGGGACCCGCGCGGGTCGCTGGGCCCGTGCGCGCTGGGGAGGTGCCAGGGACCATTTGGCGAGCCGCTGGGACCCCGCGGGGTCGCTGGGGCCCGTGCGTCGCTGGGAGGTGCCAGGGACCATTTGGCGAGCCGCTGGGACCCCGCGTGAGTCGCTGGGGCCCGTGCGCGTGCTGGGAGGTGCCAGGGACCATTTGGCGAGCCGCTGGGACCCCGCGGGGTCGCTGGGCCCGTGCGCGCGCTGGGGAGGTGCCAGGGACCATTTGGCGAGCCGCTGGGACCCCGCGGGGTCGCTGGGCCCGTGCGCGTGCTGGGGAGGTGCCAGGGACCATTTGGCGAGCCGCTGGGACCCCGCTGAGGTCGCTGGGCCCTGTGCGCGCTGGGGAGGTGCCAGGGACCATTTGGCGAGCCGCTGGGACCCCGCGCAAGGTCGCTGGGGCCCGTGCGCTGCTGGGGAGGTGCCAGGGACCATTTGGCGAGCCGCTGGGACCCCGCGCGGGTCGCTGGGCCCGTGCGCGCGCTGGGGAGGTGCCAGGGACCATTTCGCGAGCCGCTGGGACCCCGCGTGGGTCGCTGGGCCCTGTGCGCACGCTGGGGAGGTGCCAGGGACCATTTGGCGAGCCGCTGGGACCCTGCGCGAGGTCGCTGGGCCCGTGCGCGTGCTGGGGAGGTGCCAGGGACCATTTGGCGAGCCGCTGGGACCCCGCGTGAGTCGCTGGGGCCCGTGCGCGCGCTGGGGAGGTGCCAGGGACCATTTGGCGAGCCGCTGGGACCCCGCGCGGGTCGCTGGGCCCGTGCGCGCGCTGGGGAGGTGCCAGGGACCATTTGGTGAGCCGCTGGGACCCCGCGCGGGGTCGCTGGGCCCGTGCGCGTGCTGGGGAGGTGCCAGGGACCATTTGGCGAGCCGCTGGGACCCCGCCGAAGTCGCTGGGCCCGTGCGTGCGCTGGGGAGGTGCCAGGGACCATTTGGCGAGCCGCTGGGACCCCGCGCGAGGTCGCTGGGCCCGTGTGCGTGCTGGGGAGGTGCCAGGGACCATTTGGCGAGCTGCTGGGACCCGCGCGAGTCGCTGGGGCCCGTGCGCGCTGGGGATGTGCCAGGGACCATTTGGCGAGCCCCTGGGACCCAGCGCGAAGTCGCTGGGCCCGTGTGCGCGCTGGGGAGGTGCCAGGGACCATTTGGCGAGCCGCTGGGACCCTGCGTGAGGTCGCTGGGCCCCGTGCGCGTGCTGGGGAGGTGCCAGGGACCATTTGGCGAGCCGCTGGGACCCCGCGTGGGTCGCTGGGTCCGTGCGCGCGCTGGGGAGGTGCCAGGGACCATTTGGCGAGCCGCTGGGACCCCATGCGAAGTGGCTGGGACCCGTGCGTGCGCTGGGAGGTGCCAGGGACCATTTGGCGAGCCGCTGGGACCCCGCAGAGGTCGCTGGGCCCGTGCGCGTGCTGGGGAGGTGCCAGGGACCATTTGGCGAGCCGCTGGGACCCTGCGCGAGGTCGCTGGGGCCCGTGCGTCGCGCTGGGGAGGTGCCAGGGACCATTTGGCGAGCCGCTGGGAACCCGCACGGGGTCGCTGGGCCCTGTGCGTGCGCTGGGGAGGTGGCCAGGGCACATTTGGCGAGCCGCTGGGACCCCGGGCGGGTTCGTTGGGCTCCGTGCGCGCACTAGGGAGGTCACAGGGACCATTTGGCGAGCCGCTGGGACCACGCGTGAAGTCACTGGGCCCGTCGCGTGCTGGGGAGGGGCCAGGGACCATTTGGCGAGCCGCTGGGACCCTGCGTGAAGTCGCTGGGCCCCGTGCGCCGCTGGGGAGGTGCCAGGGACCATTTGGCGAGCCGCTGGGAACCCGCACAGGGTCGCTGGGCCCGTGCGCGCGCTGGGGAGGTGCCAGGGACCATTTGGCGAGCCGCTGGGACCCCGCATGGGGTCGCTGGGCCCCGTGCACGCGCTGGGGAGGTGCCAGGGACCATTTGGCGAGCCGCTGGGACCCCGCGCGATGTCGCTGGGCCCGTGCTGCGCTGGGGAGTGTGCCAGGGACCATTTGGCGAGCCGCTGGGACCCCGCGCGGGTCGCTGGGCCCAGTGCGTGTGCTGGGGAGGGGCCAGGGACCATTTGGCAAGCCGCTGGGACCCTGCGCGAAGTCGCTGGGGCCCGTGCGCGCGCTGGGGATGTGCCAGGGACCATTTGGCGAGCCGCTGGGACCCCGCACGAGGTCGCTGGGCCCAGTGCGTGCGCTGGGGAGGTGCCAGGGACCATTTGGCGAGCAGCTGGGATCGCGCGAGGGTAGCTGGGCCCTGTGCGCGCTGGGGAGGTGCCAGGGATCATTTGGCGAGCCGCTGGGACCCGCGCGGGTCGCTGGGCCCCGTGCGCGCTGGGGAGGGGCCAGGGACCATTTGGCGAGCCGCTGGGACCACGCTGCGGAAGTCGCTGGGCCCTGTGCGTGCGCTGGGGAGGTGCCAGGGATCATTTGGCGAGCCGCTGGGACCCTGCGTGAAGTCACTGGGCCCCGTGCGCCCGCTGGGGAGGTGCCAGCGATCATTTGGAGAGCCTCTGGAACCCTGAGCGAGGTCGCTGGGCCCCCTGCTCGCACTGGGGAGGGGCCAGGGACCATTTGGCAAGACACTCGGACCACGCATGGGGAAGCTGGGTTCCGTGTGTGCGCTGAGGAGGAGCCAGGTACCATTTGGCGAGCCGCTGGGACCCGTGCGCGTGCTGGGGATGTGCCAGGGACCATTTGGTGAGCCTCTTGGACCCTGCACGTGGTCACTGGGGCCTTTGCGATCGCTGGAGAGGTGCCAGGGACCGTTTGGCGAGCCGCTGGAACCCCACGCGAAGTCCCTGGGGTCCGTACGAGTGCTGGGGAGGTGCCAGGGACAATTTTCCGAACCTCTCGGACCCCGCGCGGGGTCTCTAGGACCCGTGCACACGCTTGAGAGGTGCCAGGGACCATTTGGCGAGCCGCTGGGACCCCGCGTGGGGTCTTTGTGCCCCGTGCGCGTGCTGGGGCGGGACCATGGACCATTTGACGAGACGCTGGGACCCCGTAAGAAGTTACTGGGCCCTGTGTGTGCTAGGGAGGGGCCAGGGACCATTTGGTAAGCCGCTGGGACCCCGCGCAAAGTCGCTGGGGCCTGTGCGCTCGCTTGGGATGTGCCAGGGACTATTTGCGAGGTGCTGGGACCCCGCGCAAAGTCGCTGGGGCCCGTGCGCACGTTCGGGATGTGCCAGGGAACATTTGCGATCCACTGGTACACCGTGTGTGGTTGCTGAGCCTTGTGCACACACTAGGTAGGAGCCAGGGAACATTTGGCGAGCCGCTGGGACCTTGCGCGAAGTCACTGGGCCCCTTGCACGTGCTAGGGAGGGGCCAGTGACCATTTGGCAAGCCGCTGGAACCCCGTGTGAACTTTGCTGGGGCCTGTGCGTGCGCTGGGGATGTGTCAGGGAACATTTGCGAGCCGCTGGGACCCCGCACGTGGTTGCTGGGCCCTGTGCGCGCGCTGGGAAGGAGCCAGGGACCATTCGTCGAGCCGCTGGGACCCCACGCGGGGTCGCTGGGCCCCTAGCACGTTCTGAAGAGGAGTCAGGGATGATTTGGCATGCCGGTGGGACCCCACCAAAAGTCGTTGGGGCCCGTGCGTGCACTGGGTATGTACCAGGGACCATTTGCGAGCTGCTGGGACCCCGAGCGAAGTCACTGGGCACCATGTGCGTGCCAGGGAGGGGCCAGGGACCATTTGGCAAGCCGCTGGGACGCCCCACGAAGTCGCTGGGGCCTGAGTGCGCACTGGGGATATGCCAGGGATCATTTGCGAGCCGCTGGGACCCCGCGCATAGTTGCTATGCCCTGTGCACCGCTGGGGATGTGCCAGGGAACATTTGCGAGCCGCTGGGACCCCACACGTGGTCGCTGGGCCCCATGTGTGTGCTGGTGAGGTGCCAGGGACCATTCGTCGGACCGCTGCGGGGTCGCTGGGCCCCGTGCGCGCGCTGGGGAGGAGCCAGGTACTATTTGGAGAGCTGCTGGGACCACACGCGAAGTCGCTGGGGCCCGTGCGCGCACTGGGTATGTGCAAGGGACCATTTGTGAGCTGCTGGGACCCTGAGAGAAGTCGCTGGGCCCCGTGCGTGCGCTGGGGATGTGCCAGCGATCATTTGGCGAGCCTCTGGGACCCTGCACGAGGTCGCTGTGCCCAGTGCATGCGCTGGGGACATGCCAGGGACCATTTGGCGAGCAGGAGGAAACCCGCATGGGGTCACTGTGCCCTGTATGCGCGCTGGGGAGTGGCCAGGGCACATTTGGCGAGCCGCTGCGACCCCGGGCGGGTTCGTTGGCTCCGTGCGCGCGCTAGGGAGGGGACAGGGACCATTTGGCGAGCCGCTGGGACCACGCGTGAAATCAATGGGCCCCGTGCGCATGCCAGGGAGGGGCCAGGGATCATTTGGCAAGCCGCTGGGACCCTGCGTGAAGTCACTGGGCCCCGTCGCGCCGCTGGGAGGTGCCAGGGACCATTTGGCGAGCCGCTGGAAAACCGCACAGGGTCGCTGGTCCCCGTGCGCGCACTGGGGTGGTGCCAGGGACCATTTGGTGAGCCGTTGGGACCCCGCATGGGGTCAATGAGCCCGTGCAGCTGGGAGGTGCCAGGGACCATTTGGCGAGCCGCTGGGACACAGCGCTTTGTCGCTGGACCCCGTGCTCACGCTGGGGAGTGGCCAGGGACCATTTGGCGAGCCGCTGGGACCCCGCACGGGGTCCCTGGGCCCCGTGCGTGTGCTGGGGAGGGGCCAGGGACCATTTGGCAAGCCGGTGGGACCCTGTACGAAGTCGCTGGGGCCCGTGTGCGCACTGGGGATGTGCCAGGGACTATTTACGAGGTGCTGGGACCCCGCGCAAAGTCGCTGGGGCCCGTGCGCACGTTCGGGATGTGCCAGGGAACATTTGCGATCCACTGGTACCCCATGTGTGGTTGCTGAGCCTTGTGCGCGCTAGGTAGGAGCCAGGAACATTTGGCAAGCGGTGGGACCCGTGCGATGTCGCTGGGGCCCATGTGCGCACTGGGGATGTGCCAGGGACCATTTGTGAGCTGCTGGGACCCCGCGCTAAGTCGCTGGGGTCCGTGCGTGCGTTGGAGATGTGCCAGCGATCATTTGGAGAGCCTCTGGAACCCTGAGCGAGGTCGCTGGGCCCCCTGCGCCCGCTGGGAAGGTGCCAGGGACCATTTCGTGAGCCGCTGGAACACCGCACAGGGTCGCTGGACCTACCAGGGCCAGGGACCATTTGGCAAGACCTCGGACGCGCATGGGGAAGCTGGGTTCCGTGTGCGCGCTGAGGAGGAGCCAGGTACCATTTGGCGAGCCGCTGGGACCCGTGCGCGTGCTGGGGATGTGCCAGGGACCATTTGGTGAGCCTCTTGGACCCTGCACGTGGTCACTGGGGCCTTTGCGATCGCTGGAGAGGTGCCAGGGACCGTTTGGCGAGCCGCTGGAACCCCACGCGAAGTCCCTGGGGTCCGTACGAGTGCTGGGGAGGTGCCAGGGACAATTTTCCGAACCTCTCGGACCCCGCGCGGGGTCTCTAGGACCCGTGCACACGCTTGAGAGGTGCCAGGGACCATTTGGCGAGCCGCTGGGACCCTGCGCGGGGTCTTTGTGCCCCGTGCGCGTGCTGGGAAGGGACCATGGACCATTTGACGAGACGCTGGGACCCCGTAAGAAGTTACTGGGCCCTGTGTGTGCTAGGGAGGGGCCAGGGACCATTTGGTAAGCCGCTGGGACCCCGCGCAAAGTCGCTGGGGCCTGTGCGCTCGCTTGGGATGTGCCAGGGACTATTTGCGAGGTGCTGGGACCCCGCGCAAAGTCGCTGGGGCCCGTGCACACGTTCGGGATGTGCCAGGGAACATTTGCGATCCACTGGTACACCGTGTGTGGTTGCTGAGCCTTGTGCACACACTAGGTAGGAGCCAGGGAACATTTGGCGAGCCGCTGGGACCTTGCGTGAAGTCACTGGGCCCCTTGCACGTGCTAGGGAGGGGCCAGTGACCATTTGGCAAGCCGCTGGAACCCCGTGTGAACTTTGCTGGGGCCTGTGCGTGCGCTGGGGATGTGTCAGGGAACATTTGCAAGCCGCTGGGACCCCGCACGTGGTTGCTGGGCCCTGTGCGCGCGCTGGGTAGGAGCCAGGGACCATTCGTCGAACCGCTGGGACCCCACGCGGGGTCGCTGGGCCCCTAGCACGTTCTGAAGAGGAGTCAGGGATGATTTGGCATGCCGGTGGGACCCTGCCAAAAGTCGTTGGGGCCCGTGCGTGCACTGGGTATGTACCAGGGACCATTTGCGAGCTGCTGGGACCCTGAGCGAAGTCACTGGGCACCATGTGCGTGCCAGGGAGGGGCCAGGGACCATTTGGCAAGCCGCTGGGACCCCCCACGAAGTCGCTGGGGCCTGAGTGTGCACTGGGGATATGCCAGGGATCATTTGTGAGCCGCTGGGACCCCGCGCATAGTTGATATGCCCTGTGCACCGCTGGGTAGGAGACAGGGACCATTTGGCGAGCCGCTGGGACCCCGCACGGGGTTGCTGGGGTCCTTGTGCGTGCTGTTGAGGTGCCAGGTACCATTCGGCGAGCCGCTGGGACCCCACGCCGAGTCGCTGTGCCCCGTGCGTGTGCTGGGGAGGAGCCAGGTACCATTTGGCGAGCTGCTGGGACCCCACGCAAAGTCGCTGCTCCCCGTGCGTGCTGGGGATGTGCCTGGGACCATTTGGTGAGCCTCTGGGAACCTGCGCGAGGTTGCTGGGACCCGTACGATCGCTGGGGAGGTGCCAGGGACCACTTGGCGAGCAGCTTGGACCCAACGCGAAGTCGCTGGGCCCTGTGCGCGTGCCGGTGAGGGGCTAGGAACCATTTGCCAAGCCGCTGAGACCCCGCACGAAGTCGTTGGGCCCCGTATGCGCTGGGGAGGGGCCAAGGACCATTTGGCGAGCCGAAGGGACGCAGCACGAAGTTGCTGGGGCTTGTGTGCATGCTGCGGAGGGGCCAGGGACCATTTGGCGAGCTGCTGGGACCCTGCATGTGTAACAGGACTACTTTGTTCACCCTGTTGACAATTGTACTCTGCGTTGTGCTTCTTTTTTTTTTTTAACGGTGATGGCACACAGACATGCGTTTTCAGTATCGCCTTTGTTTTTATTCTGCATTGAAAATGAAAAGAAAAGAAAATTGCATTTCAGTCTGGTTACTGCATCTGCATCCACCTTCCTCTGAGACTTCAAAGACAGGAAAGCAAAAACAAAAAAAAACTACCATAACATCGTTTAACATTTGTTTTTGTACTACCTTTACATTGTCACACATCCATCAAAAGTATGTAAGCAAAAAAAAATATGCAACATTAATGATACATAGCATTTTAAATTCAGTTATACGAAATTTACAAAAACTAATATCATTTAGTTTAATTTGTGAAAAATAATTAAACCGTAATGCTGTACCTGCATTGAAAATGAAAAGAAAAGAAAATTGCATTTCAGTCTGGTTACTGCATCTGCATCCACCTATTCAGTAATTAAAAGAAACTAATTACTCAAGATATAGAACCCAAACAACAAAAATACAACACTTAACAGCTTTTGAAAACAGTCTCTCTTTTCTTTACATTGAATAGCTTTACAGTGGTTTCGGAATGGAGGTTCCGTAATGAAAAAGGCTGCACTCACACACACGTGGGTAGGCCACGGGAGACAAAAATAATAACTTTTAAAACTTTCTTTGCGTCACAATAAACACATTAATACAACTTACATTTTTATCACATTAATATTATTGTCTAATATTCTGATTTATACGTCCAAAGTGATATACAGTTTTAAGGGATTTTTCTTTATTAGGCATGCTACGAACTTTTTATTTATTTTTATTTTAGCAAAACATTAATTAACACCAAACATCCTCTCAACATGCTTTTTCACTACCCAAAGTTATTACGTTTATAATGTTGTCCTTCTTTGTTAACAAATGTGCATTTTGCGTGATTTTTATGCAATTTACTAGACAACAGCAAAACAACGTACCTTCCTCTGAGACTTCAAAGACAGGAAAGGAAAAACGATTGCGTTTCAGTACCGTTCCTTACATTTGGATTGTACCAAAATAACTCCATGTCATTGTTCCGCTGTTTGTTTATTTATTTATTTTTCCCAAACAGACTGTTCATACAGCTCTATAATAATTAGAAAATTCAAGTTAGAAAATGAAGTAATTACTACACTGTATGTTATACAATTCACATTACCCATTACTTGTATAATGGTACCGTCCATTACTCTGAAGCCTTGCGAGGAAAAAATTGTCTGACTTTTTAAAGTGACAGCAACAGCCTAATGAAAATCTAGTGAAACCACTATACTACTGTTACACATGGTGTAGATGGGCCCCGTGCGTGCGCTGGGGAGGTGCCAGGGACCATTCGGCGACCCGCTGAGACCCTGCGCTTCGTCGGTGGGCCACGTGCTCGCACTGGGGAGGGGCCAGGGACCATTTGGTAAGCAGCTGGGACCCCGACTGAAGTCGCTGGGGCCTGTTCGCATGCTGGGGATGTGCCAGGGACCATTTGCTTAGCCTCTGGGACCCTGCGCGAGGTCACTGTGCCCCGTGTGTGCACTGGGGACATGCCAGGGGCCATTTTTCAAGCCGAAGGAACCCCGCACCGGGTCGCTGGGCCTCGTACGCTGCGCTGGGGAGGGGCCAGGGCACATTTGGCGAGCCGCTGGGACCCCGGGCGGGTTCGTTAGGCTCCATGCGCGCGCTGGGGAGGGTCCAGGGACCATTTGGCGACCCGCTGGTACCCCGCGCGAAGTCGCTGGGGACCGTGCGCATGCTGGGGATGTGCCGCTGGGACCCCGGGCGGGGTCGTTGGGCACAGTGCACGCACTGAGGAGGGGCCAGGGACCATTTGGTGAGCCACTGTGACCTCCCACGAAGGCGCTGGGGCCTGAGTGTGCTCTGGAGATGTGCCAGGGACCATTTGCTTAGCCGCTGGGACCCCGCCTGGGGTCGCTGGGCCCCGTGCGATCGCTGGGGAGGGGCCAGGGACTATTTGCGAGCCATTGGGACACCACGCGTGGTCGCTGGGCCCAGTGTGTGCGTTGGGGAGGGGCAAGGGACCATTTGGTGAGCCGCTGGGACCCCGCGCGAGGTCGCTGGGGCCCGTGCCTGCGCTGGGGATGTGCTAGGGAACATATGGCCAGCCGCTGGGTCCCCCCGCGAAGTCACTGGGCCCCGTGCGTGTGCTAGGGAGGGGCCAGGGACCATTTGGCGACCCGCTGGTACCCCGAGCGAAGTCGCTGGGGACCATGCGCACGCTAGGGATGTGCCATGGACTATTTGCAAGCCGCTGGGACCCCGGGCGGGGTCGTTGGGCACAGTGCACGCACTGAGGAGGGGCCAGGGACCATTTGGTGAGCCGCTGTGACCTCTCACGAAGGCGCTGGGGCGTGAGTGTGCTCTGGGGATGTGCCAGGGACCATTTGCTTAGCCTCTGGGACCCTGCGCGAGATCGCTGTGCCCCGTGCGTGCACTGGGGACATGCCAGGGGCCATTTTTCAACCCGGAGGAACCCCGCACGGGGTCGCTGGGCCTCGTACGCTGCCGGGAGGGGCCAGGGCACATTTGGCGAGCCGCTGGAACCCCTGGAGGGTTCTTTGGGCTCCGTGCGCCCGCTGGGGAGGGTCCAGGGACCATTTGGCAAGCCGGTGGGACCCTGCTTGGTCGCTGGGGCAGTCTGCGCACTGGGTATGTGCCAGGGACCATTTGCGAGACACTGGAACCCCTCGCGAAGTCGCTGGGGCCAGTGCTCGTTCTGGGGAGGGGCCAGGGCACATTTGGCGAGCCGCTGGCATCCCGTGCGGGGTACCTGGGGCCCGAACCCGCACTGGGGAGGGTCCAGGGACTATTTGCGAGCAGCTGGGACCCCAGGCGTGGTTGTTGGGGCCTATGCATGTGCTGGTGAGGTGCCAGGAAACATCTGGCGAGCCACTGGGACCCCGCCTGGGGTCGCTGGGCCCCGTGCGATCGCTGGGGAGGGGCCAGGGACTATTTGCGAGCCGTTGGGACACCACGCGTGGTCGCTGGGCCCAGTGCGTGCGTTGGGGAGGGGACAGGGACCATTTGGTGAGCCGCTGGGACCCCGCGCGAGGTCGCTGGGGCCCGTGCATGCGCTGGGGATGTGCTAGGGAACATATGGCCAGCCGCTGGGTCCCCCCGTGAAGTCACTGGGCCCCGTGCGTGTGCTAGGGAGGGGCCAGGGACCATTTGGCGACCTGCTGGTACCCCGCGCGAAGTCGCTGGGGACCGTCGCCGCTGGGATGTGCCATGGACTATTTGCGAGCCGCTGGGACCCCGGGCAGGGTCATTTGGCACAGTGCACACACTCAAGAGGGGCCAGGGACCATTTGTCGAGCCTCTGGGACCACACACGGGGTTGCTGGGGTCCATGCGCATGCTGGTGAGGTGCTAGGGACCATTTGTAAGCCACTGGGACGCCGTGCATGGTTGCTGGGGCCAGTGCATGTGCTGGTGATGTGCCAGGGAACATTTGGCGATCTGCAGGGACCCCGCGTGGGTTCGCTGGGCCCAGTGCGCGCACTGGTGAGGGTCCAGGGACTATTTGCGAGCCGCTGGGCACCGCACGTGGTTGCTGAGCCCTGTGCGCACGCTGGGTAGGAGCCAGGGACCATTTGTCGAGCAGCTGGGACCATGCACGGGGTCGCTGTGGCCCATGTGCGTGCTGGTGAGGTGCCAGGAACCATTTTACGAGCAGCTGGGATCCCATGCGGGGTGGCTGGGGCCCGAGCCCGCACTGGGGAGGTGCCAGGGACCATTTTGCGAGCCGCTGGGACCCCGTGTGGGGTCGCTGGGCCCAGTGCATGTGCTGGGGAGGAACCAGGGACCATTTGGCGAGCCGCTGGGACCCTGCGCAAAGTCGCTGGCCTGTGCGCGCGCTGGGGAGGTGCCAGGGACCTTTTGGGGAGCCACTGGGACTCGACGCCAGATAGATGGGGCCCGTGTGCTGCTGGGAAGGTGCCAGGGACCATTTGGCGAGCCACTGGGACCCCGCGTGGGGTCGCTGGGCCCCATGCGCGTGCTGGGGAGGTGCCAGGGACCATTTGACGAGCTGCTGGGACCCCTCGCGATGTCGCTAGGGCCCGTGCGCATGCCGGGGATTTGCCAGGGACCATTTACGAGCTGCTGGGACCCCGTGCGTGGTTGTTGGGGCCCGTGCACGTGCTGGTGAGTGCCAGGAAACATTTGGCGAGCCGCTGGGACCCCGCCTAGGGTCGCTGGGCCCCGTCGCGGCGCACTGGGGAGGGGCCAGGGACTATTTGCGAGCCGTTGGGAAACCGTGCGTTATTGCTGGGTCCTGTGCGCGCGCTGAGTAGGAGCCAGGGACCTTTTGTCGAGCCGCTGGGACCCTGCCTGGGGTCGCTGGGCCCAGTGTGCACGCTGGGGAGAGGCCAGGGACCATTTTCCAGCCGCTGGGACCCCGCACAGGGTCGCTGGGCCCAGACAGGGTCTCAGCTGCTCGCCAAATGGTCCCTGGCACCACCCCAGCGCGCGCACGGACCCCAGCGACTTCACTCGTGGTATACGCGGCTTGCCAAACTGTCCCTGGCACCTCCCCAATGCGTACACTGGACCCAGTGACCCCGCGCGGCATCCCAGCGGCTCGCAAATGGTCCCTGGCACATCCCCAGCGCACGCACGGGATCCAGCAACTTCGCGCGGGGTCCCAGCGGCTCGCCAAATATTCCCTGGCCCCTCCCCAGAGCGTGCACGTGGCCCAGCGACCCTGCGCGGGGTCCCAGCGGCTCGCCAAATAATCCCTGGCACCTCCCCAGCACGTGCACAGGGCCCAGTGAACCCGTGCGGGGTCCCAGCGGCTTGCCAAATGGTCCATGGCACCTCCCCAGCACGCGCACAGGGCCCAGCGACCCCGCGCGGGGTCCGAGCAGCTCGCCAAATGGTCCCTGGCACCTCCCCAGCACACGCACGGGCCCCAGCGACTTTGTGTGGGGTCCCAGCGGCTCGCCAAATGGTCCCTGGCACCTCCCCATCACACGTACGGGGCCCAGCGAACCCGTGCGGGGTCCCAGCGGGTTGCCAAATGGTCCATGGCACCTCCCCAGCACGCGCACGGGGACCAGTGGCCCCGCGCGGGGTCCCAGCGGCTCGCCAAATGGTCCCTGGATCCTACCCAGTGCGTGCACAGGGCCTAGCAACAAATGGTTCCTGACCCCTTCCCAGCGCACGTACAGGGTCCAGCGACCCTGCATGGGGTTGCAGCGGCTCCCCAAATGGTCCCTGGCACCTCCCCAGCACGCACATGGACCCCAGAGACTCCGCGTGGGATCCGATCGGCTTGCCAAATGGTCCCTGGTACCTCCCCAGTATGCGCATGGGCACTAGCAGCCCCATGCGGGGTCCCAGTGGCTCGCCAAACCGTCCGTTCCATCAGCAGCGACGGGCTGCAGCGACCCCTCGCGGGTCCCAGCTGCATGCCAAATGGTCCTTGGCACTTACCCAGCGCGCGCACATGGCCCAGCAACGACCCGCAGGGTCCCAGTGGCTCACCAAATGGTCCCTGGCACCACCCCAGCACAAGCACGGACCCCAGCGACTTCACTCGTGGTATACGCGGCTTGCCAAACGGTCCCTGGAAGCTCCCCAACAAGCGCACAGTGCCCAGCAACCACGCACGGGGTCCCAGCGGCTCGCAAATAGTCCCTGGCACATCCCCAGCTCACACACGGGCCCCAGCGTCATCACGTGGGGTTCCAGCGGCTCGGCAAATGGTCCCTGGCCCCTCCCCAGCGTCAGCACGGGCCCCATCAACCAGCGTGTTGTCCAGCGGCTTACCAAACTGTCCCTGGCAGCTCCGCAGCGCATGCACTGGACCAAGCGACCCACGCGGATTCCCAGCAGCTTGCCAAACGGTCCCTGACACTTCCCCAGCGCGCACAGGGCCCAGCAACGACACGCAGGGTCCCAGCGGCTCTCCAAAAGGTCTCTGCCACCTCCCCAGTGCATGCTCTGGACCCAGCGACCCTGCGCGGGATCCCAGTGGCTAGCCAAATAGTCCGTGGAACCTCCCCAACACACGCACAGTGCCTAGCAACCACGCACGGGGTCCCAGCGGCTCTCAAATGGTCCCTGGCACATCTCCAGCTCGCACACGGGCCCCAGCGTCATCGCGCGGGGTCCCAGCGGCTCAGCAAATGGTCCCTGGCCCGTCACCAGCGCGAGCACAGTGCCCAGCGACCCCACGCAGCGTCCCAGCTGCTCGCCAAACTGTCCCTGGCACCTCCCAGAGCGTGCACTGGACCAAGCGACCGTCTGGCGGCATCCCGGTGGCTCGCCAAATGATCCCTAGCACCTCCCCAGCGTGTGCACAGGGCCCAGCAACAACGTGCAGGGTCCCAGGGCTGGCCAAATGGTCCCTGGCTCCTACCCAGCACGCACACAGGCGCCCAGCAACCACGTGTGTGTTTCCAGAGACTCGCAAATGGTCCCTGGCACCTCCCCAGCGCTCACACTGGCCCCAGCGACTTGGCGGGGTCCCAGCGGCTCACCAAGCGGTCCCTGGCCCCTCCACAGCGCATGCATAAGGCCCAGCAACGATCGCGGGGTCCCAGCAGCTCGCCAAATGGTCCCTGGCACCTCCCCAGCGCATGCACTGGACCAAGCGACCGTCGCTGCATCCCAGCTTCGCCAAATGATCCCTGGCACCTCCCCAGCGTGTGCACAGGGCCGAGCAGCGACGTGCTGGGTCTCAGAGGCTTGACAAATGGTCCCTGGCACCTCCCCAGTGCGCACGGGCACCAGCGACCCCACGCGTGGTCCCAGCGGCTTGACAAATGGTCCCTGGCACCTCCCCAGCATGCTCACGGGCCCCAGAGACCCCGCGTGGGATCCGAGCAGCTTGACAAATGGTCTCAGGTATCTCCCCAGTGCACGACGGGCACCAGCGACCCACTCGGGGTCCCAGCGGCTCGACAAACTGTCCCTGGTGCCTGTCTAGTGCGCGAGCGGGCTCCAGCGACCCTCAGCGGTCTCCCAGCTGCTCGCCAAATGGTCCCTGGCATCTCCCCAGCAGCGCACGGGCCCCAGCAACATCGCCACGTGGTCCAAGCGGCTTTCCAAACTGTCCCTGGCACCTCCGCAGTGCGCGCACTGGACCAATCGACCCTTCGGGTTCCCAGCTGCTCACCAAATGGTCCCTGGCACTTCCCCAGCGTGCACAGGGCCCAGCAATGACGCGCAGGGTCCCAGCGGCTCGCCAAATGGTCCCTGGCTCCTCCCAGCACGCGCACAAGGCCCAGCAACCACGCGGGGTCCCAGCAGTTCGCAAATGGTCCCTGGAACATCCCCAGCGCGCACACTGGCCCCAGGGACTTTCTTGCGGGGTCCCAGCGGCTCGCCAAATGGTCCCTGGCACCTCGCCAGTGCGTACACTGGACCCAGCGAACCTACGCGGCATTCCAGTGGCTCGCCAAACGGTCCCTGGAACCTCCCCAACACGTGCACAGTGCCCAGCAACCACGCACGGAGTCCCAGCGGCTCGCAAATGGTCCCTGGCACATCCCCAGCTCGCACACGGGCCCCAGCGACCCCACGCGGCGTCCCAGCTGCTCGCCATACTGTCCCTGGCACCTCCCAAACGCGTGCACTGGACCAAGCGACCATACGCAGCATCCCTGCGGCTCGCCAAATGATCCCTGGCACCTCCCCAGCGTGTGCACAGGGCCCAGCAACGACGTGCAGAGTCCCAGGGGCTGGCCAAATGGTCCCTGGCTCCAACCCAGCGTCGCACAGGGCACAGCAACCACGTGCGTGGTCCCAGCGGCTCGCAAATGGTCCCTGGCACCTCCTCAGCCGCGCACACTGGCCCAGCGACCCGTGCGGGGTCCCAGCGGCTTGACAAATGGTCCCTGGCACCTCCCCAGCACGCACACGGGGCCCAGCGAACCCGTGCAGGGTCCCAGCGGCTCACCAACTGTTCCCTGGCACCTCCCCAGCGCGCGCACAGGCATCAGCGACTTTCGCGGGGTCCCAGTGGCTCGCCACGTGGGCATGCCGGGATTTGCCAGGGACCATTTACGAGCTGCTGGGACCCCGTGCGTGGTTGTTGGGGCCCGTGCACGTGCTGGTGAGTGCCAGGAAACATTTGGCGAGCCGCTGGGACCCGCCTAGGGTCGCTGGGCCCCGTGCGCGCACTGGGAGGGCCAGGGACTATTGCGAGCCGTTGGGAAACCGTGCGTTATTGCTGGGTCCTGTGCGCGCTGAGTAGGAGCCAGGGACCTTTTGTCGAGCCGCTGGGACCCTGCCTGGGGTCGCTGGGCCCAGTGTGCACGCTGGCGAGAGGCCAGGGACCATTTTCCAGCCGCTGGGACCCCGCACAGGGTCGCTGGGCCCAGACAGGGTCTCAGCTGCTCGCCAAATGGTCCCTGGCACCACCCCAGCGCGCGCACGGACCCCAGCGACTTCACTCGTGGTATACAGCGGCTTGCCAAACTGTCCCTGGCACCTCCCCAATGCGTGCACTGGACCCAGTGACCCCGCGGCATCCCAGCTGGCTCGCAAATGGTCCCTGTCACATCCCCAGTGCGCGCACGGGCCCCACCGACCCGCGGGGTCCCAGCAGCTCGCCAAATGGTATTTGGCTCCTCCCCAGCACGTGCACAGGGCCCAGCGAAACCGATCGGGGTCCCAGCAGCTCGCCAAATGATGCCTGGCACCTACCTAGCGCGAGCACAGGCCCCACCGTCTTCGTGCGGGGTCCCAGCAGCTCGCCAAATGGTCCCTGGCACCTCCCCATCACACGCACGGGCCCAGCGAACCCGTGCGGGGTCCCAGCTGGTTGCCAAATGGTCCATGGCACCTCCCAGCACGCGCACGGGGACCAGTGGCCCCGCTGGGTCCCAGCTGCTCGCCAAATGGTCCCTGGATCCTACCCAGTGCGTGCACAGGGCCTAGCAACAAATGGTTCCTGACCCCTTCCCAGCGCGCGCATACAGGGTCCAGCGACCCTGCATGGGGTTGCAGCGGCTCCCCAAATGGTCCCTGGCACCTCCCCAGCACGCACATGGACCCCAGAGACTCCGCGTGGGATCCGATCGGCTTGCCAAATGGTCCCTGGTACCTCCCCAGTATGCGCATGGGCACTAGCAGCCCCATGCGGGGTCCCAGTGGCTCGCCAAACCGTCCGTTCCATCGCGCGCACGGGCTGCAGCGACCCCTCGCGGGTCCCAGCTGCATGCCAAATGGTCCTTGGCACTTACCCAGCGCGCGCACATGGCCCAGCAACGACCCGCAGGGTCCCAGTGGCTCACCAAATGGTCCCTGGCACCACCCCAGCGCGCGCACGGACCCCAGCGACTTCACTCGTGGTATACGCGGCTTGCCAAACGGTCCCTGGAAGCTCCCCAACAAGCGCACAGTGCCCAGCAACCACGCACGGGGTCCCAGCGGCTCGCAAATAGTCCCTGGCACATCCCCAGCTCACACACGGGCCCCAGCGTCATCACGTGGGGTTCCAGCGGCTCGGCAAATGGTCCCTGGCCCCTCCCCAACGTGCGCACGGGCCCCATCAACTTCGCGTGTTGTCCAAGCGGCTTACCAAACTGTCCCTGGCAGCTCCGCAGCGCATGCACTGGACCAAGCGACCCTACGCGGATTCCCAGCAGCTTGCCAAACGGTCCCTGACACTTCCCCAGCGCGCGCACAGGGCCCAGCAACGACACGCAGGGTCCCAGCGGCTCTCCAAAAGGTCTCTGCCACCTCCCCAGTGCATGCTCTGGACCCAGCGACCCTACGCGGGATCCCAGTGGCTAGCCAAATAGTCCGTGGAACCTCCCCAACACACGCACAGTGCCTAGCAACCACGCACGGGGTCCCAGCGGCTCTCAAATGGTCCCTGGCACATCTCCAGCTCGCACACGGGCCCCAGCGTCATCGCGCGGGGTCCCAGCGGCTCAGCAAATGGTCCCTGGCCCGTCACCAGCGCGAGCACAGTGCCCAGCGACCCCACGCAGCGTCCCAGCTGCTCGCCAAACTGTCCCTGGCACCTCCCCAGAGCGTGCACTGGACCAAGCGACCGTACGCGGCATCCCGGTGGCTCGCCAAATGATCCCTAGCACCTCCCCAGCGTGTGCACAGGGCCCAGCAACAACGTGCAGGGTCCCAGGGGCTGGCCAAATGGTCCCTGGCTCCTACCCAGCACGCACACAGCGCCCAGCAACCACGTGTGTGTTTCCAGAGACTCGCAAATGGTCCCTGGCACCTCCCCAGCGCTCACACTGGCCCCAGCGACTTCGCGCGGGGTCCCAACGGCTCACCAAGCGGTCCCTGGCCCCTCCACAGCGCATGCATAAGGCCCAGCAACGATGCGCAGGGTCCCAGCAGCTCGCCAAATGGTCCCTGGCACCTCCCCAGCGCATGCACTGGACCAAGCGACCGTACGCGGCATCCCAGCTTCTCGCCAAATGATCCCTGGCACCTCCCCAGCGTGTGCACAGGGCCGAGCAGCGACGTGCTGGGTCTCAGAGGCTTGACAAATGGTCCCTGGCACCTCCCCAGTGCGCACACGGGCACCAGCGACCCCACGCGTGGTCCCAGCGGCTTGACAAATGGTCCCTGGCACCTCCCCAGCATGCTCACGGGCCCCAGAGACCCCGCGTGGGATCCGAGCAGCTTGACAAATGGTCTCAGGTATCTCCCCAGTGCACGCACGGGCACCAGCGACCCACTCGGGGTCCCAGCGGCTCGACAAACTGTCCCTGGTGCCTGTCTAGTGCGCGAACGGGCTCCAGCGACCCCTCGCGGTCTCCCAGCTGCTCGCCAAATGGTCCCTGGCATCTCCCCAGCACGCGCACGGGCCCCAGCAACATCGCACGTGGTCCAAGCGGCTTTCCAAACTGTCCCTGGCACCTCCGCAGTGCGCGCACTGGACCAATCGACCCTTTCGGGTTCCCAGCTGCTCACCAAATGGTCCCTGGCACTTCCCCAGCGCGTGCACAGGGCCCAGCAATGACGCGCAGGGTCCCAGCGGCTCGCCAAATGGTCCCTGGCTCCTCCCCAGCACGCGCACAAGGCCCAGCAACCACGCGCGGGGTCCCAGCAGTTCGCAAATGGTCCCTGGAACATCCCCAGCGCGCACACTGGCCCCAGGGACTTTGCGCGGGGTCCCAGCGGCTCGCCAAATGGTCCCTGGCACCTCGCCAGTGCGTACACTGGACCCAGCGAACCTACGCGGCATTCCAGTGGCTCGCCAAACGGTCCCTGGAACCTCCCCAACACGTGCACAGTGCCCAGCAACCACGCACGGAGTCCCAGCGGCTCGCAAATGGTCCCTGGCACATCCCCAGCTCGCACACGGCCCCAGCGACCCCGCGCGGCGTCCCAGCTGCTCGCCATACTGTCCCTGGCACCTCCCAAACGCGTGCACTGGACCAAGCGACCATACGCAGCATCCCTGCGGCTCGCCAAATGATCCCTGGCACCTCCCCAGCGTGTGCACAGGGCCCAGCAACGACGTGCAGAGTCCCAGGGGCTGGCCAAATGGTCCCTGGCTCCAACCCAGCGTCGCACAGGGCACAGCAACCACGTGCGTGGTCCCAGCGGCTCGCAAATGGTCCCTGGCACCTCCTCAGCACGCACACTGGCCCAGCGACCCCGTGCGGGGTCCCAGCGGCTTGACAAATGGTCCCTGGCACCTCCCCAGCACGCACACGGGGCCCAGCGAACCCGTGCAGGGTCCCAGCGGCTCACCAACTGTTCCCTGGCACCTCCCCAGCGCGCGCACAGGCATCAGCGACTTTGCGCGGGGTCCCAGTGGCTCGCCAAACGGTCCCTGGCACCTCCCCAGGGAGCGCACCGGAACTAGCGACCTCGCGCAGGGTCGCAGCAGCTCGCCAGCTGGTACCTGACGCCTCCCCAGCACGCGCACGGGCCACAGTGACCATACGTCGGGTCCCAGTGGTTCGCCAAATGGTCCCTGGAACCTCCCCAGCGTGCATACGTGCACCAACGACCCCGCGCGGGGTCTCAGCGGCTCGCCAAACGGTCCCTGGCATCTCCGCAACGAGCGCAAAGCCCCAGTGACCTCGCGCAGGGTCCCAGCGGCTCGGCAAACGGTCCCTGGCATCTCCCCAGCGCGGGCACAGGGCCCAGCGACCTCGCGCGGTGTCCCTCCGACTGGCCAAATGGTCCCTTGCACCTCCCCAGCAAACGCACGGTCTCCAGAGACCCTGTGCGGGGTCCCAGCGGCTCGCCAAAGGGTCCCTGGCACCTCCCCAGTGATCGCACGGACTCCAGTGACCTCGCGCAATGTCAAAGTGACTCGCCAAATGGTCCCTGGCCCCTCCCCAGCGTGTGCACGGGGCCCAGCGAACCCGCAAGGGGTCCCACCTACTCTCCAAATGGTCCCTGGCAGCTCCCCAGCGCGCGTATGGGCCCCAGAGACCCCGCGCGGGGTCCCAGAGCCTTGCAAAAGGCTCCCTGGGTGAGCACAGGCCCCAGCGACCCCGCTTGGTTTCCCCCCAGCTAACAATTTAATGTTGTCACAACGTTGTCACAACATTCCTTTTATGTTTTGGCAACGTTGTAAAAGTACATAGTTACAACGTAAATTTGTGTACTCCCAGATACGTCACTACAACGTTGTACCCGACGTTGTGACAACGTGAATAGAATGTTCTGACAACTTAACCACAACGTTGTATTTATGTACTTACAACATTCTGAAATTACGTTGTGAAAACGTGAGTAGAATGTTCTGACAACTTATCTACAACTTCGTATTAACAACATTGTAAACATTAAACACATACAGTACTGTGCAAAAGTTTTAGGCAGGTGTGAAAAAATGCTGTAAAGTAAGAATGCTTTCAAAAATAGACATGTTAATAGATTATATTTATCAATTAACTAAATGCAAAGTGAGTGAACAGAAGAAAAATCTAAATCAAATCCATATTTGGTGTGACCACCCTTTGCCTTCAAAACAGCATCAAGCATCAATTCTTCTAGGTACACTTGCACACAGTTTTTGAAGGAACTCGGCAGGTAGGTTGGCCCAAACATCTTGGAGAACTAACCACAGTTCTTCTGTGGATTTAGGCAGCCTCAGTTGCTTCTCTCTCTTCATGTAATCCCTGACAGACTCGATGATGTTGAGATCAGGGCCATACCATCACTTTCAGGACTCCTTGTTCTTCTTTACGCTGAAGATAGTTCTTAATGACTTTTGCTGTATGTTTGGGGTCGTTGTCATGCTGCAGAATAAATTTGGGGCCAATCAGATGCCTCCCTGATGGTATTGCATGATGGATAAGTATCTGCCTGTACTTCTCAGCATTGAGGAGACCATTAATTCTGAAGTAAGCATGATGTGTCTTTCATCTGCTGCAGTAAGTTTCCTTGGCCGACCACTGCGTCTACGGTCCTCAACGTTGCCCGTTTCTTTGTGCTTCTTCAAAAGAGCTTGGACAGCACATCTGGAAACCCCTGTCTGCCTTGAAATTTCTGCCTGGGAGCGACCTTGCTGATGCAGTATAACTACCTTGTGTCTTGTTGCTGTGCTCAGTCTTGCCATGGTGTATGACTTTTGACAGTAAACCGTCTTCAGCAACCTCACCTTGTTAGCTGAGTTTGGCTGTTCCTCACCCAGTTTTATTCCTCCTACACAGCCGTTTCTGTTTCAGTTAATGATTGTGTTTCAACCTACATATTGAATTGATGATCATTAGCACCTGTTTGGTATAATTGTTTAATCATACACCTGACTATATGCCTACAAAATCCCTGACTTTGTGCAAATGTACCTGGAAGAATTGATGCTGTTTTGAAGGCAAAGGGTTGTCACACCAAATATGGATTTGATTTAGATTTTTCTTCTGTCCACTCACTTTGCATTTAGTTAATTGATAAATATAATCTATTAACATGTCTATTTTTGAAAGCATTCTTACTTTACAGCATTTTTTCACACCTGCCAAAAACTTTTGCACAGTACTGTATGTACAAATGTAAAAACAACTGTATTTAATCAAAATTGTTACAACGTTGTGAAATTAAGAAATTACGTTTTGTCTCATTGAAACGGCAAAAAAATGTATAATTCAAGATTGACGTCAAAACCTTGTATCTCCCAATAAGCCTGAACTCAAAAAGAGTTACTAATCAAAATATAAACTTTACCATTAAGAAATCGAAATAAGGAATTAATTCAAACATTGAAAAAAAACCTCTTGCCTCAACTTAAACTTGTAAGTAGCACATGGAACCCAGCCTGGTAATTGACATCAGTGTTGACATACAAAGTTTTGTACTACCCATTTGACATAAGGTTAACTCACTTGGTGTTTGAAACAACGTTATTAGTTGTTGAGACATCTACAGACTGAAGAATATATGAAAGCATTCCATTAATTAAAAAAAGTGGCATAAAATGACATACAAGGTTTTGTCATGGCGCTTAGTGAGCCATTGTCACATTTTTATTTTAAACAAAACAAATTTGCACCAAAACAAAACAATCAGACATCTTCCATGTTCTCCTAGTTCATTTTATTTGTCGTGTTGCGTCTCTGGGAAAACAGAATAAAAGATAACAACATCAATATTAATTATATTTAGGGCCCTGTGTTTTTCGTGACTTGTTATTTTAAGCTGTATTTCGGCACCGCAAGATGCCGATATAGCGCCCTTATTAAACTACCTACTAAGCAATTATTAACAATCACCTCATTGCATTACCTTAATCATTTAAATTAGTGATTCTATTGTACACTCATTGGCACGTTTATTAACAGAGCGGTGTACAGTGCCTACGTTACCATCCATCCATTATCATAACCGCTTATTCCTTAAGAGGGTCGTGGTGAGCTGGAGCCTAAACCGGCAGACACGGTGCAAGGCAGGACACCCTGGACAGGACACCAGTCCATCGCAGGGCACCACACACACACACACACACACACACTCACACACTCACACACTCTCACACACACAGAGGGCAAATTAGAGTGACCAATCAACCTGAACAGCATGCAGAGCTAACCTCCACGCCATCGTGTCGCCCAACTGATAACATTGTAACTCCTGCTGCCCTGTCCTCTCTCTATGTCCTGTCCCATACCCCGCGTCTCACTGGACGGGGAGGTGGGACTGGTCTTCTCCTCTCTCCCTCCTTACTCTTTTCTGTCCCCTCCGATCTCTCCTCACTCTCTGTCAATACCTTTGAATTTCATGCAGTCCAACTAACCTCTCCCTGTCAACTCCTGCTCATTGTACTGTACCGCCCCCCTGGGCCTCTCGCTCACTTTCTGGATGAACTCGACTATCTACTCTCCTCCCTCCCTCTCTGTCTACCCCAACTGTCCTGTTAGGTGACTTCAACATCCATCTCTCCAACCCCAGCCACTCTGCTGGATTCCTCCCTCTCCTTCACTCCTTCGACTTCTGTCTCTCTCCATCCCCTCCTACCCACAAAGCTGGCCGTCAACTGGACCTCATCTTCTCCAGGGCCTGCTGCCCCTCCACCCTCTCTGTCACCCCCTGGACCTCTCCGATCACTATTTCATCTCTTTTTCTCTGTCTCTCCCCCTCTCCCTGCTCCTCCTACCCCCACTGTCACCTCTCGCCGTAACCTCCGCTCTCTCTCCCCTCTGTCCTTGCCTCCACTGCTCTCTCTCACCTCCCTCCTATCGACTCCTTTTCACAACTCTCCGTAGACTCTGCTACCTCCACCCTCTTCTCCTCCCTCACCTCCTCCCTCGACTCCCTCTGTCCCCTCACCTCCCGACCTGCTCGCCCCTCCCCTCCCCATCCCTGGCTCTCTTCTGCGCTCCGCTCGGCAAGAATCACACTGCGATCTGCTGAAAAGAAATGGAAGAGAACCAAACTCCCTGCTGCCCTAGACCTTTACCGCACTCTCCTCTCCTCCTTCTCCTCTACTCTCTCCTCTGCTAAATGTACTTATTTCCAATCTGTAATCCAAGCCTCCACTAACAACCCACGTAAACTATTCTCTACCTTCTCCTCCCTCCTAAACCCTCCCCCCTCCTCCTCCCTCCTCTATCTCCCCTGATGACTTTGCCTCCTTCTTCTCTTCTAAAATCTCAGATATCCATAAACTCTTTAACACCTCTCCCTCCCCGCACCTCCTCCTGCTCCAACCCCTACACCCACTGCATCCCCTACTAACTCACCCTCCTTCTCCACCTTCTTGCCCCTCTCAGACTCTGACCTCTCCTCCCTGCTCCAGGGTCACAAACCCACCACGTGTGCCCTGGACCCCCTCCCCACTCACCTCTTTCAAGCTGCTGCTCCTGCTCTACTTCCCTTCATCTCCTCCCTTCTCAACACCTCTCTACTTTCTGGTCTCTTTCCCTCTGCCTTCAAAAAGCCTCTATCACTCCCATCCTCAAAAACCTACCCTCGACCCCACCTCCCTCCAGAGCTACCGTCCTGTCTCCCTCCTACCCTTCCTCTCCAAAACCCTCGGCGGACTGTACACCGCCAGCTCTCTGCTTTCCTGTCCAACCACTCTCTGCTCGACCCTCTCCAATCTGGCTTCCGCTCTGCTCACTCCACTGAAACCGCCCTCCTGTCTGTCACCAACTCACTTAAGTCTGCCCGAGCTGCCTCTCTCTCCTCTGTCCTAATTCTCCTCGACCTCTCTGCTGCCTTTGACACTGTTGATCACTCTATTCTACTATCATCTCTTGCTGACCTGGGGATCTCTGGCACTGCTCTGGCCTGGTTCTCCTCCTACCTCTCCAACCGCACTTACCAGGTAACCTGGCGTGGAGCAACCTCCACACCTCACCCTCTCTTAACAGGAGTCCCCAAGGGTCAGTCTTGGGTCCTCTCCTGTTCTCTCTCTACACCCGCTCCCTGGGCCCCCTCATCGCATCCTATGGTTTCTCATACCATTTCTATGCTGATGATGCTCAGATTTTCCTCTCCTTCCCCACCTCTGACTCCACCATCTCCTCCCGTATCTCTACCTGTCTGTCTGCTATTTCCTCCTGGATGCACTCGCATCACCTCAAACTCAACCTCTCTAAATCTGACCTCCTTTTCTTTCCCTCCTCCTCCCCCTCCTCTGATCTCTCTATCTCTGTTCCTCTGGAATCTACCACACTCTCTCCCTCTTCCTCCGCTAAGAACCTCGGAGTCACCCTGGACCCCTGCCTCTCTTATTCCCAGCACATCTCCACTCTGGCACGCACTTGCCGATTCTTCCTGAGCAACATCCGAAGAATCCGACCCTTCCTCACCAACTATGCCACCCAGCTCCTGGTCCAGGCCTTGGTACTCTCCCGCCTAGACTACTGCAACTCCCTCCTGGCTGGCCTCCCTGCGTCCGCCACCCGTCCGCTCCAGCTCATCCAGAACTCCGCTGCCCGCCTGGTGTTCTCTCTGCCTCGCTTCTCCCACGCAACTCCACTACTCCGCTCACTCCACTGGCTACCGATCACCGCTCGCATCCAGTTCAAGACTCTTGTACTAGCCTACAGATGCCTTGACCAGACTGCACCCAGCTACCTCCAGACCCTCATCTCTCCCTACACCCCCACTCGACCTCTCCGCTCCGCCTGCACTAGAAGACTGGCTCTACCTCCTCTCGCTCCCCTGCCTCCAGAGCCCGCTCCTTCTCCACCCTCGCTCCGCAGTGGTGGAATGACCTACCTACAGATGTCAGGACCGCCCAGTCCCTGACCACATTCAGCGCCTCCTTAAGACTCACCTCTTCAGACAGCACCTGTAGAACTCCTCTGTTTCTCCCCTGGGACACTTTCACCCTTCCTTAAATATGCTTTACTTACTCTTATCTGCCCCTATTTTACTGCATTTAATCCTGTACTTCAGAGTACTGTAATCTGCCAAGTGTTTAAACTGTAGTATTTGGTATTTAATCATATATTGATGTAACTATCACTGTCACTTTTATCTGCTGTATTATTGAATTGTATTTTGTCACACTTGTACTTGCTTGAACTAGTCATTGTATTTATCTTGCTCTTATTGTATTATTACCTGTACTGTAACACTTGAAATGTATTTGCTTACGATTGTAAGTCACCCTGGATAAGGGCGTTTGCTAAGAAATAAATAAATAAAAAAAATAAAAAAATAGGTAACCAGATCAACAGAAATTACTGACCTTTATTTAATCATGCACCCAACAAACACATTCTAACATAATTGTGGTCACTGTTATACTTTCAATTTATTCTTCTTAATATTACTGTATTATGATAAACATTATCAATATTCATTTAGCTACTTTTGTGACTATTTGCCTGATCTTTGTAGCGGGAACCTCCTGGTTTGTTGGGTGCGTGCTTCAGAAATTCCGCAATCTCCACTTCTACATCAGCCTCTTTGTATGTTTTATGGTCATTGTACATGACCCTGCAAGACAAAATCAAAATCTGCTGTAATATGTCTTAATTTTGCCTTGTTAATGGTCATACCACCTATAATAAAGAAGTAAACAGAATATACTTGGGGTCAAAATCCTTCTCACACACCGATAGCTAAATTAAGTCAGTATGTTGAGGATTTAAACATTATTACACACGAGATTATATTACAACAATAAATGAAATGACAATACAAATAACTCAATTTAACTAACGTAGCCACACTGACATTCAGTACAGCTATAGCTAGGTTGCATTGCTACTGTACATTCGTAGCTAACTACGAATGACAGTCGAAACACGTATTCTATTTGCTTTTAGCTATATTAGAAATTCATATATGGATATTGTGAACCTTAATTAAATGTCCCCTTTGAGTGAGACCAAATTGAAAGTCTTTAAATTTCGGACGATAAAACCCCATTTGTTAATACCTCAAAATTATTTAACCATGACAAATCACTTTATTTAATAACATTTATGGATAACAATATATTAATCATAAAAATAAAATAAAAATAAGCTTACCTCAGGATTTCGACAATCTCCTCCAGCTACAAGCCCGAGTTCTGTTTCACACACACAACTTACTCTAATATATAAAAAATTTAACAAACAAACATACAAAAACACAAATATATATATACAACACATATGTAAATTAAATATATATTAAAAAATAAATTAGACAAATATAGCTATACAAATACAACAATTTATAAATGATCTCTGCGCTCACTCTTATTCTCCTTCACACTACTAAGCTCTGACAGGTGCGCAAGCATCTTCAGTTGATGGTCCTCGAGGCGCGTGCAATGGAACACTTTAGGACCAATTAGAATCAAGCTAGTAAACCAAACTAATGCTGTATTTTTCAAGAATAAGAGCTATAGGCTTGATACTACAATAATAATAAAACTGAAAACACAAATAAATGTAATAAAATAGCTATTGCCACAACATTTATTTAAACCAAGTAAAATATATATATCTAATATCTAACGTTGTCACAGCGTTGTGACAATGTTGCGTTTTTCACTACCAGACCACAACCTTACCACAACGTTGTGTATAAGTTGTACAGAACATTTCTACAACGTTATCAAGTGTGGTTGTAGCAATGTTGCCACAACGTTTATTTGAACCAAGTAACATCTCTAACGTTGTCACAACTTTGTCACAACATTGTGTTGGCACCAACCAACCCACAACCTTACTGCAACGTTGTGAGTACGTTGTGTGTTAGCTGGGCCAGCGGCTCACAAAACTATCCCTGGCACCTCCGCAGCATGAGCACGGGTCCCAGCGACTTTGTGTGGGGTCCAAGTGGCTCGCCAAATGGTCCCTGGCCCCTCCCAGAACGCAGACTGTGCCCAGTGACCCTGCGCAGGGTCCCAGCTGTGCAGAAATGGTCCCTGGCACATCCCAAGCGAGCACACGGGCCCCAGCGACCCTGCGCGAGGTACCAGCAGCTCACCAAATGGTCACTGGCACATCCCCAGAGCGCGCACGGGACCCACCAACTTCGCATGGGGTCCAAGCAGCTCGCCAAACTGTCCCAAACTGTCCCTGGCGCCCGGTGACCCTGCGCAGGGTCCCACCAACTCACCAAATGGTCCTTGGCAACTCCCCAGCACTCGCACGGGCCCCAGAGACCGCGTTCGGGGTCCGAGCGGCTCGCCAAAAGGACCCTGGCACCTCCCCAGCGAACGCACAGGCCCCAGCGACCTAGCGTAAGGTCGAAGGGCTTGCCAAAATGTCCCTGGCACCTCTCAAGCCCAGCGCACGGGCCCAGCCACCCCGCGCAGTGTCCCAGTGGCTTGCCAAATGGTCACTGGCACCTCCCCAGCAGGCGCACGGGCCCCAGCGACCTTGCGCAGGGTCCCAGCGGCTCGCCAAACAGTGCCTGGCAGCTAACCAGCGCGCTCATGGACACGAGCAACCCCACGCGGGGTCCCAGCGGCTCGCAAATGGTCCCTGGCACACCCCCAGCACACGCACGGGCTCCAGCGACGTCATGCGGGGTCACAGCAGCTCACCAAATGGTCCCTGGCCCCTCCCCAGTGCGCGCAATTGCCCCAGAGACCACATGCCTTGCCCGAGTGGCTCACCAAAGGGTCCCTGGCACCTCCTCAGTGAAGGCATTGTCTCCAGTGACCTCGCACAATGTCCAAGCGGCTCGCCAAGTGGTCCCTGGCACCTCCCCAGCATGCACACAAGACCCAGCGATCCCGCTTGGGGTCCCAGTGGCTCACCAAAATATCCCTGGAACCTCTCCAGCACGTGCACGGACCCCAGTGACTTCGCGCAGGGACGAAGCTGTTCGCCAAATAGTCCCTGGCCCCTCCCAGCACGCGCACAGGGCCCAGTGACCCCGCGGGTTCGGCGACTCGCCAATGGTCCCTGGCCCCTCCCCAGTGCGCTCACGGGTCCCAGCAACCCTACGCGGGGTCCCAGCGGCTCACCAAATGGTCACTGGCACCTCCCCAGCATGAGCACGGGCCACAGAGACCCTGCGCGGGGTCTGAGCGTCTCGCCAAAGGGTCCCTGGCACCTCCCCAGTGCACGCACAGGCCCCAGTGACCCAGCGTGGGGTCCCAAGGGCTTACCAAAATGTCCCTGGCACCTCTCAAGCGCACGCACGGGACCCAGTAATCCCGCGCGGGATCCCAGCGGTTCGCCAAATGGTCACTGGCACCTCCCCAGCACGCGCACGGGCCCCAGAGACCCAGCGGAGTCGGCGGCTTCGCCAAAGGGTTCCTGGCGCTACCCAGCGAACGCACGGTCTCCAGCGACCTCGTGCAATGTCTAAGCGGCTCGCCATATGGTACCTGGCACCAGCCAAGCGTGCGCACGGTCCCCAGCGACTTCGCGCGTGGTTGAAGCGCCTTGCCAAACTGTCCCTGGCACCTCCAGAGCGAGTTCACTGGACCCAGTGCCCCTGTTCGGGGTCCCAGCGGCTCGCCAAAATATCCCTGGCACCTCCCCAGCGCGCATACGGGCCCCAGCGACTTCGCCCGGGGTCCCAGCGGGTCGCCAAATGGTCCCTCGCACCTCACCTGCTGCGCCACGGGCCAGCGGCTCGCCAAATTGTCCCTGGCCACTCCCAGCATGCGCGCGGGTCCCAGCGACCCCCCGTGGGGTCCCACCAACTCGCCAAACAATCCCTAGCACCTCCCCAGCATGTGCACGGTCCCCAGCGACCCAGCGTGGGGTCCCAGCAGCTCGCCAAAATGTTCCTGTCACCTCCCCAGCACGTGTACTGGGCACCAGCGACCATGTGCGGGGTCTGAGCGGCTCGACAAATGGTCCCTGGCACCTCCCCAGCACGAGCACGTGCCTGAGCGACTTCGGCGTGTGGTCCCAGCGGCTCGCTAAACGGTCCCTGGCACATCCTCAGCGAGCGCACGGACACTAGCGACCCCACGCGGGGTCCCAGCGGCTTGCCAAATGGTCACTGGCACCTCCCTAGCACATGCACGGGCAACAGTGACTTCGCGTGGTGTCCAAGCGGATCACCAAACGGTCCCTAGCATCTCCCCAACGAGCGCAGGAGCCCAAGCGACCTCGCGCAGGGTCCCAGCGGCACGCCAAACGGTCCCTGGCAAATTACCAGCACGCGCACAGGCGCCAGCGACCCCTTGCGGCGTCCCAGCAGATCAGCAAATGGTCACTGGTTCCTACCCTGCTCGCGCATAGGGCCAAGGAACCACGCGCCGGGTCCACGTGCCAGCTCGCAAATGGCCCCTGGCACATCCCCAGCACGCGCACGGTCCCCAGCGACTTTGCGCGGGGTAAAAGCATCTCGCCAAACTGTCCCTAGCACCTCCCCAGTGCGCGCTCGTGGCCCAGAAACCCTGCGCGGGATCCCAGCGGCTCGCAATATGGTACCTGGCACCAACCAAGCGTGCACACGGTCCCCAGCGACTTCACGCGTGGTTGAAGCGCCTTGCCAAACTGTCCCTGGCACCTCCAGAGCGAGCGCACTGGAGCCAGCGACCCTGTTCGGGGTCCCAGCGGCTCGCCAAAATATCCCTGGCACCTCCCAGCACTCGCCGCGGGCATCAGCAACCGGCGGGGTCCCAACAGCTCACCAAACGGTCCCTGGCACCTCACCAGCGGGCGCGCGGGCCCCAGCGACCCCCCGCATGGTGTCCCAACGGCTTGCCAAACGGTCCCTGGCATCTCCCCAACGAGCGCAGGGGCCCAAGCGACCTCGTGCAGGGTCACAGCGGCTCACCAAACGGTCCCTGGCATTTCCCCAGCATGCGTACGGGGCCCAGCGTCCCCACGCGGTGTCCCATTGACTCGCCAAATCCTCCCCAGCCAACGTACGGTATCCAGCGACCTCGCGCATGGTCCAAGCGGCTCGCCAAAATATCCCTGGCACCTCCCAGCGAACGCACGGTCTCCAGCAACCCCGCGGGGGGCCCAGTGGCTCGCCATATGGTACCAGGCACCAGCCCAGCGTGCACACGGTCCCCAGCGACTTTGCACGTGGTCGAAGAGCCTTCCCAAACTGTCCCTGGCACCTACAGAGCGAGCACACTGGACCCAGCGACCCCGCTCAGTGTCCCCGCGGATCGCAAAATGCTCCCTCACACCTCCCCAGCACGCCCACTGGCATCAGCTACTTCGTGCGGCGTCCCAACAGCTCGCCAAATGGTCCCTGGCACCTCCCCAGCGCGCACACAGGGCCCAGCGACCCGCTTAGGGTCCAAGCGGCTCGCCAAATGATCCCTGGCACTTCCCAAGCGCGCACACAGCGTCCTGGGACCCCGCGCGAAGTCGCTGGAGCCCGTGCCCATGCTGGGGATATGCCAGGGACCATTTTCGAGCCGCTGGGACCCTGCACTGGGTCGCTGGGACCCATGCGCACGCTGGGGAGGTGCCAGGGACGGATTGGCGAGCTGCTGGGACCCCGTATGGGGTCGCTGGGGCCCGTGCGCGTGCTGATGTGCCAGGGACCATTTGTGAGCCGCTGGGACCCTGCGCGTGGTTGCTGGGCCCTCTGTGCACGCTGGATAGCAGCCAAGGACCATTTGGCAAGTCGCTGAGACCCCGAATGGCGTTGTTGGGGCCCGTGCGCATGCTGATGAGGTGCCAGGGACCATTTGGCGAGCAGCTGGGACCCCGCGCGGTGTCACTGGCACCCGTGCGTGTGCTGTGGATGTGCCAGGGACGATTTGGCGAGCCTCGGGGACCCTGCACGAGTTCGCTGGGCCCCGTGTGCGTGCTGGAGAGGTGCCAGGATCATTTGGTGAGTCACTGGGACCCCGCGTGGTTGCTGGGCCCGTGCGGCGCTGGGGAGGAGCCAGGTATCATTTTTCGAGCCGCTGGGAACCCGTGCGAAGTCCCTGGGGTCCGTGCGCGCTCTGCGGATGTGCCAGGG
The DNA here is from genome assembly GCA_030684275.1 of Acipenser oxyrinchus oxyrinchus. Lineage (NCBI taxonomy): Eukaryota > Metazoa > Chordata > Actinopteri > Acipenseriformes > Acipenseridae > Acipenser > Acipenser oxyrinchus. The sequence continues at coordinate 3,771,412 of CM060295.1, forward strand.
ACCTTTTGGCGAGCCGGTGGGTACCTGCGCGGGGTCGCTGGGACCCGTGCGATCACTGTGGAGGTGCCAGGGACCATTTTGCGAGCCGCTGGGACCACGCGTGTGGTCACTGGGCACCGTGCGCGCGCTGGGGTGGAGCCAAGTACCATTTGCCGAGCCGCTGGGACCACGCCGAAGTCGCTGGGCCCGTGCGTGGCTGGGATGTGCAAGAGTCCATTTGGTGAGCTTCTCTGACACTGCGCGAGGTCGCTGGGGCCCGTGCGATTGCTGGGGAGGTGCCAGGGACCGTTTGGCGAGCCGCTGGAACCCCGCGTGTGGTCGCTGGGCCCTGTGCATGCGCTGAGGAGGAGCCAGGTACCATTTGGCAAGCCGCTGGGACCATGCGCGAAGTTGCTGGGGCCTGTTTTCGCACTGGGGATGTGCCAGGGACGATTTGGCGGGCCTCTGGGGCCCTGCGCGAGGTCACTGGGCCCAGTGCGCGCTGGGGAGGTGCCATGGACCATTTGGTGAGCCGCCTGGACCCTGCGCGGGGTCGTTGGGCCCCATGCGCGCGCTGGGGAGGTGTCAGGGACCATTCGGCGAGCCGGTGGAATCCCACGTGGGGTCGCTGGGTCCCTTGCGCATGCTAGGGAGGAGCCCGGAACCATTTGGCGAACCACTGGGAACCCGCGCGAAGTCGCTGGCGCCCGTGTGCGCGCTGGGGATGTGCCAGGGTCCATTTGGTGAGCCTCTGGGACCCTACGCGAGTTCACTGGGGCCCGTGCGATCACTGGGGAGGTGCCAGGGACCGTTTGGTGAGCCACGGGAACCCCGTGCGCGGTCGCTGGGGCCCATGTGCATGCTGGGGATGTGCCATGGACAATTTGGCGAGCCTCTGGGATCCAGCACGAGGTCGCCGTGCCCCATGCGTGCGCTGGGGATGTGCCAGGGACCATTTGCGATCCGCTGGGACCCCACGCGAAGTTGCTGGTGCCCGTGCGTGCACTGGGAATGTGCCAGGGACCATTTGCGAGACACTGGGACACAGCACGGTGTTGCTGGGCCATGTGCGTGCGCTGGGTAGGAGCCAGGGACCATTTAGAGAGCCGCTGGGACCCCACGTGAAGTCACTGGGGCACGTGCGCATGCTGGGGATCTGCCATGGACCATTTGGCGAGCCGCTCTGACACCGCGCGGAGTCTCTGGGCCCCGTTCGCACGCTGGGGAGATGCCAGGTAGCATTTGGCGAGCCACTGTGACCCCACGCGGAGTCTCTGGGCTCCGTGCGCACGCTGGGGAGATGCCAGGTAGCATTTGGCGAGCTGCTGGGACCCCGCGCGGGGTCGCTAGTCTCCGTGCACGCTGTGGGGAGGGGCCAGGGACCATTTGGTGAGCCGCTGGGACCCCCCGCGAAGTCACTGGGGCCCGTGCGCGCTCTGGGGATGTGCCAGGGACCGTTTGGCGAGCCTCTGGGACCCCGTGCGTGGTCGCTGGGCCCCTGTACACTCACTGGGGAGGAGCCAGATATCATTTGGCAAGCCGCTGGGACCCCGCTTGAAGTCGCTGGTGCCCGAACGTGCGCTGGGGATGTGCCAGAGACCATTTGCGATCTGCTGGGACCCCGCGCGAAGTCGCTGGTGCCCGTGCGCGCACTGGGTAGGAGCCAGGGACCATTTAGCCAGCCGCTGGGACCCCACGCGATGTCACTGGGGCCCGTGCGCATGCTGGGGATCTGCCATGGACCATTTGGCGAGCCGCTCGGACCCCGTGCGGGGTCGCTGGGCCCTGTGCGCATGCTGGGGAGGGGCCAGGGACCATTTGGTGAGCCACTGGGACCCTGCGCGAAGTCACTGGGGCCCGTGCGCGTGCTGGGGATGTGCCAGGGACTATTTGGCGAGCCTCTGGGACCCCGTGCGCGGTCGCTGGGCCTCGTGCGCGCACTGGGGAGGAGCCAGATATCATTTGGCGAGCCGCTGTCACCCTGCGCAAAGTCGCTGGGGCCCGTGCACGTGCTGGGGATATGCCATGGACTATTTGGCTAGCCGCTGGGACCCCACGCGGAGTCTCTGTGGCCCGTGTGAGCACTGGGGAGGTGCCAGGGATCAATTGCCGAGCCACTGGGATCCCTCGCATGGTCGCTATGCCCCGTGCGTGGTCGCTATGCCCCGTGCGCATGCTGGGGAGGAGCCAGATATCATTTGGCGAGCCACTGTTGCCCCACGCAAAGTCGCTGGGGCCCGTGCACACGCTGGAGATATGCCATGGACCATTTGGCAAGCTGTTGGGACCCAGCGCGAAGTCACTGGGGCCCGTGCGCGCACTGCGGATGTGCCAGGGACCATTTGCAAGCTGCTGTGACCCCGCGCGTGGTTGCTGGGCCCCATGTGCGTGCTGGGGAGGTGCCAGGAACCATTTGGCGAGACTCTGGGACCCAGCGCGTGGTCGCTGCGCCCTGTGCGCTTACTGGGGAGGAGCCAGATACCATTTGGCGAGCCGCTGGGACCCCGCGCAAAGTCGCTGGGGCCTGTTCACACGCTGGGGATGTGCTAGTGACCATTTGGCGAGACTCTGGGATCCAACGCAAGGTCACTGTGCCCCGTCAGTAACATGACCAAAGCAACGATTGAGCAACATGACCATAATCAGAATTCATTGACATGGCCATAGTCACGGTTGAGTAACATGACCATAGACAGGTTTAAGTAACATGACCATAGCCGAGATTCAGTAACATGACCATAGCCAAGGTTGAGCAATATGAGAATAGCCAGGTTTCAGTAACATGACTATAGCCTCGATTCAGTAACATGACAATAGCCACGATTGAGCAACATGACCATAGCCACGATTAGCTAACATAAACATAGTCAGAATTCAGTAACATGACTATAGCCACGATTGAGTAACATGACCATAGGCAGGTTTCAGTAACATGACCATAGCCACGATTAGCTAACATGACCATAGCCACGATTAGCTAACATGACCATAGCCACGATTGAGCAACATTACCATAGCCAGGTTTCAGTAACATGACCATAGCCACGATTGAGCAACATGACCATTGTCAGAATTCAGTAACATGACCATAGGCAGTTTTCAGTAACATGATGTGGCAAGGATGACTGATGCAGTGCAAAAAGAGTATAAAGTCCAGGCTGCCATTTCCCAATAACAACAATATTTATTACAATCCAACAGAAAGTTCAAAAAGTAAACCAAAAATGAAATAATAATAAGCCCCGCTACCAATCGATGGTATTGGAGCAAAATAACAAAAAGGTTCAAAGTCCAAAAAGTAAACAAAAAGACACGCCGATAGCCACAATCCTCCATGTACGAAAACTGTGCTCTTTTCCTCCAGGGATCATGGTGCGTGCGCTGTGCGGTAGTTGTGCTGTGTGGTGAGGGGCGTGCTCTGGGGTGAATGCTGGCTCTCTGGCTACAGCTACCCATCCTCCTGTTCCTCTTGTAAAACACAAACAGACACGTAACACAAAGGTAAACAAAACACAAGCTTTGACTGGTCGTTCTCACTTTCTCAGTGCAAAGGGAGGTTTTGACGTAGCTGCTTCCCCTTTGTACCCAGCAAACTCCACCCTGCAGTCAACGTGTTGCCATGGTTTCTCCAATAGAGGGCTGCCCCGCAGCTGACTGCAATGGAATCATCCTGAGTACGTGCAGCTACGCGCCCCTCCTAATATGGTCACCTTCCGATTTCCACCTACCACCGAGGTGGTAGATATAGGAGGCAGCTTACCTTCCCCCTTACACAGTGCCCTTTCAGGTTTCAGTAACATGACCATAGCCACGATTGAGCAAGATGACCATAGTTAGAATTCAGTAACATGACCATAGGCAGTTTTCAGCAACATGACCCTAGTCAGAATTCATTAACATGACCATAGGCAGTTTTCAGTAACATGACCATAGTCAGAATTCAGTAACATGACCATAGCAACGATTGAGCAACATGAACATAGTCAGAATTCATTGACATGGCCATAGTCACGATTAGCTAACATGACCATAGCAATGACTGAGCAACATTACCATAGCCAGGTTTCAGTAACATGACCATAGCCAGGATTGAGCAACATGACTATAGTAAGAAATCAGCAACATGACCATAGGCAGCTTTCAGTAACATGACCATAGGCAGGTTTCAGTAACATGACCATAGCCACGATTGAGCAACATGACCATAGTCAGAATTCAGTAACATGACCATAGGCAGTTTTCAGTAACATGACCATAGTCAGAATTCAGTAACATGACCATAGCCACGATTGAGCAACATCACCATAGTCAGAATTCAGTAACATGACCATAGGCAGTTTTCAGTAACATGACCATAGTCAGAATTCAGTAACATGACCATAGGCAGTTTTCAGTAACATGACCATAGTCAGAATTCAGTAACATGACCATAGCCATGATTGAGCAACATGACCATAGTCAGAATTCAGCAACATGACCATAGGAGTTTTCAGTAACATGACCATAGGCAGGTTTCAGTAACATGACCATAGCCATGATTGAGCAACATGACTATATTCAGAATTCAGCAACATGACCATAGGCAGTTTTCAGTAACATGACCATAGGCAGTTTTCAGTAACATGATCATAGTCAGAATTCAGTAACATGACCATAGTTAGAATTCAGTAACATGACCATAGGCAGTTTTCAGTAACATGACCATACCAACGAATGAGCAACATGACCATAGTCAGAATTCATTAACATGACCATAGTCACGGTTGAGTAACATGACCATAGCCAGGTTTATGTAACATGACCATAGCCGAGATTCAGTAACATGACCATAGCCAAGATTGAGCAACATGACCATAGCCAGGTTTCAGTAACATGACCATAGCCTCGATTCAGTAACATGACCATAGCCATGATTGAGCAACATGACCATAGCCACGATTAGCTAACATGACCATAGTCAGAATTCAGTAACATGACTATAGCCACGATTGAGTAACATGACCATAGGCAGGTTTCAGTAACATGACCATAGCCACGATTAGCTAACATGACCATAGCCACGATTGAGCAACATGACCATAGTCAGAATTCAGTAACATAACAATAGGCAGTTTTCAGTAACATGACCATAGTCAGAATTCAGTAACATGACCATAGCCACGATTGAGCAACATGACCATAGTCAGAATTCAGTAACATGACCATAGGCAGTTTTCAATAACATGACCATAGTCAGAATTCAGTAACATGACCATAGGCAGTCTTCAGTAACATGACCATAGTCAGAATTCAGCAACATGACCATAGCCATGATTGAGCAACATGACTATAATCAGAATTCAGCAACATGACCATAGGCAGCTTTCAGTAACATGACCATAGGCAGGTTTCAGTAACATGACCATAGCCACGATTGAGCAACATGACCATAGTCAGAATTCAGTAACATGACCATAGTCAGAATTCAGTAACATGACCATAGTTAGAATTCAGTAACATGACCATAGGTAGTTTTTAGTAACATGACCATAGTCAGAATTCAGTAACATGACCATAGCAATGATTGAGCAACATGACCATAATCAGAATTCATTGACATGGCCATAGTCACTATTAAGTAACATGACCATAGCCAGGTATAAGTAACATGACCATAGCCACGATTCAGTAACATGACCATAGCCACGGTTGAGCAATATGACCATAGCCAGGTTTCAGTAACATGACTATAGCCTCGATTCAGTAACATGACCATAGCCACGATTGAGTAACATGACCATAGCCACGATTAGCTAACATGACCATAGTCAGAATTCAGCAACATGACTATAGCCACGATTCAGTAACATGACCATAGGCAGGTTTCAGTAACATGACCATAGCCACGATTAGCTAACATGACCATAGCCACGATTAGCTAACATGACCATAGCCAAGATTGAGCAACATTACCATAGCCAGGTTTCAGTAACATGACCATAGGCAGGATTGAGCAACATAACATTAGTCTGAATTCAGTAACATGACCATAGGCAGTTTTCAGTAACATGACCATAGTCAGAATAGAGTAACATGACCATAGGCAGTTTTCAGTAACATGACCATAGCCATATTTGATTAACATGACCATAGCCAGGATTGAGCAACATGACCATAGTCAGAATTAAGTAACATGACCATAGCCACGATTGAGCAACATGACAATAGCCGCGATTAGCTAACATGACCATAGCCACGATTGAGCAACATGACCATAGTCAGAATTCAGTAACATGACCATAGCCAGGATTGAGCAACATGACCATAGTCAGAATTCAGTAACATGACCATAGCCACGATTGAGCAACATGACCATAGTCAGAATTCAGTAACATGACCATAGGCAGTTTTCAGTAACATGACCATAGTCAGAATTCAGTAACCATGACCATAGCCAGAATTGAGCAACATGACCATAGCCAGAATTCAGTAACATGACCATAGTCAGAATTCAGTAACATGACCATAGACAGTTTTCAGTAACATGACCATAGTCAGAATTCAGTAACATGACCATAGCCATGATTGAGCAACATGACCATAGTCAGAATTCAGCAACATGACCATAGGCAGTTTTCAGTAACATGACCATAGGCAGGTTTCAGTAACATGACCATAGCCACTATTAAGCAACATGACCATAGTTAGAATTCAGTAACATGACCATATGCAGATTTCAGTAACATGACCATAGTCAGAATTCAGTAACATGACCATAGCCTGTTTTCAGTAACATGACCATAGTCAGAATTCAGTAACATGACCATAGCCAGGATTGAGAAACATGACCATAGCCACGATTGAGCAACATGACCATAGTCAGATTTCAGAAACATGACCATAGCCAGGTTTCAGTAACATGACCATAGCCATGATTGAGTAACATGACCATAGCCAGGATTCAGCAACATGACCATAGTCAGAATTCAGTAACATGACCATAGGCAGTTTTCAGTAACATGACCATACTCAGAATTCAGTAACATGACCATAGCAAGGTTTCAGTAACATGACCATAGCCACAATTGAGTAACATGACCATAGCCAGGATTGAGCAACATGACCATAGTCAGAATTAATTAACATGACCATAGCCACGATTGAGCAACATGACCATAGTCAGAATTCAGTAACATGACCATAGGCAATTTTCAGTAACATGACCACAGGCAGGTTTCAGTAACATGACCATAGCCATGATTGAGCAACATGATCATACTCAGAATTCAGTAACATGACCATAGGCAGTTTTCAGTAACATGACCATAGTCACGAATTCAGTGACATGACCATAGCCACGATTGAGCAACATCACCTTACTCACGAATTCAGTAACATGACCATAGGCACGATTTCAGTAACATGACCATAGCCACGAATTCAGTAACATGACCATAGGCACGTTTTCAGTAACATGACCATAGCCACGAATTCAGTAACATGACCATAGCCACGATTGAGCAACATGACCATAGCCACGAATTCAGTAACATGACCATAGGCACGTTTTCAGTAACATGACCATAGGCACGATTCAGTAACATGACCATAGCCACGATTCAGTAACATGACCATAGCCACGATTCAGTAACATGACCATAGCCACGATTCAGTAACATGACCATAGCCACGATTCAGTAACATGACCATAGCCACGATTCAGTAACATGACCATAGCCACGATTCAGTAACATGACCATAGCCACGATTCAGTAACATGACCATAGCCACGATTCAGTAACATGACCATAGCCACGATTCAGTAACATGACCATAGCCACGATTCAGTAACATGACCATAGCCACGATTCAGTAACATGACCATAGCCACGATTCAGTAACATGACCATAGCCACGATTCAGTAACATGACCATAGCCACGATTCAGTAACATGACCATAGCCACGATTCAGTAACATGACCATAGCCACGATTCAGTAACATGACCATAGCCACGATTCAGTAACATGACCATAGCCACGATTCAGTAACATGACCATAGCCACGATTCAGTAACATGACCATAGCCACGATTCAGTAACATGACCATAGCCACGATTCAGTAACATGACCATAGCCACGATTCAGTAACATGACCATAGCCACGATTCAGTAACATGACCATAGCCACGATTCAGTAACATGACCATAGCCACGATTCAGTAACATGACCATAGCCACGATTCAGTAACATGACCATAGCCACGATTCAGTAACATGACCATAGCCACGATTCAGTAACATGACCATAGCCACGATTCAGTAACATGACCATAGCCACGATTCAGTAACATGACCATAGCCACGATTCAGTAACATGACCATAGCCACGATTCAGTAACATGACCATAGCCACGATTCAGTAACATGACCATAGCCACGATTCAGTAACATGACCATAGCCACGATTCAGTAACATGACCATAGCCACGATTCAGTAACATGACCATAGCCACGATTCAGTAACATGACCATAGCCACGATTCAGTAACATGACCATAGCCACGATTCAGTAACATGACCATAGCCACGATTCAGTAACATGACCATAGCCACGATTCAGTAACATGACCATAGCCACGATTCAGTAACATGACCATAGCCACGATTCAGTAACATGACCATAGCCACGATTCAGTAACATGACCATAGCCACGATTCAGTAACATGACCATAGCCACGATTCAGTAACATGACCATAGCCACGATTCAGTAACATGACCATAGCCACGATTCAGTAACATGACCATAGCCACGATTCAGTAACATGACCATAGCCACGATTCAGTAACATGACCATAGCCACGATTCAGTAACATGACCATAGCCACGATTCAGTAACATGACCATAGCCACGATTCAGTAACATGACCATAGCCACGATTCAGTAACATGACCATAGCCACGATTCAGTAACATGACCATAGCCACGATTCAGTAACATGACCATAGCCACGATTCAGTAACATGACCATAGCCACGATTCAGTAACATGACCATAGCCACGATTCAGTAACATGACCATAGCCACGATTCAGTAACATGACCATAGCCACGATTCAGTAACATGACCATAGCCACGATTCAGTAACATGACCATAGCCACGATTCAGTAACATGACCATAGCCACGATTCAGTAACATGACCATAGCCACGATTCAGTAACATGACCATAGCCACGATTCAGTAACATGACCATAGCCACGATTCAGTAACATGACCATAGCCACGATTCAGTAACATGACCATAGCCACGATTCAGTAACATGACCATAGCCACGATTCAGTAACATGACCATAGCCACGATTCAGTAACATGACCATAGCCACGATTCAGTAACATGACCATAGCCACGATTCAGTAACATGACCATAGCCACGATTCAGTAACATGACCATAGCCACGATTCAGTAACATGACCATAGCCACGATTCAGTAACATGACCATAGCCACGATTCAGTAACATGACCATAGCCACGATTCAGTAACATGACCATAGCCACGATTCAGTAACATGACCATAGCCACGATTCAGTAACATGACCATAGCCACGATTCAGTAACATGACCATAGCCACGATTCAGTAACATGACCATAGCCACGATTCAGTAACATGACCATAGCCACGATTCAGTAACATGACCATAGCCACGATTCAGTAACATGACCATAGCCACGATTCAGTAACATGACCATAGCCACGATTCAGTAACATGACCATAGCCACGATTCAGTAACATGACCATAGCCACGATTCAGTAACATGACCATAGCCACGATTCAGTAACATGACCATAGCCACGATTCAGTAACATGACCATAGCCACGATTCAGTAACATGACCATAGCCACGATTCAGTAACATGACCATAGCCACGATTCAGTAACATGACCATAGCCACGATTCAGTAACATGACCATAGCCACGATTCAGTAACATGACCATAGCCACGATTCAGTAACATGACCATAGCCACGATTCAGTAACATGACCATAGCCACGATTCAGTAACATGACCATAGCCACGATTCAGTAACATGACCATAGCCACGATTCAGTAACATGACCATAGCCACGATTCAGTAACATGACCATAGCCACGATTCAGTAACATGACCATAGCCACGATTCAGTAACATGACCATAGCCACGATTCAGTAACATGACCATAGCCACGATTCAGTAACATGACCATAGCCACGATTCAGTAACATGACCATAGCCACGATTCAGTAACATGACCATAGCCACGATTCAGTAACATGACCATAGCCACGATTCAGTAACATGACCATAGCCACGATTCAGTAACATGACCATAGCCACGATTCAGTAACATGACCATAGCCACGATTCAGTAACATGACCATAGCCACGATTCAGTAACATGACCATAGCCACGATTCAGTAACATGACCATAGCCACGATTCAGTAACATGACCATAGCCACGATTCAGTAACATGACCATAGCCACGATTCAGTAACATGACCATAGCCACGATTCAGTAACATGACCATAGCCACGATTCAGTAACATGACCATAGCCACGATTCAGTAACATGACCATAGCCACGATTCAGTAACATGACCATAGCCACGATTCAGTAACATGACCATAGCCACGATTCAGTAACATGACCATAGCCACGATTCAGTAACATGACCATAGCCACGATTCAGTAACATGACCATAGCCACGATTCAGTAACATGACCATAGCCACGATTCAGTAACATGACCATAGCCACGATTCAGTAACATGACCATAGCCACGATTCAGTAACATGACCATAGCCACGATTCAGTAACATGACCATAGCCACGATTCAGTAACATGACCATAGCCACGATTCAGTAACATGACCATAGCCACGATTCAGTAACATGACCATAGCCACGATTCAGTAACATGACCATAGCCACGATTCAGTAACATGACCATAGCCACGATTCAGTAACATGACCATAGCCACGATTCAGTAACATGACCATAGCCACGATTCAGTAACATGACCATAGCCACGATTCAGTAACATGACCATAGCCACGATTCAGTAACATGACCATAGCCACGATTCAGTAACATGACCATAGCCACGATTCAGTAACATGACCATAGCCACGATTCAGTAACATGACCATAGCCACGATTCAGTAACATGACCATAGCCACGATTCAGTAACATGACCATAGCCACGATTCAGTAACATGACCATAGCCACGATTCAGTAACATGACCATAGCCACGATTCAGTAACATGACCATAGCCACGATTCAGTAACATGACCATAGCCACGATTCAGTAACATGACCATAGCCACGATTCAGTAACATGACCATAGCCACGATTCAGTAACATGACCATAGCCACGATTCAGTAACATGACCATAGCCACGATTCAGTAACATGACCATAGCCACGATTCAGTAACATGACCATAGCCACGATTCAGTAACATGACCATAGCCACGATTCAGTAACATGACCATAGCCACGATTCAGTAACATGACCATAGCCACGATTCAGTAACATGACCATAGCCACGATTCAGTAACATGACCATAGCCACGATTCAGTAACATGACCATAGCCACGATTCAGTAACATGACCATAGCCACGATTCAGTAACATGACCATAGCCACGATTCAGTAACATGACCATAGCCACGATTCAGTAACATGACCATAGCCACGATTCAGTAACATGACCATAGCCACGATTCAGTAACATGACCATAGCCACGATTCAGTAACATGACCATAGCCACGATTCAGTAACATGACCATAGCCACGATTCAGTAACATGACCATAGCCACGATTCAGTAACATGACCATAGCCACGATTCAGTAACATGACCATAGCCACGATTCAGTAACATGACCATAGCCACGATTCAGTAACATGACCATAGCCACGATTCAGTAACATGACCATAGCCACGATTCAGTAACATGACCATAGCCACGATTCAGTAACATGACCATAGCCACGATTCAGTAACATGACCATAGCCACGATTCAGTAACATGACCATAGCCACGATTCAGTAACATGACCATAGCCACGATTCAGTAACATGACCATAGCCACGATTCAGTAACATGACCATAGCCACGATTCAGTAACATGACCATAGCCACGATTCAGTAACATGACCATAGCCACGATTCAGTAACATGACCATAGCCACGATTCAGTAACATGACCATAGCCACGATTCAGTAACATGACCATAGCCACGATTCAGTAACATGACCATAGCCACGATTCAGTAACATGACCATAGCCACGATTCAGTAACATGACCATAGCCACGATTCAGTAACATGACCATAGCCACGATTCAGTAACATGACCATAGCCACGATTCAGTAACATGACCATAGCCACGATTCAGTAACATGACCATAGCCACGATTCAGTAACATGACCATAGCCACGATTCAGTAACATGACCATAGCCACGATTCAGTAACATGACCATAGCCACGATTCAGTAACATGACCATAGCCACGATTCAGTAACATGACCATAGCCACGATTCAGTAACATGACCATAGCCACGATTCAGTAACATGACCATAGCCACGATTCAGTAACATGACCATAGCCACGATTCAGTAACATGACCATAGCCACGATTCAGTAACATGACCATAGCCACGATTCAGTAACATGACCATAGCCACGATTCAGTAACATGACCATAGCCACGATTCAGTAACATGACCATAGCCACGATTCAGTAACATGACCATAGCCACGATTCAGTAACATGACCATAGCCACGATTCAGTAACATGACCATAGCCACGATTCAGTAACATGACCATAGCCACGATTCAGTAACATGACCATAGCCACGATTCAGTAACATGACCATAGCCACGATTCAGTAACATGACCATAGCCACGATTCAGTAACATGACCATAGCCACGATTCAGTAACATGACCATAGCCACGATTCAGTAACATGACCATAGCCACGATTCAGTAACATGACCATAGCCACGATTCAGTAACATGACCATAGCCACGATTCAGTAACATGACCATAGCCACGATTCAGTAACATGACCATAGCCACGATTCAGTAACATGACCATAGCCACGATTCAGTAACATGACCATAGCCACGATTCAGTAACATGACCATAGCCACGATTCAGTAACATGACCATAGCCACGATTCAGTAACATGACCATAGCCACGATTCAGTAACATGACCATAGCCACGATTCAGTAACATGACCATAGCCACGATTCAGTAACATGACCATAGCCACGATTCAGTAACATGACCATAGCCACGATTCAGTAACATGACCATAGCCACGATTCAGTAACATGACCATAGCCACGATTCAGTAACATGACCATAGCCACGATTCAGTAACATGACCATAGCCACGATTCAGTAACATGACCATAGCCACGATTCAGTAACATGACCATAGCCACGATTCAGTAACATGACCATAGCCACGATTCAGTAACATGACCATAGCCACGATTCAGTAACATGACCATAGCCACGATTCAGTAACATGACCATAGCCACGATTCAGTAACATGACCATAGCCACGATTCAGTAACATGACCATAGCCACGATTCAGTAACATGACCATAGCCACGATTCAGTAACATGACCATAGCCACGATTCAGTAACATGACCATAGCCACGATTCAGTAACATGACCATAGCCACGATTCAGTAACATGACCATAGCCACGATTCAGTAACATGACCATAGCCACGATTCAGTAACATGACCATAGCCACGATTCAGTAACATGACCATAGCCACGATTCAGTAACATGACCATAGCCACGATTCAGTAACATGACCATAGCCACGATTCAGTAACATGACCATAGCCACGATTCAGTAACATGACCATAGCCACGATTCAGTAACATGACCATAGCCACGATTCAGTAACATGACCATAGCCACGATTCAGTAACATGACCATAGCCACGATTCAGTAACATGACCATAGCCACGATTCAGTAACATGACCATAGCCACGATTCAGTAACATGACCATAGCCACGATTCAGTAACATGACCATAGCCACGATTCAGTAACATGACCATAGCCACGATTCAGTAACATGACCATAGCCACGATTCAGTAACATGACCATAGCCACGATTCAGTAACATGACCATAGCCACGATTCAGTAACATGACCATAGCCACGATTCAGTAACATGACCATAGCCACGATTCAGTAACATGACCATAGCCACGATTCAGTAACATGACCATAGCCACGATTCAGTAACATGACCATAGCCACGATTCAGTAACATGACCATAGCCACGATTCAGTAACATGACCATAGCCACGATTCAGTAACATGACCATAGCCACGATTCAGTAACATGACCATAGCCACGATTCAGTAACATGACCATAGCCACGATTCAGT
>CM060295.1:3786393-3831393 GCA_030684275.1 Acipenser oxyrinchus oxyrinchus
TTAACTCCTAAATTAACGCCTAACTCCTAACTCCTAATTCCGCCAAAATTAACTCCTAACCCTAACCCTAACTCCTAACCTAACTACTAACTCCTAACAACTCTATCCCTAACTCTCTAACTCCTAACCCTAAACTCCTTAACTGCTTACTCCTAACCCTAACCCTAACACCTAACTTCCTAACTCCTAACTCCTAACCCTAACCCTAACTCCTAACCCTAACCCTCCTAACTCCTAAACTAACCTTAACCTTAACCCTAAACTCCTAACTTCCTAACCCTAACTCCTAACCCTAACTCCTAACACCTAACCCTAACTCCCTAACCCTAAACTCTAACTCCTAACTCCTAACCCTTAACCCCTAACTCCTAACTCCTAACCCTAACCCTAACCTAAACCTAACTCTAACCCTAACTCCTAACCCCAACCCTAACTCCTAACCCTAACTCCTAACTCCTAAATCCGATCCAACCAGACCAGACGAGGAACTGATCAAACTCCTGGAAATCAGCTTAACGAAAAACGACTTTGAATTCGACAACCAATTCTACCTCCAAACCAAAGGAACAGCGATGGGGAAACGCTTATGCCATCATATGCTAACATCTACATGGCCGATTGGGAAGAGACAATCCTCCACAGATGCCCACACAGACCAACTCACTATTTCAGGTACCTAGATGACATTTGGGGCACTTGGACACATAGCATGGAGGAATTTACAAATTTCATCTCGTTACTTAACACACACCACCAGTCCATAAAGGTAAAATACACCACACATAACAGCTAAGTAAACTTTTTAGACACCACCACTTACAAAGGACCACATTTTTCACAAACACACCAACTAGACACCAAAGTATATTTTAAAGAAACTGACACACACACTCTACTACACAAAACCAGCTATCACCCTAAACACACATTTAGAGGTTTAATAAAATCACAGCTACTCAGATTCCACAGAATTTGCACACAACATACTGACTTCCAGGCAGCTACCAAAGTCTTATTCACAGCACTCAAACAAAGGGGGTACTCCTGTTCCTTCCTCAGAGGAATAAGGAAAACCTTCTTAGAACAAAAGCCTAGAGACAACAAAAGATTATTCCACTTATAACTACCTACTCACATTTTAGTGTGGCAGCTAATTCACAGATAAAACAAAACCTAACCAACAAATTACAAGACACCAACCTGCTTACAGGACACAAGATAATCTCAGCCTACAGAAAAAACAAAACTTGACCAACTATTTAGTGTCCAGTAAACTGCCTTCACTTAATCGCAAACCAACAAAAGCATCACAACACTTCAAGCAACTTTCCGCACTCCGAGCCAATCCACAGGCATCACATACAACATTCCACAAACCTTTACACAAAACAGCAGGAACTGCATCTACGCAATACAATGCGATACATGCAAAATCATTTACATTGGTGAAACAGGCAACACTATCCGTGTAAGACTAACACAACACATCTATAATATCAAACACAAAAAGAATCACAAACACCTCTAGTAGCACACTTTCTACAACACAACTTGGAATCTCTGAAAATTACAGGGCTGGAGAGGAACCAGAACTGGACAATCGGAGAAAGGAAATGGAGAGAAAAAGACTGGATCAACAAACTACAAACAACTTTCCCGCTAGGCCTGAACATTAGAAACTCCACGATAGACCTACACTAGAAAAGGAGATCCAAAACAAAACAAACAAAGAAATTAATCCAAAAGAGCCAGATGGCCAGTGCATCTTTCTTTCCCTGAAAAATCAACCAAGTGTGGAGTTCTCAGGGAAACAAAGTTCCTACCTCACCCTAACCCTAACCCTAACCCTAACCCTAACCCTAACCCTAACCCTAACCCTAACCCTAACCCTAACCCTAACCCTAACCCTAACCCTAACCCTAACCCTAACCCTAACCCTAACCCTAACCCTAACCCTAACCCTAACCCTAACCCTAACCCTAACCCTAACCCTAACCCTAACCCTAACCCTAACCCTAACCCTAACTCCTAACCCTAACCCTAACCCTAACCCTAACCCTAACCCTAACCCTAACCCTAACCCTAACCCTAACCCTAACCCTAACCCTAACCCTAACCCTAACCCTAACCCTAACCCTAACCCTAACCCTAACCCTAACCCTAACCCTAACCCTAACCCTAACCCTAACCCTAACCCTAACCCTAACCCTAACCCTAACCCTAACCCTAACCCTAACCCTAACCCTAACCCTAACCCTAACCCTAACCCCTAACCCTAACCCTAACCCTAACCCTAACCCTAACCCTAACCCTAACCCTAACCCTAACCCTAACCCTAACCCTAACCCTAACCCTAACCCTAACCCTAACCCTAACCCTAACCCTAACTCCTAACCCTAACCCTAACCCTAACCCTAACCCTAACCCTAACTCCTAACCCTAACCCTAACCCTAACCCTAACCCTAACCCTAACCCTAACCCTAACCCTAACCCTAACCCTAACCCTAACCCTAACCCTAACCCTAACCCTAACCCTAACCCTAACCCTAACCCTAACCCTAACCCTAACCCTAACCCTAACCCTAACCCTAACCCTAACCCTAACCCTAACCCTAACCCTAACCCTAACCCTAACCCTAACCCTAACCCTAACCCTAACCCTAACCCTAACCCTAACCCTAACCCTAACCCTAACCCTAACCCTAACCCTAACCCTAACCCTAACCCTAACCCTAACCCTAACCCTAACCCTAACCCTAACCCTAACCCTAACCCTAACCCTAACCCTAACCCTAACCCTAACCCTAACCCTAACCCTAACCCTAACTCCTAACCCTAACCCTAACCCTAACCCTAACCCTAACCCTAACCCTAACCCTAACCCTAACCCTAACCCTAACCCTAACTCCTAACCCTAACCCTAACCCTAACCCTAACCCTAACCCTAACCCTAACCCTAACCCTAACCCTAACCCTAACCCTAACCCTAACCCTAACCCTAACCCTAACCCTAACCCTAACCCTAACTCCTAACCCTAACCCTAACCCTAACTCCTAACCCTAACCCTAACCCTAACCCTAACCCTAACCCTAACCCTAACCCTAACCCTAACCCTAACCCTAACCCTAACTCCTAACCCTAACCCTAACCCTAACCCTAACCCTAACCCTAACCCTAACCCTAACCCTAACCCTAACCCTAACCCTAACCCTAACTCCTAACCCTAACCCTAACCCTAACCCTAACCCTAACCCTAACCCTAACCCTAACCCTAACCCTAACCCTAACCCTAACCCTAACCCTAACCCTAACCCTAACCCTAACCCTAACCCTAACCCTAACCCTAACTCCTAACCCTAACCCTAACCCTAACCCTAACCCTAACCCTAACCCTAACCCTAACCCTAACCCTAACCCTAACCCTAACCCTAACCCTAACCCTAACTCCTAACCCTAACCCTAACTCCTAACCCTAACCCTAACCCTAACCCTAACCCTAACCCTAACCCTAACCCTAACCCTAACCCTAACCCTAACCCTAACCCTAACTCCTAACCCTAACCCTAACCCTAACCCTAACCCTAACCCTAACCCTAACCCTAACCCTAACCCTAACCCTAACCCTAACCCTAACCCTAACCCTAACCCTAACTCCTAACCCTAACCCTAACCCTAACCCTAACCCTAACCCTAACCCTAACCCTAACCCTAACCCTAACCCTAACCCTAACCCTAACTCCTAACCCTAACCCTAACCCTAACCCTAACCCTAACCCTAACCCCTAACCCTAACCCTAACCCTAACCCTAACCCTAACCCTAACCCTAACCCTAACCCTAACCCTAACCCTAACCCTAACCCTAACCCTAACCCTAACCCTAACCCTAACTCCTAACCCTAACCCTAACCCTAACCCTAACCCTAACCCTAACCCTAACCCTAACCCTAACCCTAACCCTAACCCTAACCCTAACCCTAACCCTAACCCTAACCCTAACTCCTAACCCTAACCCTAACCCTAACCCTAACCCTAACCCTAACCCTAACTCCTAACCCTAACCCTAACCCTAACCCTAACCCTAACCCTAACCCTAACCCTAACCCTAACCCTAACCCTAACCCTAACCCTAACCCTAACCCTAACCCTAACCCTAACCCTAACCCTAACCCTAACCCTAACCCTAACCCTAACCCTAACCCTAACCCTAACCCTAACCCTAACCCTAACCCTAACCCTAACCCTAACCCTAACCCTAACCCTAACCCTAACCCTAACTCCTAACCCTAACCCTAACCCTAACCCTAACCCTAACCCTAACTCCTAACCCTAACCCTAACCCTAACCCTAACCCTAACCCTAACCCTAACCCTAACCCTAACCCTAACCCTAACCCTAACCCTAACCCTAACCCTAACCCTAACCCTAACCCTAACCCTAACCCTAACCCTAACCCTAACCCTAACCCTAACTCCTAACCCTAACCCTAACCCTAACTCCTAACCCTAACCCTAACCCTAACCCTAACCCTAACCCTAACCCTAACTCCTAACCCTAACCCTAACCCTAACCCTAACCCTAACCCTAACCCTAACCCTAACCCTAACCCTAACCCTAACCCTAACTCCTAACCCTAACCCTAACCCTAACCCTAACCCTAACCCTAACCCTAACCCTAACCCTAACCCTAACCCTAACCCTAACCCTAACTCCTAACCCTAACTCCCTAACCCTAACCCTAACCCTAACTCCTAACCCTAACCCTAACCCTAACCCTAACCCTAACCCTAACCCTAACCCTAACCCTAACTCCTAACCCTAACCCTAACCCTAACCCTAACCCTAACCCTAACCCTAACTCCTAACCCTAACCCTAACCCTAACCCTAACCCTAACCCTAACCCTAACTCCTAACCCTAACCCTAACCCTAACCCTAACCCTAACCCTAACCCTAACTCCTAACCCTAACCCTAACCCTAACTCCTAACCCTAACCCTAACCCTAACCCTAACCCTAACCCTAACCCTAACCCTAACTCCTAACCCTAACCCTAACCCTAACCCTAACCCTAACCCTAACCCTAACCCTAACTCCTAACCCTAACCCTAACCCTAACTCCTAACCCTAACCCTAACCCTAACCCTAACTCCTAACCCTAACCCTAACTCCTAACCCTAACCCTAACCCTAACTCCTAACCCTAACCCTAACCCTAACCCTAACTCCTAACCCTAACCCTAACCCTAACCCTAACCCTAACCCTAACCCTAACCCTAACCCTAACCCTAACTCCTAACCCTAACCCTAACCCTAACCCTAACTCCTAACCCTAACCCTAACCCTAACCCTAACCCTAACCCTAACCCTAACCCTAACTCCTAACCCTAACCCTAACCCTAACCCTAACCCTAACCCTAACCCTAACCCTAACCCTAACCCTAACCCTAACCCTAACCCTAACCCTAACCCTAACCCTAACCCTAACCCTAACCCTAACCCTAACCCTAACCCTAACCCTAACCCTAACCCTAACCCTAACTCCTAACCCTAACCCTAACCCTAACCCTAACCCTAACCCTAACTCCTAACCCTAACCCTAACCCTAACCCTAACCCTAACCCTAACCCTAACCCTAACCCTAACCCTAACCCTAACTCCTAACCCTAACCCTAACCCTAACCCTAACTCCTAACCCTAACCCTAACCCTAACCCTAACCCTAACCCTAACTCCTAACCCTAACCCTAACCCTAACCCTAACCCTAACTCCTAACCCTAACCCTAACCCTAACCCTAACCCTAACTCCTAACCCTAACCCTAACCCTAACCCTAACCCTAACCCTAACCCTAACCCTAACTCCTAACCCTAACCCTAACCCTAACCCTAACCCTAACCCTAACCCTAACTCCTAACCCTAACCCTAACCCTAACCCTAACCCTAACTCCTAACCCTAACCCTAACCCTAACCCTAACCCTAACCCTAACCCTAACCCTAACCCTAACCCTAACTCCTAACCCTAACCCTAACCCTAACCCTAACCCTAACCCTAACCCTAACCCTAACTCCTAACCCTAACCCTAACCCTAACCCTAACTCCTAACCCTAACCCTAACCCTAACCCTAACCCTAACCCTAACCCTAACCCTAACCCTAACCCTAACCCTAACCCTAACCCTAACCCTAACCCTAACCCTAACCCTAACCCTAACTCCTAACCCTAACCCTAACCCTAACCCTAACCCTAACCCTAACCCTAACCCTAACTCCTAACCCTAACCCTAACTCCTAACCCTAACCCTAACCCTAACCCTAACCCTAACCCTAACCCTAACCCTAACCCTAACCCTAACCCTAACCCTAACCCTAACCCTAACCCTAACCCTAACCCTAACCCTAACTCCTAACCCTAACCCTAACCCTAACCCTAACCCTAACCCTAACCCTAACCCTAACCCTAACTCCTAACCCTAACCCTAACCCTAACCCTAACCCTAACCCTAACCCTAACCCTAACCCTAACCCTAACTCCTAACCCTAACCCTAACCCTAACCCTAACCCTAACCCTAACCCTAACCCTAACCCTAACCCTAACTCCTAACCCTAACCCTAACCCTAACTCCTAACTCCTAACCCTAACTCCTAACCCTAACCCTAACCCTAACCCTAACCCTAACCCTAACTCCTAACCCTAACCCTAACCCTAACCCTAACTCCTAACCCTAACCCTAACCCTAACCCTAACCCTAACCCTAACCCTAACCCTAACCCTAACCCTAACCCTAACCCTAACCCTAACTCCTAACCCTAACCCTAACCCTAACCCTAACCCTAACTCCTAACCCTAACCCTAACCCTAACCCTAACCCTAACCCTAACCCTAACCCTAACTCCTAACCCTAACCCTAACCCTAACCCTAACCCTAACCCTAACCCTAACTCCTAACCCTAACCCTAACCCTAACCCTAACCCTAACCCTAACCCTAACCCTAACCCTAACTCCTAACCCTAACCCTAACCCTAACCCTAACCCTAACCCTAACCCTAACCCTAACTCCTAACCCTAACCCTAACCCTAACTCCTAACCCTAACCCTAACCCTAACCCTAACCCTAACTCCTAACCCTAACCCTAACCCTAACCCTAACCCTAACCCTAACCCTAACCCTAACTCCTAACCCTAACCCTAACCCTAACTCCTAACCCTAACCCTAACCCTAACCCTAACCCTAACCCTAACTCCTAACCCTAACCCTAACCCTAACCCTAACTCCTAACCCTAACCCTAACTCCTAACCCTAACCCTAACCCTAACCCTAACCCTAACTCCTAACCCTAACCCTAACCCTAACTCCTAACCCTAACCCTAACCCTAACCCTAACTCCTAACCCTAACCCTAACCCTAACCCTAACCCTAACCCTAACCCTAACTCCTAACTCCTAACCCTAACCCTAACTCCTAACCCTAACCCTAACCCTAACCCTAACCCTAACTCCTAACCCTAACTCCTAACCCTAACCCTAACCCTAACCCTAACCCTAACTCCTAACCCTAACCCTAACCCTAACCCTAACCCTAACTCCTAACCCTAACCCTAACCCTAACCCTAACCCTAACCCTAACCCTAACCCTAACTCCTAACCCTAACCCTAACCCTAACCCTAACCCTAACTCCTAACCCTAACCCTAACCCTAACCCTAACCCTAACTCCTAACCCTAACCCTAACCCTAACCCTAACTCCTAACCCTAACTCCTAACCCTAACCCTAACCCTAACCCTAACTCCTAACCCTAACCCTAACCCTAACTCCTAACCCTAACCCTAACCCTAACTCCTAACCCTAACCCTAACTCCTAACTCCTAACCCTAACCCTAACCCTAACCCTAACCCTAACCCTAACCCTAACTCCTAACCCTAACCCTAACTCCTAACCCTAACCCTAACCCTAACTCCTAACTCCTAACCCTAACCCTAACTCCTAACCCTAACCCTAACTCCTAACCCTAACCCTAACCCTAACCCTAACTCCTAACTCCTAACTCCTAACCCTAACCCTAACTCCTAACCCTAACCCTAACCCTAACTCCTAACCCTAACTCCTAACTCCTAACCCTAACCCTAACCCTAACTCCTAACTCCTAACCCTAACCCTAACCCTAACTCCTAACCCTAACTCCTAACCCTAACTCCTAACCCTAACCCTAACCCTAACCCTAACCCTAACCCTAACTCCTAACTCCTAACCCTAACCCTAACTCCTAACCCTAACCCTAACCCTAACCCTAACCCTAACTCCTAACCCTAACCCTAACTCCTAACCCTAACCCTAACTCCTAACCCTAACCCTAACCCTAACTCCTAACCCTAACTCCTAACCCTAACCCTAACCCTAACTCCTAACCCTAACTCCTAACCCTAACCCTAACTCCTAACCCTAACTCCTAACCCTAACCCTAACCCTAACCCTAACCCTAACTCCTAACCCTAACTCCTAACCCTAACCCTAACTCCTAACCCTAACCCTAACTCCTAACCCTAACCCTAACCCTAACTCCTAACCCTAACCCTAACCCTAACCCTAACTCCTAACTCCTAACCCTAACTCCTAACCCTAACCCTAACCCTAACTCCTAACCCTAACTCCTAACCCTAACCCTAACCCTAACTCCTAACCCTAACCCTAACCCTAACTCCTAACCCTAACCCTAACCCTAACCCTAACTCCTAACCCTAACCCTAACCCTAACCCTAACCCTAACCCTAACCCTAACTCCTAACCCTAACCCTAACCCTAACCCTAACCCTAACTCCTAACCCTAACTCCTAACCCTAACTCCTAACCCTAACCCTAACTCCTAACCCTAACTCCTAACCCTAACCCTAACCCTAACTCCTAACCCTAACCCTAACCCTAACCCTAACCCTAACCCTAACTCCTAACCCTAACCCTAACCCTAACCCTAACCCTAACCCTAACCCTAACCCTAACCCTAACCCTAACCCTAACCCTAACCCTAACCCTAACCCTAACCCTAACCCTAACCCTAACCCTAACTCCTAACCCTAACCCTAACCCTAACCCTAACCCTAACCCTAACCCTAACCCTAACCCTAACTCCTAACCCTAACCCTAACCCTAACCCTAACCCTAACTCCTAACCCTAACTCCTAACCCTAACCCTAACTCCCTAACCCTAACCCTAACCCTAACCCTAACCCTAACCCTAACCCTAACTCCTAACCCTAACCCTAACCCTAACCCTAACTCCTAACCCTAACTCCTAACCCTAACTCCTAACCCTAACCCTAACCCTAACCCTAACCCTAACTCCTAACCCTAACCCTAACCCTAACCCTAACCCTAACCCTAACCCTAACCCTAACTCCTAACCCTAACCCTAACCCTAACTCCTAACCCTAACCCTAACCCTAACCCTAACCCTAACTCCTAACCCTAACCCTAACTCCTAACCCTAACTCCTAACCCTAACCCTAACCCTAACCCTAACTCCTAACCCTAACCCTAACCCTAACTCCTAACCCTAACCCTAACCCTAACCCTAACCCTAACCCTAACCCTAACCCTAACCCTAACCCTAACCCTAACTCCTAACTCCTAACCCTAACCCTAACTCCTAACCCTAACCCTAACCCTAACCCTAACTCCTAACCCTAACTCCTAACCCTAACCCTAACCCTAACCCTAACCCTAACCCTAACCCTAACCCTAACCCTAACTCCTAACCCTAACCCTAACTCCTAACCCTAACCCTAACCCTAACTCCTAACTCCTAACCCTAACCCTAACCCTAACCCTAACTCCTAACCCTAACCCTAACCCTAACCCTAACCCTAACCCTAACCCTAACTCCTAACCCTAACCCTAACCCTAACCCTAACCCTAACCCTAACCCTAACCCTAACCCTAACCCTAACTCCTAACCCTAACCCTAACCCTAACCCTAACTCCTAACCCTAACCCTAACCCTAACCCTAACCCTAACCCTAACCCTAACTCCTAACCCTAACTCCTAACCCTAACCCTAACCCTAACCCTAACCCTAACCCTAACCCTAACCCTAACTCCTAACCCTAACCCTAACCCTAACCCTAACCCTAACCCTAACCCTAACCCTAACCCTAACCCTAACCCTAACCCTAACCCTAACTCCTAACCCTAACCCTAACCCTAACCCTAACTCCTAACCCTAACCCTAACCCTAACCCTAACCCTAACCCTAACCCTAACTCCTAACCCTAACCCTAACCCTAACCCTAACCCTAACCCTAACCCTAACTCCTAACCCTAACCCTAACCCTAACCCTAACCCTAACCCTAACCCTAACTCCTAACCCTAACCCTAACCCTAACCCTAACCCTAACCCTAACCCTAACTCCTAACCCTAACCCTAACCCTAACCCTAACCCTAACCCTAACCCTAACCCTAACCCTAACCCTAACCCTAACCCTAACCCTAACCCTAACCCTAACCCTAACCCTAACCCTAACTCCTAACCCTAACCCTAACCCTAACCCTAACCCTAACCCTAACCCTAACCCTAACCCTAACCCTAACCCTAACCCTAACCCTAACCCTAACCCTAACCCTAACCCTAACCCTAACCCTAACCCTAACCCTAACCCTAACTCCCTAACCCTAACCCTAACCCTAACCCTAACCCTAACCCTAACCCTAACTCCTAACTCCTAACTCCTAACCCTAACCCTAACCCTAACCCTAACTCCTAACCCTAACCCTAACCCTAACTCCTAACTCCTAACCCTAACCCTAACCCTAACCCTAACCCTAACCCTAACCCTAACCCTAACCCTAAACCCTAACCCTAACCCTAACCTAACCCTAACCCTAACCCTAACCCTAACCCTAACCCTAACCCTAACCCTAACCCTAACCCTAACCCTAACCCTAACCCTAACTCCTAACCCTAACCCTAAGCCTAACCCTAACCCTAACCCTAACCCTAACCCTAACCCTAACCCTAACCCTAACCGTAACCCTAACCCTAACCCTAACCCTAACCCTAACCCTAACCCTAACCCTAATCCTAAGCCTATCCCTAACCCTAACCCTAACCCTAACCCTAACCCTAAACCTTAACCCTAACCCAAACCCTAACTTTGACCCCTGAACCCGACCACGATCCTAACCCTAACCCTAACCCTAACACTGACCCTGACGCGGACCCTGACACTGACCCCCACCCTAACCCTAACCCTAACCCTAACCCTAACCCTAGCCCTAAGCCCGGCTGGTTGGTTGGGCCCGCACGTGCTGGCTGAGGTGCCAGGGAAGATTTGGCGAGCCGCTGGGACCCCGCCCTGGGTCACTGGGATCCATGCCCGTGCTGTTGAGGTGCCAGGGAACATTTAACGAGCAGATGGGATCACGCAGGGGTCGCTGGGCCCATGCGCCACACTGGGGAGGGCCAGGGACCATTTTGCGAGCCGCCTCAGACCCCGCTGAGGTCGCTGGGCCCAGTTTGTGCACTGGGGAGGTGCCAGGGACCATTTTGCGAGCCACTGGGACCCCATGTGGTGACGCTGGGCCCAGTGCTTGCACTGGGGAGGTACCAGGGACCATTTGGCAGAGCCGCTGGGACTCCACGCTGGGTCGCTGTGCCCCACTGCTCGCCAGAGGGATCAGGGACCATTTGGCGAGCCGCTGGGACACCAAACGGGGTTGCTGTGTCCTGGTCGCGCTCTGGGGAGGTGCCAGGGACCATTTGATGAGCCGCTGGGACACCGCGCGGGGTTGCTGGGTCCCTGGCGCACGCTGGGGAGGGGCCAGGGACCATTTAATGAGCTGCTGGGACACCGCGTTGGGTCGCTGGGCCAAGTGCGTGCACTGGGAGGTACCAGGGTCCATTTGGCGAGCCGCTGGGACCCCCCCTTGAGTCGCTAGGGTCCGTGCGCATACTGGTGAGTTGCCAGGGACCATTTGACAAGCAGCTGGGATCCCGTGCAGGGTCACTGGTGCCTGAGCGCGTGCTGGTGATGTGCCAGGGACCATTTTGCGAGCCGCTGAGACCCTGCACGAGGTCGCTTGGCCCCGTGCGTGCACTGGGTAGGTGCCAGGGACCATTTTGTGAGCCATTGGGACCCCGTGTGGGGACGCTGGGCCCGCGCGCTGCTGGGAGGTGCCGGGGACTATTTAGCGAGCCGCTGGAATGCAGCACAGGGTTGCTGGGCCCCGCGGCGCTGGGAGAGTGCCAGGGACCATTTGGTGAGCCGCTGGGACCCGCGCGGGTCGCTGGGCCCCGTGCGTGCTGGGAGGGGCCAGGGACCATTTTGCAAGCCGCTGGGACCACCCGTGGATGTCGCTGGGCCTGTGCGCGCTCAGGATTTGCCAGGGACCATTTGGCGAGCTGCTGGGACCCCGCGATGTCGCTGAAGTTCATGCGGGCGCTGGGGATGTGCCAGGGACCATTTGGCGAGCCACTGGGACCCCGCTGGGGTCGCTGGGCCCTTCGCGTGCTGGGGAAGGGCCAGGGACCATTTCCTAGCAGACTGGGACCGTGCGCGTGGTCGCTAGGCCCTGTGCGCGCACTTGGTAGGAGCCAGGGAACAGTTAGTGATCCGATGGGACTCCGCACGGTGTCGCTGGGGCATGTGCGCACGCTGGGGAGGTGCCAGGGACCATTTGGCAAGCCGCTGGGACCCCGCACGAGGTCGCTGTGTCGCGTGCTTGCGTTGGGGAGGTGACATGGACCTTTTGGGGAGCTGCTTGGACCGCGCATGGGATCGCTGGGGCACATGCGCATGCTGGTGAGGTGCCAGGGACCATTTAACGAGCAGCTGGAACCCTGTGCGGGGTCGCTGGGGCCAGAGTGTGCACTGGGGAGGCGCCAGGGATCATTTGGTAAGCAACTGGGACCCCGCACGAGGTCGCAGTGTCGTGTGCTTGCGTTGGGGAGGTGACAGGGACCTTTTTGGGAGCTGCTGGGACTCTACGTCTGGTAGCTTATGCCCGAGCGCGCACTGGGGAGGTGCCAGAGACCATTTGTTGAGCCGCTGGGACCCCACGTGAGGTTGCTTGGCCCTGTGCGCGCTCTGGGGAGGTGCAAGGGACCATTCGGCGAGCCGCTGGGACCCCGCGCAGGGTGGCTGGGCCCTGTGCGCGTGCTTGGGAAGAACCAGGTAGCATTTGGCGAGCCACTGGGAAACTGCATGAAGTCGCATGGGCCCGTGTGCATGCTGGGGAGCTGCCAGGGACCATTTGGCGAGCTGCTGGAACACCGCACGGGGTCGGTGGTAACCGTGCATGCACTGCAAATGTCCCAGGGACCATTTGGCTAGCTGCTGTGACCCCGCGCAAGGTTGTTGGGCCTTGTACACACGCTGGGGAGGAGCCATGGGCCAATTGGCGAGTGCTGGGAACACGCGCAGGGTAGTTGGGCCCTGTGCACGTGCTAGATAGGTGCCAAGGACTATTTGGCTGGCCGCTGGGATCCCGCACGGGGGCGCTGGGCCCCTTGCATGCGCTGGGGAGGTGCAAGGGACCATTCGGCGAGCCGCTGGGAACCCGCGTGAGGTGGCTGTACCCCGTGAGCGCTGGGGAGGAGCCAGGTTACATTTGCCGACCCACTGGGACCCCGCGCAAAGTCTCTGGGGCCAGTGTGTGCACTGGGGATGTGTCAGGGACTATTTGTTGAGCCGCTGGGACCCCGCACGAAGTCACTGGGCACCGCGCGCTAGGGAGGGGCCAGGAGCCATTTGGCAACCCGCTGGGACCCCGCGCAAAGTCGCTGGGGCCCATGCGCGCTGGGGAGGTGCCAGGGACCATTTGACGAGCAGATGGGACCCCGTGCGGGGTTGCTGGTGCCCGAGCGCGCACTGGGGAGGTGCCAGGGACCATTTGTTGAGCCGCTGGGACCCTGCGCGAGGTTGCTTGGCCCTGTGCGAGCGCTGGGTAGGTGCAAGGGACCATTCGGCGAGCCGCTGGGACCCCGCGCGGGGTGGCTGGGCCCCGTGCGCGTGCTGGGGAAGAGCCAGGTAGCATTTGGTGAGCCTCTGGTACACCGCACGAAGTCGCATGGGCCAGTGTGCATGCTGGGGAGCTGCCAGGGACCATTTGGCGAGCTGCTGAAACACCGCGCGGGGTCGGTTTTAACCGTGCATGCACTGCGAATGGCCCAGGGACCATTTGGCTAGCTGCTGTGACCCCGCGCAAGGTTGTTGGGCCTTGTGCGCATGCTGGGGAGGAGCCAGGGGCCAATAGGCGAGTGCTGGGAACCCGCGCAGGGTAGTTGGGCCCTGTGTTCGTGCTGGAGAGGTGCCAAGGACCATTTGGCTGGCTGCTGGGATCCCGCGCTGGGGCGCTGGGCCCCTTGCGTGTGCTGGGGAGTGCAAGGGACCATTCGGCGAGCTGCTGGGAACCCGTCGGGGTGGCTGGGCCCCGTGCACGTGCTGGGGAGGATCCAGATACCATTTGCCGAGCTGCTGGGACCCCGCGTGAAGTCTCTGGGGCCCGTGTGTGCACTGGGAATGTGCCAGGGACCATTTGGCGAGCCTCTGGGACCCTGCGCGGGGTCGCTGGGCCCAGTGCTTGGGATGAGGATGTACCAGGGACCATTTGGCGAGCAGCTGGGACCCCGCGCGAAGTCGATGCCCCGAGCGTTCGCTGGGGAGGTGCCAGGGACTATTTGTTGAGCCGCTGGGACCCCGCACGAAGTCACTCGGCACCGCTCGCTAGGGAGGGGCCAGGAGCCATTTGGCAACCCGCTGGGACCCCGCGCAAAGTCGCTGGGGCCCATGAGCGCGTTGGGGTCATGCCAGGGACTATTTGAGAGCCTCTAGGATCCGGCGCAACGTTGCTGTGCCCCATGCGCGCTCTGGGGAGTTGCCAGGGACCATTTGACGAGCAGATGGGACCCTGTGCGGGGTCGCTGGTGCCCGAGCGCGCACTGGGGAGGTGCCAGGGACCATTTGTTGAGCCGCAGGGACCCTGCGCGAGGTTGCTTGGCCCTGTGCGAGCGCTGGGGAGGTGCAAGGGAGCATTCGGCGAGCCGCTGGGACCCCGCGCGGGTGGCTGGGCCCCGTGCGCGTGCTGGGGAAGAGCCAGGTAGCATTTGGTGAGCCTCTGTGACACCGCACGAAGTCGCATGGGCCAGTGTGCATGCTGGGGAGCTGCCAGGGATCATTTGGCGAGCTGCTGGACCACCGCGCGGGGTCGGTGTTAACCGTGATGCTTTGCGAATGGCCCAGGGACCATTTGGCTAGCTGCTGTGACCCCGAGCAAGGTTGTTGGGCCTTGTGCACACGCTTGGGAGGAGCCAGGGGCCAATTGGCGAGTGCTGGGAACGCAGGCAGGGTAGTTGGGCCCCGTGCACGTGCTGGGGAGGGGCCAGGGACCATTTGCTAGCTGCTGGGACCCAGCGAGTGGTTACTGGTAACTGTGCGCGCACTGCAAAGGGCCCAGGGACCATTTAGCTAGCTGCTGGAACCCTGCGCGGGGTTGCTGAGCCTTGTGCGCGCGCTGGGGAGGAGCCAGGGGCCAATAGGCGAGTGCTGGGAACCCGCGCAGGGTAGTTGGGTGCGTGCTGGAGAGGTGCCAAGGACCATTTGGCTGGCTGCTGGGATCCTGCGCAGGGGCTGGGCCCTTGCGTGTGCTGGGGAGGTGCAAGGGACCATTCGGCGAGCCGCTGGGAACCCGTGGGGGTAGCTGGGCCCCATGCACGTGCTGGGGAGGAGCCAGATACCATTTGCCGAGCCGCTGGGACCCCGCGCGGGGTCGCTGGTAACTGTGCGTGCACTGTGAAGGGCCCAGGGACCATTTAGCTAGCTGCTGGAACCCCGCGTGGGGTTGTTGAGCCTTGTGCGCGCGCTGGGGAGGAGCCAGGGGCCAATAGGCGAGTGCTGGGAACCCGCGCAGGGTAGTTGGGCCCTGTGTGCGTGCTGGAGAAGTGCCAAGGACCATTTGGTTGGCTGCTGGGATCCCGCGCGGGGGCGCTGGGCCCCTTGCGTGCGCTGGGGAGGTGCAAGGGACCATTCTGCAAGCCGCTGGGAACCCGTGGGGGTGGCTGTGCCCCTTGCGCGTGCTGGGGAGGATCCAGATACCATTTGCCAAGCTGCTGGGACCCCGCGCGAAGTCTCTGGGGCCCGTGTGTGCACTGGGAATGTGCCAGGGACCATTTGGTGAGCCTCTGGGACCCCGCGCGCGGTCGCTGGGCCCAGTGCTTGGGATGAGGATGTACCAGGGATCATTTGTTGAGCCGCTGGGACCCCGCACGAAGTCACTGGGCACCGCGCACTAGGGAGGGGCCAGGAGCCATTTGGCAACCCGCTGGGACCCCGCGCAAAGTCGCTGGGCCCCTTCGCGCGCTGGGGTCGTGCCAGGGACTATTTGAGAGCCTCTAGGACCCGGTGCAATGTCGCTGGGCACCATGCGCGCGCTGGGGAGTTGCCAGGGACCATTTGACGAGCAGATGGGACCCCGTGCGGGGTCGCTGGTGCCCTCCCGCGCACTGGGGAGGTGCCAGGGACCATTTGTTGAGCCGTTGGGACCCCGCGCGGGGTAGTTGGGCCCTGCGCACGCGCTGGGGAGGGGCCAGGGACCATTTGCTAGCTGCTGGGACACAGCGCGTGGTTGCTGGGTCCCGTGCGCGTGCTGGGGAGGTGCCAGGGACCATTTTTGCGAGCCGCTAGGATCCCGCGTGGGGTCTCTGGGCCCAGTGCGTTCGCTGGGGATGTACCATTTACCATTTGGCGAGCCAGTGAGAGCCCCCGCGAAATTGCTGCCCCATGCTCCCGCTGGTGAAGGTGCCAGGGACATTTTGGGGAGCCACTGGGACGCCACGTGGGGTCGCTGGGCCCTGTGCATGCTGGGGACGTGCCAGGGACTATTTGTGAGCCGCTGGGACCCTGCGCCTGGTAGCTGGGGCCCGTTTGCATGCTGGGGAGGTGCCAGGGACCTTTTGAGGAGAAGCTGGGACCCCGTGCGCGGTCGCTGGTCCCTGCGCGCTCACTGGGGAGGCGCAAGAGACCATTTGGCGAGCCGATGGGACCCCACACAAGGTCGCTGGGCCCCGTGCGTGCTGGGGAGATGCCAGGGACCATTTCGCGAGCCGCTGAGACCCGCTGAAGTTGCTGCCCGTGCACGCTGGTGAAGGTGCCAGGGACCATTTGGGGAGCCACTGGTACTCAATGCCTGGTAGCTGGGGCCCGTTTGCATGCTGGGGAGGTGCCAGGGACCACTTGGCGAGCTGCTGGGATCCCGCGCGGGGTCTTTGCGCCCTGTACGCGCACTGTGGTGGTGCCAGGTACCATTTGGTGAGGCGCTTGGACACTGAATGGGGTCGCTTGGTCCCGTGAGCGCGCTGGGGAAGTGCCAGGGACTATTTGTGAGCCACTGGGACCCTGCGCGTGGTTTCTAGGGCCCGTGCACGTGCTGCTGAAGTGCCAGGGACCATTTGGCGATCCGTTGGGACCCCGCGGGGGGTCGCTGGGCCCCGTGTGCGCCCTGGGGAGTAGCCAGGGACCATTTGCGAGCCGCTGGGACCGTACGCAAAGTCACTGGGGTCCGTGCGCGTGCTGGGGATGTGCCAGGGACCATTTGCGAGCCGCTAAGACCCTGCACGGGGTCGCTGGGGCCTGTGCGAGTGCTGGTGAGGTGCCAGGGACCATTTGACGAGCCGCTGGGACCCCGCGCGGAGTCGCTGGGCCCTGTTCGCACGCTGGGGATGTGCCAGGGACCATTTGTGGAGCCGCTGGGACTCCACGCCTGGTAGCTGGGGCCCGTGTTTGAGCTGGGGAGGTGCCAGGGACCATTTGGCGAGCCTCTGGGACCCCGCGTGGGGCTGCTGGGCCCAGTGCATGCGCTGAGCAGGTACCAGGGATCATTTGGCGAGCCTCTGGGACCCTGCGCGGGGTCGCTGGGCCCTGTTAACGCCCTGGGGAGGTGCCAGGGACCGTTTGGCGAGCCGCTGGGACCCTGTGCAAGGTTGCTGGAGCCCCTGCGCTCATTGGGGAGGTGCCAGGGACAGTTTGGCAAGCCGCTTGGACTGCTCACAAAGTCGCTGGGGTTCTTACGCGTGCTGGGGAGGTGACAGGAACCATTTGGCGAGCCTCTGGTACCCCGCGCAAGTTTGCTGGGCCCAGTGCGTGTGCTGGGGATGTGCCAGGGATCATTTGGCAAACCGCTGGGACCCTGCGCGAGATCGCTGGAGCCCCTGCGCTCGCTGGGGAGGTGCCAGGGATCATTTGGCGAGCCGCTGGGACACCACGTGATGTCGCTGGGGCCCCTGCGCATGCTGGTGACGTGCCAGGGACAGTTTGGTAAGCCGCTTGGACCACACACGAAGTCGCTCGGGTTCATACGCGCACTGGGGAGGTGCCAGGTACCAATTGGCGAGCCGCTGTGACCCCGCACGTAGTTGCTGCCCTGTGTGCACGTTGGGAATTTGCCAGGGACCATTTGGCGAGCTGCTGGGACCCTGTGTGGGTTCGCTGGGCCCTGTTCGCGCGCTGGGGAGGTGCCAGGGACCGTTTGGCGAGCAGCTGTGACCCAGTGCGGGGTCGCTGGGCCCCGTTCACGAGCCTGGGAGGTGCCAGGGATCGTTTGGTGAGCCGCTGGGATCCTGCGTGATGTCGCTGGTGTACTTACACGCGCTGGGGATGTGCCAGGGACCATTTGGCGAGCCGCTGGGACTCCGCGTGAAGTTGCTGGGGCCCGTGCGTGCTGGGGAGGTGCCAGGGACCATTTGGCGAGCCGCTGGGAACCCGTGCGGGGCCGCTGGGCCCAGTGCATGCGCTGGGCCTAGTGCATGCGCTGGGCTGGTACCAGGGATCATTTGGCGAGCCTCTGGGACCCTGTGTGAGGTCGCTGGGCCCTGTTAACGCCCTGGGGAGGTGCCAGGGACCGTTTGGCGAGCCGCTGGGACCCCGCGCGGGGTTGCTGGGCCCCGTTCACGCGCTGAGGAGGTGCCAGGGATTGTTTGGTGAGCCGCTGGGATCCTGTGCATGGTTGCTGGAGCCCCTGCTCTCGTTGGGGAGGTGCCAGGGACAGTTTGGCAAGCCGCTTGGACCGCGCACGAAGTCGTTGGGGTTCTTACGCATGCTGGGAAGGTGACAGGAACCATTTGGCGAGCCTCTGGGACTGCGTGCAAGGTCGCTGGGCCCAGTG
Source organism: Acipenser oxyrinchus oxyrinchus (assembly GCA_030684275.1). Taxonomy (NCBI): domain Eukaryota; kingdom Metazoa; phylum Chordata; class Actinopteri; order Acipenseriformes; family Acipenseridae; genus Acipenser; species Acipenser oxyrinchus. The sequence goes on from CM060295.1 coordinate 3,805,544, forward strand.
CGTGCGCTGGGGATGTGCCAGGGACCATTTGGCAAGCCTCTGGGACCCTGCGCGGGGTCGCTGGGCCCAGTGCTTGGGATGAGGATGTACCAGGGACCATTTGGCGAGCAGCTGGGACCCCGCTGAAGTCGATGGCCCCGAAGCGTCGCTGGGGAGGTGCCAGGGACTATTTGTTGAGCCGCTGGGACCCCGCACGAAGTCACTCGGCACCGCTCGCTAGGGAGGGGCCAGGAGCCATTTGGCAACCCGCTGGGACCCCGCGCAAAGTCGCTGGGGCCCATGAGCGCGTTGGGGTCATGCCAGGGACTATTTGAGAGCCTCTAGGATCCGGCGCAACGTTGCTGTGCCCCATGCGCGCTCTGGGGAGTTGCCAGGGACCATTTGGCAAACCGCTGGGACAACACACAAAGTCGCTCGGGTTCGTACGCGCACTGGGGAGGTGCCAGGAACCAATTGGCGAGCCGCTGTGACCCCGCGCGTAGTTGCTGCCCTGTGTGCGCGTTGGGGATTTGCCAGGGACCATTTGGCGAGCCGCTGGGACCCTGTGCGGGTTCGCTGGGCCCTGTTCGCGCGCTGGGGAGGTGCCAGGGACCGTTTGGCGAGCAGCTGTGACACAGTGCGGGGTCGCTGGGCCCCATTCATGAGCCTGGGAGGTGCCAGGGATCGTTTGGTGAGCCGCTGGGATCATGCGCGAGGTCGCTGGTGCCACTGCACTTGCTGGAGAGGTGCCAAAGACCGTTTGGCAAGCTGTTGGGATGCCACGCGATGTCGCTGGGGCCCGTGCGCGTGCTGGTGAGGTGCCAGGGACAGTTTGACAAGCCGCTTTGACCAATCACAAAGTCGCTGAGGTTCTTACGCGCGCTGGAGATGTGCCAGGGACCATTTGGCGAGCCGCTGGGACCCCGCGTGAAGTTGCTGGGGCCCGTGCGCGCTGTGGATGTGTCAGGGACCATTTGGTGAGCCTCAGAGACCCTGCGCAAGCTTGCTGGGCCTGTGTGCGCACTGGGGATGTGCCACGGACCATTTGGCAAGCCGCTGGGACTAACCGCGGGGTCGCTGGGCCCCTACACGTGCTGGTGAGGTGCCATTGCCGATTTGGCGAGCCACTGGGACCCTGTGCTGGATCGCTGGGCCCAGTGCACGCGCTGGGCAAGTACCAGGGACCATTTGGCGAACCGCTGGGACCAGGCGCAAAGTCGCTGCCCAGTGAGCGCGCTGGGGAGGTGCCAGGGACCGTTTGTCGAGGCGCTGGGATACCACGCGATTTCGGTAGGGCCCCTGCGCGTGCTGGTGAAGTGCGAGGGACAGTTTGGCAAGCTGCTTGGACCACGCGCTATGTCGCTGGGATTTGTACATGCGCTGGGGAGGTGTCAGGGTCTATTTGTTGTGACGCTGGGACCCCGTGCGAAGTCGCTGGGCCCCTTTACGCTCTGGGGATATGCCAGGGAACATTTGAGCGCCGCTGGGACCCACCGTAGGGTCGCTGTGCCCGGTGCGCACGCTGGGGAGGTGCCATGGACCGTTTGGCGAGCCGCAGGGACCCACCGCGGGGTCGATGGGACCTATGCACGTGCTGGGGAGGTGCCAGGGACCATTTGGCGTGCCGCTGGGAGCATGTGCGAAGTCGCTGCCCCGTGAGTGAGCTGGGGAGGTGCCAGGGACCTTTTGTGGAGCCGCCGGGACTCCACGCCTGGTAGCTGGGGTCCGTGTGTGCGCTGGGGAGGTGCCAGGGACCATTTGGCGAGCCGATAGGACACCGTGCGAAGTCGCTGGGGCCCTGTGCGCGTGCTGGTGATGTGTCAGGGACCATTTGGCGACCCTCTGAGTCCCTGTGCGAAGTCACTGGGCACAGTGCGTGCGTTGAGGAGGTGCCAGGGACCATTTGGTGAGCCGCTGCGACCCCGCTGGGGGTCGCTGGGCCCCGTGCGCTCGCTGTTGAAGGTCGAGGGACCATTTGGCAAGCCACTGGGACCCTGCGCGAAGTTGCTGGGGCTCGTGCGCCCGCTGGGGATGTGCCAGGGTTCATTTCGCGAGCTGCTGGGACCCCACGTGTGGTCGCTGCTCCCGGTGCGTTCGCTGCGGAGGTACTAGGGACCATTTGACGAGCCGCAGGGACACAGCAAGAAGTTGCTGCCCCGTGCGTACGCTGGGGACGTGCCACGGATCTTTTGGGGAGCCGCTGGGACTCCACGGCTGGTCGCTGGGCCCCGTGCACTTCCTGGGGAGGTGCCAGGGACCATTTGGCGAGCCTCTCGGACCCCGCACGTGGTCACTGGGCCCGTGCAGCGCTGGGAGGTGCCAGGGACCATTTGGCAAGCCTCTGGGACCCTGCGTGAGATTACTGGGGCCTGTGCAATCGCTGGAGAGGTGCCAGGGACCGTTTGGCGAGCCGCTGGGACCCACCGTGGTGTCGCTGGGCCCCGTTCACACACTGGGGATGTGCCAGGGATCGTTTGGCAAGCAGATGGGACCCTGTGCGTGGTTGCTGGGCCTAGTGCGCGCGCTGGGGAGGTGCAACAGACATTTTGGCGAGCCGCTGGGACCCCCCGCAAAGTCGCTGGGGCTGTGCGTCGCTGGGGATGTGCCCGGGACCAGTTGCGAGCCGCTAGGACCCCGCCTGGGGTCGCTGGGCCCAGTCCGCGTACTGGGGTTTACCAGGGACATTTTTGAGAGCCGCTGGGACCCCGCGCGGGGACGCTGGAGACCTTGTGTTCGCGGAGGAGGTGCCAGGGACCATTTGGCGAGCCGCTGGGACCCTGTGCGGCGTCTCTGGGCCCCGTGCTTTTGCTGGGGAGGTGCCAGGGACCGTTTGGCATGCCTCTGGGACCACGCAGGTGGTCGCTGGGGCCCTTGCGCGTGCTGGGGAGGTGCCAGGGAATGTTTGACGAGCCGCTGGGAAGCCGCGCGGGGTTCGCTGGGGCCCGTGCGCGTGCTGGTGAGGTGCCAGGGACCATTTGACGAGCAGCTGGGACCTTGTGGTAAATAAACATTATTATTAGTTTATTTATTATTATTATTAGTTTATTTAGCAGACGCCTTTATCCAAGACGACTTACAGAGACTAGGGTTGCTGGGATCCCCCGCGATGTCGCTGTAGCCAGTGCGTGCGCTGGGGATGTGCCAGTGACCATTTGAGAGCCGCTATGACCCTGCGCGGGGTCGCTGTGCCCAGTGCGCGTGCTGGGGAGATGCTAGGGAATATTTGGCGAGCTGGTGGGACCCCGCGCAGTTTCAGTGGGGCCCGTGCGCATGCTGGGGAGGTGCCAGGGACCGTTTGGCGAGCCGCTGGGACCACGCGCAAGGTCGCTGTACCCCGTGCTTATGCTGGGGAGGTGTCAGGAACCGTTTGGCGAGACGCTGAGACCCCACGCGGGGACACTGGGCCCCGTGCGTGCGTTGGGGATGTGCCATGGACCATTTGCAAGCCGCTGGGTCCCCACGCTGAGTCGCTGGGCCCAGTGCGCGTGCTGGGGAGGTGCCAGGGACCATTTGGTGTGACGCTGGGACCCCGTGCGGGGTCGCTGGGATCCATGCGTTTACTGGGGAGGTTCCAGGGACCTTGTGGCGAGTCACTGGAACCCCGTGCGAGGTCCCTGGGCCCCGTGCGTGCGCGGGGGATATGCCAGGGATCATTTGCGCGCCACTGGGAGCCTGTGTAAGGTTGGTGGGGCCTATGCAATCGGTGGAGAGGTGCCAGGGACCTTGTGGCGAGTCACTGGAACCCCGCGCGAAGTCGCTTTGGCGCGCTGGGGATGTGCCATGAACCATTTGGAGAGCCTCTGGGATCCTGCGTGAGGTTAATGGGGCCTGTGCAATCGCTGGAGAGGTGCCAGGGACCGTTTGGCGAGCCGCTGGGAACCCACGCAGGGTCGCTTGGCCCAGTGCACGTGCTGGAGATGTGCCAGGGAGCATTTGGCGACACCCTGGGACCCGGAGCGGGGTCGCTGGACCCAGTGTGCATGCTGGGGAGTGCCCAGGGACCATTTGGCGAGCCGCTGGGACCCAGCGCGAAGTCGCTAGTGCCCATGCGCGCGCTGGGGATGTGGCAGGGGCCATTTGTGAGCCACTGGGACCCAACGCAGGGTCGTTGGGCCCCGTGCGCGTGCTGGCGAAGTGCCAGTGACCGTTTGGCGAGCAGCTGGAACCCCGCTCGGGGTTGATGCGCACCGTGCAAGTGCTGCGGAGGTGCCAAGGACCGTTTTGCGTGCCGGTCTGACCCCGTGCAAGGTCGCTGGGGCCCGTGCGTTTGCTGGGGAGGTGCCAGGGACCGTTTGGGGAGCCGCTGGGACCCCTCGCGTTGTCGCTGGGCCCCCGTGCATGTGCTGAGGAGGTGCCAGGGACCATTTGGCGAGCCGCTTGGACCCCGCGTGAAGTGGCTGGCGCCCGTGAGCGCACTGGGGATGTGCCAGGGACCATTTGCGAGGCTCTGGATCCCGTGTGGGGTCGCTAGGCCCAGTGGGCGTGTTGGGGAGGTGCCAGGGACCGTTTGGCATGCCGCTGGGAACCAGTGTGCGGTCTCTGGGCCCAGTGCGTGAAGATGGGGAGGTGCCAGGGATATTTTGGCGAGTCCATGGAACCCCACACGGGGTCACTGGGGCCTGTGCGCGTGCTGGGGAGGTGCCAGGGTCCATTTGGCGAGCCGCTTGGACCCAGCACGAGGTCGCTGGGCCCCCTGCGCGTGCTGCGGCGGGCCAGGGACCGTTTGGTGATCCGGTTGGACCCAGCACGGGGTGTTTGAAGCCTGTGCGTGCGCTGGGGAGCTGCCAGGGACCGTTTGCCGCTGAGACCCCGGCGTGGTCACTGGGTCCAGTGCACGTGCTGGGGAAGTTACTTGGACCATTTGGCGAGCTGCTGGGACCCAGCTTGGGGTCTCTTTACCCCGTGCGTTCGCTGGGGACATACCAGGGACCATTTGGTGAGCTGCAGGGACCCAGTACGGGGTCGCTGGGGCCCGTGTGCATGCTGGGGAAGTTACTGGTACTGTTTGGCGAGCCACTGGGACACCTCGCGGGGTTGCTGGGCCCCGTGCGCGTACTGGGGATATGCCACGGACCATTTGCGAGCCGCTGGGACCCTGCACGACTTCGCTGGGCCCAGTACGCATGCTGGGGTGGCACCATGGACCGTTTTGCGAGCCGCTTGGACCCCGCGTGGGGTCACTGGGGCCCGTGCGCGCGCTGTGGATGTGCCAGTGAGTATTTGGCGAGCTACTCAGACCCCGCACGCGGTCGCTGGTGTCCGTGTGCGCGCTGGGAAGGTGCCAGGGACCAGTTGGCGAGCCGCTGGGACCCCACGCAGGGTCGCTGTGCCCCATGCACATGCTGGGGAGTGGACTTGGACCGTTTGGCGAGCAACTAGATCCCTGTGAAGTCGCTGGAGCCCGTGCACTCACTGGGGAGGTGCCAGGGAGCATTTGGCGTGCCGCTGGGACCCCACGTGCGATCGCTGGGCCCAGTGCGCGTGCTGGGGAGGTACCAGGGACCGTTTGGCTAGCCGCTGGGACCCCGCGTGCGATCGCTGGGCTCAGTGCTCATGTTGGGGAGGTGCCAGGGACAAATTGGCGTGCCGCTGGGACCCCGCGTGCGGTCGCTGGGCCCAGTACTCATGCTGGGGAGGTGCCATGGATATTTTGGCGAGCCGCTGGGACCACACGAGGGGTCACTGGGGCCCGTGCGCGCGCTGGGAATGTGCCAAGGACTATTTGTGCACGTGCTGGGGAGGTATCAGAGACCGTTTTGCGAGACACTATGTCCCCGCGCGGGGACGCTGGTGTTCATGCGTGCACTGGGGAGGTGCCAGGGACCATTTGGCGAGCCGCTGGGACCCCACGCGAAGTCGCTGGGGCCCGTGAGGGTGCTGGGGAGGTGCCAGGGACTGTTTGCAAGCCGCTGGGACCCAGCTTGGGGTCGCTGGGCCCAGTGCGTTCCCTGGGGACATACCATGGACCATTTGGTGAGCTGCAGGGACCCAGTATGGGGTCGCTGGGGCCCGTCTGCATGCTGGGGACGTTACTGAGACTGTTTGGCGAGCCGCTGGGACACTGCGTGGGGTCGTTGGCTCTTGTGTGCGTGCTGGGGAGGTGCCAGGGACCGTTTGGCGTGCCGCTGGTACCCCGCTCAGGATCGCTGGGCCCAATGCGTGTGCTCGGGAAGTGCCAGGGAGTATTTGGTGAGCTGCTGGGACATCGCACGGGATCGCTGGCCCCCGTGCTTGTGCTGGGGAGGTGCCAGGGACCATTTGGCGCGCCGTTGGGACCCTGGCGTGGTTGCTGGGGCCCGTGCTTGTGCTGGGGAGGTGCCAGGGACCAGTAAGCGTGCCGCTGGCACCCTGGTGTGGTCGCTGGGGCCCATGAGTGTGCTGGAGAGGTGCCAGGGACTGTTTGGCAAGCCGCTGGGACCCCACCCGAAGTCGCTGGGGCCCGTGCGGGTGCTGGGGAGGTGCCAGGGACTATTTGCAAGCCGCTGGGACCCCGCTTGGGGTCACTAGGCCCAGTGCGCGTGGTGTGGAGATGCCAGGGACAGTTTGGCGAGCCGCTGGGACTACTTGTGTTGTAGTTGGGGCCAGTGCTCGTGATGGGGATGTGCCAGGTAATATTTGGCGAGCCGCACAGACGCCGCACGCGGTCGCTGGGTCCCATGCGTGCGCTGGGGAGGTGCCAGGGGCCATCTGGCGAGCCACTTGAACCGCGCATGGGGTCGCTGGGCCCCGTTGCGTGCTGGGGAAGGGCCAGGGACCATTTTGCTAGCCGCTCAGACCCCGCACGTGGTCGCTAGTGCCCGTATGCACTTGGGAGGTGCCAGGGATATTTTGGCGAGCCGCTGGGACCCCAAGCGGGGTCCCTGGACCCTGTGTGCTCGCTGGGGAGGTGCCAGGGACCATTTGGCGAGCGGCTGGGACCCCACGCTAAGTCGCTGGGGCCCGTGAGGGCGCTGGGGAGGTGCCAGGGACTATTTGCAAGCTGCTGGGACCCAGCTTGGGGTCGCTTGGCCCAGTGCGTTCGCTGGGGACATACCAGGGACCATTTGGTGAGCTGCAGGGACCCCATGCGGGGTCACTGGGCCCAGTTGGTGCGCTGTTGAGGTGCCAGGGACCATTTGGCAAGCCACTGGGACCCCGCGCGAAGTCTCTGGGGCCCGTGTGCGCGCAGGGGAGGTGCCAGGGAGCATTTTGCTAGCCGCTGGGATCCCGAGCGGGGTCGCTGGGCCACGTGCGCGTGCTTGAGAGGTGCCATGGACATTTTGGTGAGCCCTTGGGACCCCACGCTGGGTCGGTGGGGCCTGTGCGTGCGCTGGAGATGTGCCAGGGACCATTTGCCGAGACGCTCGGACCCCACGCCGGGTCTCTGGGGCCTGTGCGCATGCTGGGGAGGTGCCTATGACCGTTTGGCGAGCCGATGGAACCCCGCACACGGTTGCTGGTGCCCGTGCGGGTGCTGGGAGTGGCCAGGGAGCATTTGGCGAGCCTCTGGCATCCCGCGCGGGGTTGCTGGGCCACATGCATGCGCTTGAGAGGTGCCAGGGACATTTTGGTGAGCCCTTGGGACCCCACGCTGGATCGCTGGACCCAGTTGGCGCGCTGGGGAGGTGCCAGGGACATTTTGGTGAGCTGCTGGTACCACACGCTGGGTCGCTCGGGCCTATGCGCGTGCTGGGGAGCTGCCAGGGACCGTTTGGCGAGTCAGTGGGACCCCGCGGGGGGGTTGCTGTGCCCCGTGCGCATACTGGGAGTGGCCAGGGAAATTTTGGTGAGCCGCTGGGACCCCAAGCGGAGACCCTGGACCCTGAGTGCATGCTAGGGAGGTGCCAGAGACCATTTGGTGAGCCGCTTGGACATTGCGTGAGGTCACTGGAGACCGTGCGTTCACTGGGGAGGTGCCAGGGACCCTTTGGCAAGCCGTTGGGACCCTGCGCGAAGTCGATGATGCCCGAGCGCATCCTGGGGAGGTGCCAGGGAGCATTTTGCGAGCCGCTGGGATCCCACGCGGGGTCGCTGGGGTATGTGCGTGCGCTGGGGAGGTGCCAGGTTCCCTTTGGCGAGATGCTCGGACCCCGCGCCAGGTATCTGGGGCCAGTGCGCGTGCTGGGGAGGTGCCAGGGAATGTTTGGCGAACCGCTGGGACCCCATGCGGGTCTCTGGGCCCCGTGGCCGCTGGGAGGGGCCAGGGACCATGTGGCGAGCCACTGGGACCCCACGCGAAGTTGCTGGGTGTTGTGCGCATGCTGAGGAGGTGCCAGGGACCACTTGGCGAGCTGCTTGGACATTGCGCGAGGTCGCTAGTGACCGTGCACGCGCTTGATAGGTGCTAGGGACAATTTGGCGAGCCCTTCAGACCTTACGCTGGGTTGCTGGGGCCTGTGCCTGCGCTGGGGAGGTGCCATGGTCCTTTTGGCGAGCCGATCGGACCCCACGCGGGGTCTCTGGGGCCCGTGCGAGCACTGGGGCTGTGCTAGGGACCCTTTGGAGAGAAGTGCGGACCTAGTGCAGGGTCTCTGGGGCCCGTGCGCGTGCTGGGAGTTGCCAGGGACCATTTGGCGAGTTGGTGCGACCCCGCGCTGGGTCACTGGGCCCCATGCGTGCCCTGGGAGGGGCCAGGGACCATTTGGTGAGCCGCTGGGACCACACTTGATGTCGCTGGGGCCCGTGTGCATGTTGGGGAGGTGCCAGGGACCATTTGGAAAGCCGCTGGGACCCTGTGTGGGGTCGCTGGGCCCTGTGCACGCGCTGGGGAGGTGCCAGGGACCATTTGGCGAGCCGCTGGGACCCCACGCGATGTCGCTGGGGCATGTGCGCGTGTTGGGGAGGTACCAGGAATCATTTGGCGAGCCGCTGGGATGCCTCACGGGGCCTCTGGGCCCTGTGCTCACGCTGGGGAGGGGCCAGGGACCATTTGCCGAGCAGCTGGGACCCCTTGCGATGTCTCTGGGGCCCGTACGCGCAATGGGTATGTGCCAGGGAACATTTGGCGAACAGCTGGGACCCCACGCGTGGTTGCATTGCCCTGTGCACGCTGGGTAGGAGCCAGGGACCATTTGGCGAGCTGCTGGGACCCCTACGGGGTCGCTGGGGCCTGTGCACGTGCTGGGGAGGTGCCAGGGACCATTTGGCAAGCCGTTGGGACCCAACGCGAAGTCGATGGGGCCCGTGTGCGTGCTGGGGAGGTGCCAGGGACTGTTTGGCCAGCTGCTGGGACCCCACACGAAGTCTCTGGGCCCAGTGCGTGCGCTAGGGATGTGCCAGGGACCATTTGGCGAGCTGCTGGTACCCCGTGCGGGGTCGCTGGGCCCAGTGAGTGCACAGGGGAGGTACCAGGGACCATTTGCAAGCTGCTGGGACCCCACACGGGGTCGCTGGGCGCAGTAAGTACGCTGGGGAGGTACTAGGGACCATTTGGTGAGCTGCTGGGGCCGTTCGCGGGGTCGCTGCTCCCTGTACGCGCGCTGGGGTGGCAGGGACAATTTGGCAAGCCGCTGGGACCACACGTGATGTCGCTGGGGCCCGTGCGCATGTTGGGGAGGTGCCAGGGACCATTTGGCAGGCCGCTGAGACCCCGTGCGGGGTCGCTGGGCCCTGTGCACGCGCTGGGGAGGTGCCAGGGACCATTTGACGAGCCGCTGGGACCCCACGCAATGTCGCTGGGGCATGTGCGCGTGTTTGGGAGGTGCCAAGGACCATTTGGCACGCCGCTCGGACCCCGCACGGGATCTCTGGGGCCCATGTGCGTGCTGGGAAGGTGCCAGGGACCATTTGGCGAGCCGCTGAGACCCCGTGCGGGGTCGCTGTGCCCTGTGCGTGCGCTGGGGACATGCCAGGGACCATTTGGCGAGCCGCTCGGACCCCGCATGGGATCTCTGGGGCCCATGTGCGTGCTGGGGAGGTGCCAGGGACCATTTGGCAAGCCGCTGAGACCCCGCGTGAGGTCGCTGGAAACAGTGTGCTCACTGCTGAGGGGCCAGAGACCATTTGGCGAGCCGCCTGGATGCCACACGGGGTCGCTGGGCCCTGTGCTCGCACTGGGGAGGGGCCGGGGATCATTTGCCAAGCCGCTGGGACCCCGCGCGATGTCGCTGGGTCCCGTGTGCGCAATGGGGATGTGCCAGGGACTATTTGGTGAACAGCTGGGACCCTGTTCGTGCGCTTGGGAGGTACCAGGGACCATTTGGCAAGCCACTGGGACCCCGTGCGGGGTCGCTGGGCCCAGTGAGTGCTCTGGGGAGGTACCAGGGACCATTTGGCGAGATGCTGGGACCCCCGTGCGGGGTCGCTGGGCCCCGTGTACACGGTGGGGAAGTTCCAGGGACCATTTGGTTAGCCGCCTTGACCCCAGTCGCTGGGGCCCATGCGTGTGCTGGGGAGGTGCCAGGAACAGTTTGCCGAGCCGCTGGGACCACATGCGAAGTCGCTGGGGCCCGTGTGTGCGCTGGGGAGGTGCCAGGGACCATTTGCCGAGCTGCTGGGACCCCGCACGGGGTCACTGAGCCCTGTGCGCGCACTGGGGAGGCGCCAGGGACGGTTTGGCGAGGCGCTGGGACCCCGCGTGGGGGCGGTATGCCCGTGCGCACGCTGGGTTGGTAGAAGGGACCATTTGGCGAGCTCATGGGAACCCGCCCGGGGTCGCTGGGCCCCGTGTGCACGCTGGGGTGGTGCCAAGGACTATTTGGCGAGCTGTTGTGACCCAACGCGAAGTCGATGGGGCCCGGGTGCGTGCTGGGGAGGTGCCAGGGACCGTTTGCCAGCCGCTGGGACCCCACACGAAGTCGCTGTAGCCCGTGCGTGGGCTGGGGATGTGCCAGGGACCATTTGCGAGACACTGGGACCCCACGCGTGGTTGCATTGCCCAGTGCGCGCGCTTGGTAGGAGCCAGGGACCATTTGGTGAGCTGCTGGGACCCCTATGGGGTTTCTGGGGCCCGTGCACGCGTTTGGGGTGCACCAGGGACAGTTTGGCGAGCCCCTGGGAACACGCGTGGTGTTGCTGCTGCCCGTGCGCACGCTGGGGAGGTGCCAGGGACCATTTGCTGAGATGCTGGGACACCGCACGGGGTCGCTGGGCTCCGTGTGCGCGCTGGGGAGGTGCCAGGAGTATTTGGCGAAGTGCTGGTACATCGTGCGAAGTCGCTGGGGACCGTGTGCGTGCTGGGAAGGCGCCAGGAAAATTTGGTGAGCCGCTGGGACCACGCAGGAAGTTGCTGGTGCCCGTGCGCGTGCTGGGGAGGTGCCAGGGACCATTTGGTGAGCCGCTAGGACCCAGTGACGGGTTGCTGGTGCCCATGCATGCGATGTGGTTGTGCCAGGGACCATTTGGAGAGCTGCTGGGACCCCGCTCGGGGTCGCTGGTCCCCGTGCGCACGCTGGGGAGCTGCCAGGGACCATTTCGCAGGCCGCTGGGACCCCACGTGGGGTCGGTGACCGTGAGCACGCTGGGAAGGTGCCAGGGTCCATTTGGCGAACAGCTGGTTCCCCGCACGGGATCGCTGGTGCCCGTGCACATGCTTCGGAGTTGCCAGGGACCATTTGGCGAGCCACTGGGACCCAGTGCGGGTTCGCTGGGACCCCTTGTGGGGTGGCTAGTGTCCGTGCGCATGCTGGGGAGGTGCCAGGGGCCATTTTGCATGCTGCTGGGGCCCGTGCGCACGCTGGGGAGGCGCCAGGGACTGTTTGGTGAGCCGCTTGGACCCCTCGCAGGATCGCTGGGTCCAGTGAGCGCGGTGGGGAGGTGCCAGGGACCGTTGGACGAGCCGCTGGGACCTCGCACGGGGTCGCTTGGGACCGTGCGCGTGCCTTGGAGGCACCAGGGATGGTTTGGTGAGCCTCTGGGACCTTGCGTGGGGTCGCTAGTTTCTGTGCATGCACTGGTGAGGTGCCAGGGACCTTTTGATGAGCTGCTGGGACTCTGCACAAAGTTACTGGGGACAGTGCGCACGCTGGGGAGGTGCCAGGAAACATTTGGCGAGCAGCTGGTAAATCGCGCGAAGTCGCTGGGGACTGTGTGTGTGCTGGGAAGGCGCCAGGGAATATTTGGTGAGCTGCTGGGACCACGCGCAAAGTCGCTGGTGCCCGTGCGCATGCTGGGGAGGTGCCAGGGAACATTTGGTGAGCCGCTAGGACCCAGTGAGGGGTTGCTGGTGCCCGTGCACTCGCTGTGGAGGTGCCAGGGACCATTTGGTGAGCCACTAGGACCCCGCGCGTGGTCGCTGGGGTCCGTGCGCACATTGGGGAGGTGCCAGAGACCATTCGGTGAACTGCTGGTACATCGCGTGAAGTCGCTGAGGACCGTGTGCATGCTGGGAAGGCGCCAGGGAATATTTGGTGAGCCGCTGGGACCATGCGCGAAGTCGCTGGTGCCCGTGCACGTGCTGGGTAGGTGCCAGGGAACATTTGGTGAGCCGCTCTGACCCCGCACAGGGTCCCAGCATCTTGCCAAATGGTCCCTGGCACCTCCTCATTGCACACACGGACACTAGCGACCCCACACGGGGTCCCAGCGGCTCAACAAACCGTAACTGGTGCCTCCACAGTGTGCCCACGGGGCCCAGCGACCCTGAACGGGTTCCCAGCGGCTTGCCAAATGTTCCCTGGCACCTCCCAAGCACACACATGGGCACCAGCGACCACACGCGGGGTCGCTGGGGTCAGTGCGCGCACTGGGGAGGTGTCAGGGACCATTTGGTGAACTGCTGGTACATCGTGTGAAGTCGCTGGTGCCCATGTGCATGCTGGGCAGGTGCCAGGGAACATTTGGTGAGCCGCTAGGACCCAGTGACGGGTTGCTGGAGCCCGTGCACGCACTGGGGAGGTGCCAGGGACCATTTGGCGAGCTGCTCTGACCCCGCGCAGTGTCCCAGCGGCTCGCCAAATGGTCCCTGGCACCTCCTCATTGCACACACGGACACTAGCGACCCCACGCGGGGTCCCAGCGGCTCACCAAACCGTAACTGGCGCCTCCACAGTGTGCCCATGGGGCCAAGCGACCCTGAACGGGTTCCCAGTGGCTCACCAAATGGTCCCTGGCACCTCCCCAGTACGGACACGGTCAAAAGCGACCTCGCACAAGGTCCCAGCGGCTCACCAAATGGTCCCTGGCCTCTCCCCAGCACTCGCGCGGGCATCAGCCACCCCGCGAGGGGATCCCAGCGTCTCATCAAACTGTGCCAGGCACCACCCCAGCACACACACAGACACTAGCGAACACACGTGGGGTCCCAGCGGCTCGCCAAACCGTACCTGGCGCCTCCCCAGCATGCGTACAGGCCCCAGTGACCCCTTGAGGGGCCCAGCGGCTCCACAAATGGTCCCTGGCACCTACCCAGCATGCGCACTGTTCACATGACACCGTGCGTGGTCCCAACAGCTCTCCAAATGGTCTCTGGCACCTACCCAGCTTATGCACATGACCCAGCAACCCCGCACGGTATACCAGCGGCTCACCAAATGGTACCTGACACCTCCCCAGCACGCGTACGGTCCCCAGCGCGACCCGCGCGGGTCCCAGCGCTCACCAAATGTTCTCTGGCACCAACCAAGCTCACACACACAGGGCCCAGCAACCCTGCGCGGGGTCCCAGTGGCTCAACAAATGATCCCTGGCACCGCACCAGCACGCGCACAGGCTCCAGCGACCCCGTGCGGGGTCCCAGCGGCTCGCAAATGGTCCCTGGCCCCTCCCCAGCATGAGCACGGGCCCCAGCGACTTCACGCGGTGTCCCAGCAGCTCGCCAAATGTTAACTGGCCAATCCCCAGCACATGCCCGGGGCCCAGCGACCCAGCATGTGGTCCCGGCGGCTGGCTAAATGGTCAATGGCACCTCCGCAGCACGCTCACTTGCCCCTCAGACCCCGCGGGGTCCGAGCGGCTCGCCAAATGTTCCCTGGCACCTCCCCAGCATGCGCAGGGACCCCAGTGACTTCGCGTCGGGTCCCAGCAGCTCGTCAAAGGATCCCTGGCACCTCCCAGCGAGTGCACTGGCCCTAGCGACCTTGCGTAGGATCCCAGTGGCTCACCAAATGATTCCTGGCACCTACCCAGCACATGCACGGGTCCCAGTGACTTTGCATGGGGTCCCAGCGGCTCACCAAATGCTCCATGGCACCTCCCCAGCATGCGCACGGGACCCAGCGACTTCGCGTGGGGTCCTAGCGGCTCACCAAACGGTCCCTGGCCCCTCTCCAACACTCGCACGGGCAGCAGCGACCCCCTGAGGGGTGCCAGCTACTCACCAGACCATCCCAGGCACCACCCCAGTGCATGCACAGACACTAGCGACCCCAGCCGGGGTCCAGCGGCTCACCAAACCATCCTTGGCAACTCCCCAGTGCACGCACAGGGCCCAGCGACCCTGCGCGGGGTTCCAGCGGCTCGCCTAATGGTCCCTGGCATCTCCGCAGCACACGCACTGCACCCAGCAACCCCGCGCGGGGTCCCAGCGGCTCGACAAATGGTCCCTGGCACCTCACCAGCATGCGCACGGGCCCCAGCGACCCCGTGCGGGGTCCCAGCGGCTCTCTAAATGGTACCTGGCTCCTACCCAGAGCGCGCACAGGGCGCAGGAACCACGCACAGGGTCCGAGCGGCTCTCCAAATGTTCCCTGGCACCTCCCCAGCAGGCGCATGGGCCCCAGTGACCTAACACAGGGTCCCAGTGGCTCGCCAAATAGTCCATAGCACCTAGTAAGCATGCGCATGGGCCACAGCGACTTCGTGTGGTGTCCCAGCGGCTCACCAAACAGTCCCTGGCACGTCCCAAGCGAGTGCACGGGCCCTAGCGACATCACATAGGGTCCCAGTGGCTTGCCAAATGGTCCCTGGCCCATCCCCAGCGCGAGCACGGGCCCCAGCGACTTCACGCGGTGTCCCAGCAGCTCGTCAAAGGATCCCTGGCACCTCCCAGCGAGTGCATGGGCCCTATCGACCTCGCGTAGGATCCCAGTGGCTCGCCAAATGATTCCTGGCACCTACCCAACACACGCACGAGTCCCAGTGACTTCGCGCGGGGTCCCAGCGGCTCGCCAAATGCTCCATGGCACCTCCTCAGCATGCGCACGGGCCCAGCGACTCGCGTGGGGCCTAGCGGCTCGCCAAACGGTCCCTGGCCCCGCCCCTGCGCTCGCACGGGCAGCAGCGACCCCCTGAGGGGTCCCAGCTACTCGCCAAACTATCCCAGGCACCTCCCCAGTGCACGCACAGACACTAGCGACCCCAGCCAGGGTCCAGCGGCTTGCCAAACCATCCTTGGCAACTCCCCAGCACACGCACGGGGCCCAGCGACCCCGCGCGGGGTTCCAGCGGCTCGCCTAATGGTCCCTGGCATCTCCGCAGCGCACGCACTACGCCCAGCAACCCCGCACGGGGTCCCATTGGCTCGACAAATGGTCCCTGGCACCTCACCAGCACGCGCACGGTCCCCAGCAACCCCGTGCGGGGTCCCAGCAGCTCTCTAAATGGTACCTGGCTCCTACCCAGAGCACGCACAGGACGCAGGAACCACGCACGGGGTCCGAGCGGCTCACCAAATGTTCCCTGGCACCTCCCCAGCAAGCGCACGGGCCCCAGCGACCTAGCGCAGGGTCCCAGTGGCTCACCAAATAGTCCATAGCACCTACTCAGCATGCGCATGGGCCCCAGCAACTTCGTGTGGTGTCCCAGTGGCTTGCCAAATGATCCCTGGCTCCTACCCAGCATGCGCACCGGTTCCAGTGACTTCGCGCGGGTTCCCAGCGGATCGCCAAATGGTTCTTGGCACCTCCCCAGCGTGCGTACAGGGCCCAGCAACCCCGCACGGTGTCCCAGCGGCTCGCCAAATGTTCCTTGGCACCTCCACAGCAAGAGCACGGGCCCCAGCGACCTTGCGTGGGGTCCCAGCGGCTAGCCAAATGGACCCTGGCACGTCCCCAGCGAGCGCATGGGCCCTAGCAACTTCGTGTGGTGTTCCAGTGGCTTGCCAAATGATCCCTGGCACCTACCCAGCATGTGCATGGGTCCCAGCGACTTCGCGCGGGGTCCAAGTGGCTCACCAAATGGTCCTCGGCACCTCCCCAGCGTGCGCACAGGGCTCTGCAACCCCGTGCGGGGTCCAAGCGGCTCGCTAAATGTTCCCTGGCACCTCCCCAGTATGCGCAGGGACCCCAGCGACTTTGTGTGGGGTCCCAGTGGCTCGCCAATCGGTCTCTGGCACCTCCCCAGCAAGCACATGGGCCCCAGCGACCTCGCGCAGGGTCCCAGCGGCTCGCCAAATGGTCCATGGCATCTCCCCAGTGCGCGCACGTGCCCCAAAGACTTCGCACGGTGTCCCAGCGGCTCGACAAATAATTCCTGGAACCTCACCATCGTGCATACCTGCACCAGCTACCTTGCGCTAGGTCCCAGCGGCTGGCCAAATGGTTCCAGGCACCTCACCAGGGAGCATACGGGGCCCAGCGACCCTGCGATGGGACCCAGCGGTTCCCCAAATCTCCCCAGTGCCTGGAACCTCACCATCGCGTGCACAGGCCCCAGGACCTTCGAGCGGGCTCCCAGCGGCTCGACCAATGATCCCTGGCACCTCCCCAGTGCTCACACGGGCCCCAGCAACCATGCACGAAGTCCCAGCAGCTCGCAAATGGTTTCTGGCACATCCTTAGCACGCGCATGGGCCCCAGCGACTTTGCGCGGGGTCCCAGCGGCTTGCCAAATGGCCCCTGTCCCCTCCCAGCTCACGCACATGGCCCAGCGACTTCGTGAGGGGATACAGCTGCTAGCCAAATTGTCACTGGCACCTCCCCAGTGCATGCACGGGCCCGAGAGACCCCGTGCGGTGTCTGAGCGGCTCGCCAAATGGTCCCTGGCACATCCCCAGCGCGAGCACAGGGTACAGCGACCCTGCTCTGGTTTCCAGCGGCTCACCAAATTGTCCCTGGCACCTCCCCAGCACGGGCATGAGCCCCAGCGAATTTGCATGGGGTTCCAGAGGCTCGTCAAACGTTCCTTGGCACCTCCCCAGCGATTGCACGGACCCCAGTGACCTCGAGCAGGTTCCCAGAGGCTAGCCAAATGGTCCCTGGCACAACTCCAGCGAGCGCACGGGCCAGAGCGACTTCGCGCGAGGTCCCAGTGTCTCGCCAAATGGTCCCTGGCACCTCCCCAGCAGCGTGCACAAGGCCCAGAAACCACACGCGGTGTCCCAGCGGCTCGTCAAATGGTCCCAGGCACCTCCCCAGTGCACGCACTTGGCCCATCGTCCCCGCACGGGGTACCAGCGGCTCGCCAAATGATCCCTGACACCTCCCCAGCGCGAGCACAGGGCACAGCGACCCCGCTCGGGTTTCCAGCGGCTCACCAAATTGTCCCTGGCACCTCCCCAGCACGGGCATGAGCACCAGCGACTTTGCATGGGGTTCCAGAGGCTCGCCAAACGTTCCTTGGCACCTCCCCAGCGATTGCACGGGCCCCAGTGACCTCAAGCAGGTTCCCAGAGGCTAGCCAAATAGTCCCTGGCACAACTCCAGCGAGCGCACGGGCCAGAGCGACTTCGCGCGAGGTCCTAGTGTCTCACCAAATGGTCCCTGGCACCTCCCCAGCGCGTGCACAAGGCCCAGAAACCACACTCGGTGTCCCAGCGGCTCGTCAAATGGTCCCAGGCACCTCCCCAGTGCGCGCACTTGGCCCATCGTCCCCGTACTAGGTCCCAGCGGATCGCAAATTGTTTCTGGCACATCCCTAGCACGCGCACGGGCCCCAGCTACATCGCGCTGGGTGCCAGCGGCTCGCAAATGGTCCCTGGCACATCCCCAGCGACTTCGCGTGGGGTCCCAGCGGCTTGCCAAATGGTCCCTGGCCCCTCCCCAACTTGCGCACGGGGCCCATCAACCCCACGCGGGATCCCAGTGGCTCGCCAAGTAGTCCCTGGCACATCCCCAGCGCGCGCACGTGCCCCAGCTACCCCGCACTAGGTCCCAGCGGCTGGCCAAATGGTCCCAGGCACCTCACCAGTGCACATATGGGGCCCAGCGACCCCGCGATGGGACCCAGCGGTTCCCCAAATGATCCCTGGCATCTCCCCAGCACATGCACGGACCCCAGAGACATCGCATGATCTTCCAGTGGCTCACCAAATGGTGCCTGGTAACTCACCATCGCGTGCACGGGCCCCAGCAACTTCGAGCGGGGTCCCAGCGGCTTGCCAACTGGTACCTGGCTCCTCCCCAGCGCACGCACCGGGCCCAACGACCCCACGCAGGGGTCCCAGCGGCTCGCCAAATGGGTCCTGGCAAATCCCCAGTGCGCGCACGGGCCCCAGCGACTTTGCACAGAGTCTCAGTGGATTGCCAAATGGTACCTTTCACCTCCACAGCATGCACACATGGCCCAGCAACTATGCGCGGAGTCCCAGCAGATCGCAAATGGTTTCTGGCACATCCCTAGCACACGCACGGGCCCCAGCTACTTCACGCGGGGTGCCAGCGGCTCGCAAATGGTCCCTGGCCCCACCCCAGCACGCGCACGGGGCCCAGCGACTTCGTGCGGGGACACAGCTGCTCACCAAATGTTCCTTGGCACGTCCCCGGCGCGTGCATGGGGACCAACGACCCCCCGCGGTGTGCCAGTGGCTGGCCAAATGGTCCCAGGCACGTCCCCAGCGCACGTACGGGGCCCAGTGGGCCGCCAAATGATCCCGGGCATCCCCCCAGCACGTGCACTGACCCCAGCGACTTCACGTGGGGTTCCAGCGGCTCGCCAAATGGTACCTGGAACGTCACTATTGCGTGCGCGGGCCACAGCGACTTCACGCGGGGACCCAATGGCTTGCCAAATTGTCCCTGGCACCTCCCCAGCGCGCGCACAGGGCCCAGCGACCTCGCGCGGAGCCCAGCGACCTCTCGTGGCATCCCATCGGCTCACCAAATAATCGCTGGCACCTCCCCAGCACACGCATGGGGCCCAGCAACCTCTCGCGGGATCCCAGCAGCTCACCAAATGATCACTGGCAAGTCCCCAACACGAACGGGCCCCAGCGACTTCGCGTGGGGTCCAAGCGTCTCGACAAATGGTCCCTCTCACCTCCACAGCACGCGCATCGGGCCCAACGACCCCGCACGGGGTCCCAGCGGCTCGCCAAATGATCCCTGGCACCTCCCCAGTGTGCTCACGGGGCCCAGCAACCCCGCGCGGGGTCCCAGTGGCTCACCAAATGATCCCTGGCACCTCCTCAGAGCGCAAACAGGCCCCAGCGACTTAGTACAGAGTCGCAGCGGCTCGACAAATGGTACCTGGCTCCTCCACAGCGCACATATAGGGCCCTGCAACTAGGCGCAAGGTCCAAGCGGCTCGCAAATGGTCTCTGGAACATCCCCAGCATGCACACGGGCCCCAGCGACTTCGCGCAGGGTCCCAGCGGCTTGCCAAATGGTCCCTGGCTCCTCCCCAGCGTGCGCACTGGGCCCAGCAACCCCGCGTGGGATCCCAGTGGCTCGACAAATGGTCCCTGGAACCTCTCCAGCTTGTGAACGGTGCCCAGCGACACCGCGCGGGGTCCTAGCAGTTGGCCAAATGGTCCCAGGCACCTCCCCAGCGCACGCATGTGGCCCAGCGACTTCGTGCGGGGTCCCAACAACTCACCAAATGATTCCTGGCACCTCCCCAGCGTGCACACGGGCCCGAGAGACCCCGCGCGGTGTCTGAGCGTCTCACCAAATTGTCCCTGGCACCTCCCCAGCGCGAGCACAGGGCCCAGTGACCCCACGCGGGGTTCCAGTGGCATGCCAAATGATCCCTGGCACCTCCCCAGCGTGCACACGGACCCCAGCGACTTTGAGCGGGGCCCAGCGGCTTCGCCAACTGGTACCTGGATCCTCCCCAGCGTGCGCACCGGGTCCAACGACCCCGCGCTGGGTCCCAGCGGCTTGCCAAATGATCCCTGGCAACTACCCAGTGCGCACAAGGGCCCCAGAGACTCAATGCGGGTTCCGAGTGGCTTGAAAAATGGTCCCTGGCACATCCCCAGTTCGCAAACACGGCCCAGCGACCCCGCGTGGGGTCCAAGCAGCTCGCCAAATGGTCCCTGGCCCCTCCCAAGCGAGCGCACGGGGCCCAGCGACCCCACATGGGACCCAGAGGCTCGCCAAATGGTCCCTGGCACCTCCGCTTCACGCACATGGGCCCCAGAGACTTTGTGTGGGGTTCCAGTGGCTCAGCAAACGGTCCCTGGCACCTACCCAGTGAACGCACAGGCCCCAGCAACCTCGCGCAGGGTCCCAGAGGCTCGCCAATTAGTCTCTGGCACATCCCCAGTGGTGCACGGGCCCAATAGACTTCGCACGGGGTCCTAGCGGCTCACCAAATGGTCCCTGGCACATCCCCAGCGCATGCACAGGCCCAATAGACTTTGCGCGTGGTCCCAGCAGCTCGCCGAATGTTCCCTGGCACCTCCCCAGCACGCGCACTGGGCCCAGCGTTCCCGCGTGGGGTCCCAGCAGCACGCCAAATGATCTCCGGCACCTCCCCAGAGCACACACGGGCACCAGAGACCCCGCGCGGTGACTGTTTGGCTCGCCAAACAGTACCTGGCACCTCCCCAGCCCGCGCACAGGGCCCAGCAATGACACGCAGGATCCCAGCTGGTCTCCAAATGGTCCCAGGCACCTCCCCAGCGAGCGCACGGGGCCTAGCAACCCCGTGCTGGGTCCCAGCAGCTCACCGAATAATCCCTGGCACATCCCCAGCACGCGCAAGTGCCCTAGCGACTTCGCGCGGGGTCCCAACAGCTCGCAAATGGTCCCTGGCACATCCCCAGTGAGCGCACGGGCCCCATCGACTTCGCGCGGTGTCACAGCAACTCACCGAATGATCCCTGGCACCTCCCCAACGCGCGCACTAGACCCAGTGACCCTAAGTGGGGTCCCAGCAGCTGGCCAGATGGTACCTGGCACCTCCCCAGCCCGCGCACAGGGCCCATCAACCACACGCAGGGTCCCAGCTGCTCGTAAATAGTCCCGGGCACATCACCAGCGGTTGTACGGTCCACAGTGACTTCGCAGGGGGTCCCAGCGGATCGCCAAATGGTCCCTGGCACCTCCCAAGCGCGCGCACTTGACCCAGCGACCTCATGCGTGCTCCAAACGGCTTGCCAAATGGTCCCTGGCACCTCCCCAGCGCGCGCACTAGACCCAGCGACCTCGCGCGTGCTCCCAACGGCTCGCCAAATGGTCCCTGGCACCTCCCCAGCCTGCGCACAGAGCCCATCAACCACACGCAAGGTCCCAGCTGCTCGTAAATAGTCCCGGGCACATCACCAGAGGTCGTACGGTCCACAGTGACTTCGCGCGGGGTCCCAGCGGATCGCCAAATGGTCCCTGGCACCTCCCAAGCGCGCGCACTTGACCCAGCGACCTCATGCGTGCTCCAAACGGCTTGCCAAATGGTCCCTGGCACCTCCCCAGCGCGCGCACTAGACCCAGCGACCTCGCGCGTGCTCCCAACGGCTCGCCAAATGGTCCCTGGCACCTCCCCAGCCTGCGCACAGAGCCCATCAACCACACGCAAGGTCCCAGCTGCTCGTAAATAGTCCCGGGCACATCACCAGAGGTCGTACGGTCCACAGTGACTTCGCGCGGGGTCCCAGCGGATTGCCAAATGGTCCCTGGCACCTCCCCAGCGCGCGCACAGGACCCAGCGAATTCTTGCGGGTTCCGAGCGGATCGCCAAATGGTCCCTGGCACCTCCCTAGCACTCGTACGGACCCCAGCGACTTCGTGCGGTGTCCCAGCGGCCCGCCACATGGTCCCTGGCACATCCCCAGCGCGCGCACTGGCCGCAGCGACTTCGCGCGGCATCCCAGAGGCTCGCCAAATGGTCCCTGGCACCTCCCTAGCACTCGCACGGACCCCAGCGACTTCGTGCGGTGTCCCAGCGGCCCGCCACATGGTCCCTGGCACTTCCCTAGCACTCGCACGGACCCCAGCGACTTCGTGCGGTGACCCAGCGGCCCGCCACATGGTCCCTGGCACATCCCCAGCGCGTGTACAGGCCGCAGCGACTTCGCGCGGCATCCCAGCGGCTCGCCAAATGGTACCTGGCTCCTCCCCAGTGCGTGCACCGGCCCAGCGACCCAGCACGGCTTCAGAGCGACTCGCAATATGGTCCCTGGCACCTTTCCAGCGCGTGCACGGGGTCAGACGACCCCGCACGGGGTCCCAGCGGCTCGCCAAATGGTCCCTGCCACCTCCCCAGCACGCAAACAGGGCCCAGCAACAACACGCGTGTAGCAGCGGCTAGCGAAATGGTCCATGGCACCTCCCCAGTGCGCACACGGGGTCCAGTGACCTTGCGCGGGGTCCCAGCGGCTTGCCAAATGTTCCCTGGCACCTCCCCAGTGCACGCTCGGGCCCCAGCGACTCCGCACAGGGTCTCAGCTACTCATCAAATGGTCCCTGGCACCTCACCAGCACGCGCACAGGCCCCAGCGACCCCATGCGGTATCCCAGCGGCTCGCCAAATGGTCACTGGCTCCTACCCAGTGCACGCACAGGGCCCAGCAATGACGCGCGGGGTCCCAGCAGCTCGCCAAATGATCCCTGGCACATCCCCAGCACGCACACGGGCCTCAGAGACTTTGTGAGGGGTTCCAGCGGCTCGGCAAACGGTCCCTGGCACCTCCCCAGTGAACGCACGGGCCAAAGCAACTTCGTGCAGTGTCCCCCGACTTCGCACGGGGCCCCAGCAGCTCGCAAATGGTCCCTGGCACATCCCCAGCATGCGCACAAGCCACAGTGACTTCGCGCGGGGTCCCAGCGGCTCGCCAAATGCTCCTAGGGCTAGGGTTAATGCTAGGGCTAGGGCTCGGGTTAGGACTAGGGCTAGGGGTAGGGGTAGGGTGAGGTAGGAACTTTGTTTCCCTGAGAACTCCACACTTGGTTGGTTTTTCAGTGAAAGAAAGGTGCACTGGCCAGCTGGGTCTTTTTGGATTTATTTCTTTGTTTTTTTTGTTTTGGATCTCCTTTTCTAGTGTAGGTCTATCGTGGAGTTTCTAATGTTCAGGGCTAGCGGGAAAGTTGTTTGTAATTTGTTGATCAGTCTTTTTCTCTCCATTTCCTTTCTCTGATTGCCCAGTTCTGGTTCATCTACAGCCCTGTAATTTTCAGAGATTCCAAGTTGTGTTGTAGAAAGTGTGCTACTAGAGGTGTTTGTCATTCTTTTTTGTGTTTGATATTATAGATGTGTTGTGTTAGTCTTACTTGGATAGTGTTGCTTGTTTCTCCAATGTAAATGATTTTGCATGTATCACATTGTATTGCGTAGATGCAGTTCCTGCTGTTTTGTGTAAAGGTTTGTGGAATGTTGTATGTGATGCCTGTGGATTGGCTCCGGAGTGTAGAAAGTTGCTTGAAGTGTCGTGATGCTTTTGTTGGTTTGCGATTAAGTAAAGGCAGTTTACTGGACACTAAATAGTTGGTCAAGTTTTTGTTTTTTCTGTAGGCTGAGATTATCTTGTGTCCTGTAAGAAGGTTGGTGTCTTGTAATTTGTTGGTTAGGTTTTGTTTTATCTGTGAATTAGCTGCCACACTAAAATGTGAGTAGGTAGTTATAAGTGGAATAATCTTTTTGTTGTCTCTAGGCTTTTGTTCTAAGAAGGTTTTCCTTATTCCTCTGAGGAAGGAACTGGAGTACCCCCTTTGCCTGAGTGCTTGAATAAGACTTTGGTAGCTGCCTGGAAGTCAGTATGTTGTGTGCAAATTCTGTGGAATCTGAGTAGTTGTGATTTTATTAAACCTTTAAACGTGTGTTTAGGGTGGTAGCTGGTTTTGTGTAGTAGAGTGTGTGTGTGTCAGTTTCTTTCAAATATACTTTGGTGTCTAGTTGGTGTGTTTGTGAAAAATGTGGTCCTTTGTAAGTGGTGGTGTCTAAAAAGTTTACTTCGTGTGGTGTATTTTTACCTTGATGGACTGGTGGTGTGTGTTAAGTAACAAAATGAAATTTGTAAATTCCTCCATGCTATGTGTCCAAGTGCCCCAAATGTCTTCTTGGTACCTGAAATAGTGCATTGGTCTGTGTGGGCATCTGGGGAGGATTGTTTCTTCCCAAAACGATGCCAAAAATGAAAGGTCTGCGCATTTCTGAATGCCGCTGCGCATGCGCAGCAACTCGGCTAAAACTACGCAGCTGCACATGCGTATGTGTTCGCTGTTCAAAACCACATTTTACCATTTATATTCCCAAAACGACACCAAAAATGAAAGGTCTGCACAGTCCTGAAACGCAGCTGCGCATGGGCAGCAACTTGGCTAAAACTACACAGCTGTGCGTGTGTTTGCCATTAAAAACTGCATTTTACCATTTATATGTGCAAAACAACACCAAAAATGAAAGGTCTGTGTACTTCTGAACGCAGCTCCTCATGCTCAGCACCTTGGCTAAAACTATGCAGCTGCGCATGCATATGTGTTTGCCCTTCAAAACTGCATTGTACCATTTGTATGCACAAAAACAACACCAAAAATGAAAAACCTGCGCAGTCCTCAAAGCATCTGCGCATGCGCAGCAACTCGGCTACAACTACTCAGCTGCGCATGCGTATGCGTTCGCCATTCAAAACTGCATTTTGCCATTTATATGTGCAAAATCGACACCAAAAATGAAACCCCTGCGCAGTCCTGAATGCAGCTGCGCTTGATCAGCAACTTGGCTAAAACTACACACCTGCGCATACATTCGCCGTTAAAACTGCATTTTACCATTTATATGCGCAAAACGATACCAAAAATGAAAGGCCTGTGCAGTTCTGAACACAGCTGCGCATGCGTAGCAACTCGGCTAAAACTACGCAGCTGCACATGCGTATCGTTCGCCGTTCAAAACTGCACTTTACCATTTATATTCCGAAAACGACACCAAAAATGAAAGGCCTGCGCAGTCATGAACGCAGCTGCGCATGCACAGCTACTGGGCTAAAACTATGCAGCTGCGCATGCGTTCGCCATTAAAAACTGCATTTTACTATTTATATGTGCAAAACGACGGCAAAAATGTGAAAATGTGAAACTGCGCAGCTACGCATGCGGTCGCCGTTCAAAGCTGCATTTTACCATTTATATGCGCAAAACGACACCAAATATGAAAGGTGTGCGCATTTCTGAACGCAGCTGCGCATGCGCAGCTCCTCGGCTAAAACTACGCAACTGCATATGTGTTCGCCATTCAAAACTGCATTTTACCATTTATATATGCAAAACGATGCCAAAAATGAAAGGTCTGCGTATCTCTGAAAGCAGCTGCGCATGCGTATGCGTTCACTGTTCAAAACAGCATTTTACAATTTATATGTGCAAAACGACACCAAAAATGAAAGGCCTTCACAGTTCTGAACGCAGCTGCACATGCGCAGCAACTCGGCTAAAACTATGCAGCTGCGCATGAGTTCGCCGTTGAAACTGCATGTTACCATTTATGCACCAAATGAAGCCAAAAATGTAAGGTCTGCGCATTTCTGAACGCGGCTGCGCATACGCAGCAATTTGGCTAAAGCTACACAGCTGCGCATGCGTACGCGTTCAAAGTTAAAATCAGTATTTTACCATTTATATGCGCAAAACGACGCTAAAAATGAAAAGTCTGTGCATTTCTAAACGCAGCTGCGCATGCGCAACACTTCGGCAAAAACTACGCAGCTGCGTATGCGTTCACCGTTCAAATCTGCATTTTAGTATTTATATGCGCAAAACAACACCAAAAATGAAAGGTTTGTGCATTTCTGAACGCAGCTCCGTAAGCGCAGCACATCGGCTAAAACTACGCAGCTGCGCATGCGTTCGCCGTTAAAACTGCATTTTACCATTTATATGCGCAAAACAACGCCAAAAATAAGTCTGCGCATTTCTGAACGCAGC
>CM060295.1:3836393-3873893 GCA_030684275.1 Acipenser oxyrinchus oxyrinchus
GGGCCCAGTGCGCATGTTAGGGAGGTGCCAGGGATAGTTTCGCGATCCGCTGGGAACCCACGCGGGGTCGCTGGGTCTTGTGCGGGCGCTGGGGAGGTGCCAGGGACCATTTGGCGTGCCGCTGGGACCCCGCGTGCGGTCGCTGGGCCCAGTGTGCATGCTGGGGAGGTGCCAGGGATATTTTGGCGAGCCGCTGGGACCACACGAGGGGTCACTGGGGCCCGTGCGCACTGGGAAGGTGCCAGGGACCATTTGGCGAGCCGCTGGAACCCTGAGAGGGAGGTCGATGTGCCCCATGCGCGTGCTGCGGAGGTGCCAAGGACCGTTTGGGGAGCCGCTGGGACCCCTGCCTGGGGTTGCTGGGGCCTGTGCACGTGCTGGGGAGGTGCCAGCGACCGTTTGGCGAGCCCCTGGGACCCTGAGCAGGGTCTCTGGGCCAAGTGCTCGCGCTGGGGAGGTGCCAGGGATATTTTGGCCAGCCGCTGGGACCCCACACGGAGTCACTGGGGCCTGTGCGCGTGCTGCGGAGGTGCCAGTGTCGATTTGGCGAGCCACTTGGATCCAGTACGAGGTCTCTGGGCCCCGTGCGCGTGCTGGGGAGGTTCCAGGGACTATTTAGCTAGCCGCTGGAACACCGCACAGGGTTGCTGGGCCCCGTGCATGCTGGGGAGGTGCCAGGGACCATTTGGTAAGCCGCTTGGACCCCGCACAAGGTCGCTGTGTCGTGTGCTTGCTCTTGGGAGGTGACATGGTCCTTTTGGCGAGCCCCTGGGATCCCGCGCGGGGTCACTGGGCCCTGTGCATGTGCTGGGGAGATACCAGGGACCATTTGGCGAGCCGCTGGGACCCCGAGCGACATCGCGGGGCCCCGTGCGTGCGCTGGTGAAGTGCCAGGGACCATTTGTTGAGCCGCTGGGACCCCGCACGAAGTCACTGGGCAACACGCGCTAGGGAGGGGCCAGGAGCCATTTGGCAACCCACTGAGACCCCGCGCAAAGTCGCTGGGGCCCATGCGCGCACTGGGGTCGTGCCAGGGACTATTTGAGAGCCTCTAGGACCCTGCGCAACGTTGCTGGGCCCCATGCACGTGCTGGGGAGGTGCCAGGGACCATTTGACGAGCAG
Organism: Acipenser oxyrinchus oxyrinchus; assembly: GCA_030684275.1. Lineage (NCBI taxonomy): Eukaryota > Metazoa > Chordata > Actinopteri > Acipenseriformes > Acipenseridae > Acipenser > Acipenser oxyrinchus. Next base: position 3,837,517 of record CM060295.1, read on the forward strand.
ATGGGACCCCGTGCGGGGTCGCTGGTGCCCGAGCATGTTCTGGGGAGGTGCCAGGGACCATTTGTTGAACCGCTGGGACCCCGCGTGAGGTTGCTGGGCCCTGTGCGTGCGCTGGGGAGGTGCAAGGGACCATTTGCGAGGCGCTGGGACCCCGCACGAAGTCACATGGGCCCGTGTGCATGCTGGAGAGCTGCCAGGGACCATTTGGCGAGCCACTGGAACACCGCACGGGGTCGGTGGTAACCATGCGTGCACTGCGAAGAGCCCAGGGACCATTTGGCTAGCTGCTGGGACCCCGAGCGGGGTTTTGGGCCTTATGCACACGCTTGGGTGGAGCCAGGGGCCAAATGGCGAGCGCAGTGTAGTTGGGCCCCGTGCACGCGCTGGGGAGGGGCCAGGGACTATTTGCTAGCTGCTGGGACCCAGCCCGTGGTTGCTGGGTTCCGTGTGCGCACTGGGTAGGAGCCAGGGAACAGTTGGCAAGCCGCTGGGACCACGCACGGGGTTGCTGGGGACTGTGCGCATGCTGGAGAGGTGCCAAGGACCATTTGGCTGGCCTCTGGGATCCCGCGTGGGGCCGCTGGGCCCCTTGCGTGCACTGGGGAGGTGCAAGGTACCATTCGGCGAGCTACTGGGTACCCGCACGGGGTGGCTGTACCCCGTGCGCGCGCTAGGGAGGAGCCAGGTACCATTTGCCAAGCCGCTGGGACCCCACACGGGGTCGCTGGGGACTGTGCGTGTGCTGGGGATGTGCCAGGGACCATTTGGCGAGCCTCTGGGACACCGCGCGTTTTCACTGGGCCCCGTGCGTGTGCTGGGTAGTTGCCAGGGAACATTTGGCGAGCCACTGGGACCCTGCGTGAGGTTGCTGGGACCCATGCGCTCACTGGGGAGGTGCCAGGGACCATTTGGCGAGCAGCTGGGACCCCGCAGGTGGTCGCTGGGGCCCTTGCGCATGATGGGGAGGTGCTAGGGAGTGTTTGGCGAGCCGCTGGGAAGCCGTGTGGGGTTCGCTGGGCCCCGTGCTTGTGCTGGGGAGGTGTCAGGTACCGTTTGGCGAGACGCTGAGACCCCGTGCGGGGTCACTGGGCCCCGTGCCCGCATTGGGGATGTGTCAGGGACCATTTGCAAGCCGCTGGGACCCCACGCTGGGTCGCTGGGCCCAGTGCGCATGCTGGGGAGGTGCCAGGGCCCATTTAGTGTGATGCTGGGACCCCGCGCGGGGTCGCTGGGACCCATGCGCTCACTGGGGAGGTGCCAGGGACCTTGTGGCGAGTCACTGGAACCCTGTGTGAAGTCCCTGGACCCCGTGCACACGCGGGGGATGTGCCAGGGATCATTTGCGAGCCACTGGGACCCTGCGTGAGGTTGGTGGGGCCTGTGCAATCGCTGGAGATGTGCCAGGGACCTTGTGGCGAGTCACTGGAACCCCGCGCGAAGTCGCTTTGGTGTGCGCTGGGGATGTGCCATGAACCATTTGGAGAGCCTCTGGGATCCTGCGTGAGGTTAATGGGGCCTGTGCAATCGCTGGAGAGGTGCCAGGGACCGTTTGGCGAGCCGCTGGGACCCACCGCGGGGTCGCTGGGCCCTGTTCACACACTGGGGAAGTGCCAGGGACCATTTGGCGAGCCACTGGGACCCTGCGTGAGGTCGCTGGAGCCCCTGCGCTCGCTGGGGTGGTGCCAGGGACAGTTTTTCAAGCTGCTTGGATCACGCAGGTGGTCGCTGGGGCCCTTGCGCATGCCAGGGAGGGGCCAGGGACTGTTTGGCGAACCGCTGGGATGCCACACGGGGTTCGCTGGGGCCCGTGTGCGTGCTGGTGATTTGCCAGGGACCATTTGGCGAGCAGCTGGGACCCCACCCAGGGTTTGCTGGGGTCTGTGCGTGTGCTGGGGAGGCACCAGGGACCGTTTGCAGAGCTGCTGGGACCCCGCACGCGGTCACTGGGGAGGGGCCAGGGACCATTTGGCCAGCCCTTGGGACCCCCTGCGATGTCGCTGGTGCCAGTGCGTGTGCTGGGGATGTGCCAGGGACCATTTCCGAGCAGCTAGGACCCCGCGTGGGGTCGCTGGGCCCAGTGCGCGTGCTGGGGAGGTGCTAAGGAATATTTGGCGAGCTGCTGGGGCCCCATGCGGATTCACTGGGGCCAGTGAGCATGCTGGGGAGGTGCCAGGGACCGTTTGGCGAGCCGCTGGGACCACGCGCAAGGTCGCTGGGCCCCGTGCTTGTGCTGGGGAGGTGCTAGTGTGCATTTGGTGAGCCGCTTGGACCCCGCGTGGGGTCACTAGGGTCCATGCACGTGCTTTGGATGTGCCAGGGAACATTTGGCGAGCCGCTTGGACCCTGCGCGGGGACGCTGGGCCTCGTGCGCACTGGAGAGATGCCAGTGACGGTTTGGCAAGCCGCTGGGACCCCGCGCGGGGTCGATGGGCCCCATGCGCGTGCTGCGGAGGTGCCAAGGACCATTTGGGGAGCCGCTGGAACGCAGCACGGGGTTGAAGGGCCCTATGCGCGTGCTGCGGAGGTGCCAGGTATCGTTTGCCGAGACGCTGGGACCCCGCGCAGGGTCGTTGGCCCCGTGAACGTCCTGGGGAGGGGCCTGGGACCATTTAGCAAGCTGCTGGGTCCCCGTGCGAAGTCGCTGGGCGTTTTCTTGCGCTGGGGAAATCCCAGGGACCATTTGCGAGCCGCTGGGACCCCGTTCGCGTGCTGGGGAGGTGCCAGGGACTGTTTGGAGAGCCGCTAGAACCCCGCACGGGGTCGCTGTGACCCATGCGCGAGCTGCAGAGGTGCCAGGGACCGTTTGGTGTGCCACTGGGACCCCACGCGGGGTAGCTGGGCTCCTTGCGAGTGCTGGGGATATGCCAAGGACCATTTGCGAGCCGTTGGGACCCCGTGCGAAGTCGCTGGGCCCAATGCAGCATGCTGGGGTGGCACAAGGGACCCCGATGGGTCGCGGGGGCCCGTGCTGATGTGGATGTGCCAGGGACCATTTGCGAGCCGCTGGAACCCGGTGCGAGGTCACTGGGCTTAGTGCGTGTGCTGGGGAGGTGCTAGGGACCGTTTGGCAAGCCCCTGGGAACCCGTGCGGGGTCGCTGGGGCTCGTGCGCGTGCTGGGGAGGTGCTACGGAATATTTGGTGAGCCGCTCGTACCCCGCACATGGTCGCTGGTGCCCGTGCATGCACTGGGGAGGTGCCAGAGACCATTTGGTGAGCCGCTGGGAACCCACGCAGGGTCGCTTGGCCCAGTGCACGTGCTGGAGATGTGCCAGGGAGCATTTGGCAACACCCTGGGACTCGGAGCGGGGTCACTGGACCCCGTGTGCATGCTGGGGAGTTGCCAGGGACCATTTGGCGAGCCGCTGGGACCCAGCACAAAGTCGCTAGTGGCCATGCGCACGCTGACGATGTGGCAGTGACTGTTTGGCGAGCCGCTGGAACCCCGCGCAGGGTTGATGCACCCCGTGCAAGTGCTGCGGAGGTGCCAAGGACCGTTTTGCGTGCCGCTCTGACCCCGTGCAAGGTCGCTGGGGCCCGTGTGCGTGCTGGGGAGGTGCCAGGGACCGTTTGGGGAGCCGCTGGGACCCTTCACGTTGTCGCTGGGCCCCCATGCATGCGCTGCGGAGGTGCCAGGGACCATTTGGCAAGCCGCATGGACTCCACGTGAAGTCGCTAGTTCCCGTGCGCGCACTGGGGATGTGCCAGGGACCATTTGCGAGCCTCTGGGATCCCGCTTGGGGTCGCTAGGCCCAGTGGGCGTGCTGGGGAGGTGCCAGGGACCGTTTGGCATGCCGCTGGGAACCAGCGTGCGGTCTCTGGGCCCAGTGCGCGTGGGGAGGTGCCAGGGATATTTTGGCGAGCCGCTGGAACCCCACGCGGGGTCACTGGGGCCTGTGCGCGTGCAGGTGTGGTGCCAGGGTTCATTTGGCGAGCCGCTTGGACCCAGCACAGGGTGTTTGAAGCCCGTGCGTGCGCTGGGGAGCTGCCAGGGACCGTTTGGCGTGCCGCTGGAACGCAGCGCGCGGTCGATGGACCCTATGCGCGTGCTGCGGAGGTGCCAAGGACCATTTGGGGAGCCGCTGGGACCCCTCGCCGGGTCGCTGGGCCCCGTGCATGTGCTGGGGAGTGGCCAGGGACCGTTTGGTGTGCCGCTGAGTCCCCGGTGTGGTCACTGGGTACAGTGCGCGTGCTGGGGAAGTTACTTGGACCGTTTGGCGAGCCGCTGGGACCCCGCTTGGGGTCTCTTTACCCCGTGCGTTCGCTGGGGACATACCAGGGACCATTTGGTGAGCTGCAGGGACCCAGCACGGGGTCGCTGGTGCCCATGTGCATGCTGGGGAAGTTACTGGTACCGTTTGGCGAGCCACTGGGACATGGTGCGGGGTCGCTGGGCCTTTTGCACGTGCTGGGGAGGTGCCAGGGTCCGTTTGGCGCGCCGCTGGTACCCCGCTCGGGAACGCTGGGCCAAATATGTGTGCTGGGGAGGTGCCAGGGACTATTTGTTGAGCCGCTGGGACACCTCGCGGGGTTGCTGGGCCCCGTGCGCGTACTGGGGATATGCCACGGACCATTTGCGTGCTGCTGGGACCCTGCACGAGTTCGCTGGGCCCAGTTCGCATGCTGGGGTGGCACCAGGGACCGTTTTGCGAGCCGCTTCGACCCCGCGTGGGGTCACAGGGGCCCGTGTGCATGCTGTGGATGTGCCAGTGAGTATTTGGAGAGCCACTCGGACCCCGCACGTGGTTGCTGGTGTATGTGTGCGCTCTGGGAAGGTGCCATGGACCAGTTGGCGAGCCGCTGGGACCCCACGCAGGGTCGCTGTGCCCCATGCATATGCTGGGGAGTGGCCAGGGACTGTTTGGCGAGCAACTAGATCCCCGTGAAGTCGCTGGAGCCCGTGCACGCACTGGGGAGGTGCCAGGGAGCATTTGGCGTGCCGCTGGGACCCCACGTGCGATCGCTGGGCCCAGTGCGCGTGCTTGGGATGTACCAGGGACCGTTTGGCGAGCCGCTGGGACCCCACGTGCGATCGCTGGACCCAGTGCGCATGTTGGGGAGGTGCCAGGGATAGTTTCGCGATCCGCTGGGAACCGGCGCGGGGTCGCTGGGTCTTGTGCGGGCACTGGGGAGGTGCCAGGGACCATTTGGCGTGCCGCTGGGACCCCGCGTGCGGTCGCTGGGCCCAGTGCGCACGCTGGGGAGGTGCCAGGGATATTTTGGCGAGCCGCTGGGACCACATGAGGGGTCACTGGGGCCTGTGCGTGCTAGGGAGGTGCCAGGGTCCATTTGGCGAGCCATTTGGACCCAACGTGGGGTCTTTGAAGCCCGTGCATGCGCTGGGTATGTGCCAGGGACCGTTTGGTGAGCCGCTGAAATCCTCTCACAGGGTCACTGGGGCCCGTGCGCACTGGGAAGGTGGCAGGGACCATTTGGTGAGCCGCTGGAACCCTGAGCGGGAGGTCAATGTGCCCCATGCGCGTGCTGCGGAGGTGCCAAGGACCGTTTGGGGAGCCGCTGGGACCCCGCCTGGGGTTGCTGGGGCCTGTGCACGTGCTGGGGAGGTGCCAGTGACCGTTTGGCGAGCCCCTGGGACCGTGAGCAGGGTCTCTGGGCCAAGTGCTCGCGCTGGGGAGGTGCCAGGGATATTTTGGCCAGCCGCTGGGACCCCACACGGAGTCACTGGGGCCTGTGCGCGTGCTGGGGAGGTGCCAGTGTCGATTTGGCGAGCCACTTGGATCCAGTACGAGGTCTCTGGGCCCCCTGCGCGCGCTGGGGCGGGGCCATGGACCATTTGGTGAGCCGCTCGGACCCCGCGCGTGGTCTCTGGGCCATTCTGGCGCTGGGGAGGGGCCAGGGACCATTTGGTGAACCAGTTGGACCCAGCACGGGGTGTTTGAAAGCCCGTGCGTGCGCTGGGGAGGTGCTAGGGACCATTTGACATGCCGCTGAGACCCCAGCGTGGTCACTGGGGCTAGTGCGCATGCTGGGGAGGTACCAAGGACAGTTTTGTGAGCCACTGTGTCCGTGCGTGGGGACGCTGGTGTCCGTGCGTGCACTGGGGAGGTGCCAGGGAGCATTTGGCGAAAAGCTGCGACACCGTGCAGGGTCGCTGGGGCCCGTGCGGGCGCTAGGGAGTTGCCAGGGACTATTTGCAAGCCGCTGGGACCCCGCTTGGGATCACTTGGCCCAATGTGCGTGCTGGGGAGGTGCCAGGGACTATTTGGCGTGCTGCTGGGACCACGCGCGGGGTTGCTGGGCCCCGTGCTTGTGCTGCGGAGGTGCCAGGGACTATTTGCAAGCCGCTGAGCCCCCGGAGTGGTCACTTGTGCCAGTGCGCGTCCTGGGGAGGTGACAGGTTCAGTTTGACGAGCAGCTGGGAAACTGTGCGGGGTCGCTGGGGCCCGTCCGCGCACTGGGGAGGTGCTAGGGTCAGTTTGCCGAGCCATTGGGACCCCACGCGAAGACACTGGGGTGTGTTCTCCCGCTGGGGATATACTAGGGACCATTTGCGAGCTGCTGGGATCCAGCGAGGGGTCGCTGGGGCCAGTGCGCATGCTGGGGAGGTGCCAGGGACTGTTTGGCGAGCTCCTGGGACCCCACGCGAAGTCGAAGGTGCCCATGCGTGCGCTGGGGATGTGCCAGGGAGTATTTGCGAGCCACTGGGACCCCGCTTGGGGTCTCAGGGGTCCGTGCGCGAGCTGGGGAGGTGCCAGCAACCATTTGGCGAGCCACTGGGATCCCCTGCGAAGTCGCTGGGGCCCGTGCGCGTTCTGGGAATGTGCCAAGGACTATTTGTGCGCGTGCTGGGGAGGTACCAGGGACCGTTTTGTGAGCCACTATGTCCCAGCGTGGGGACGCTGGTGTTCGTGCGTGCCCTGGGGAGGTGCCAGGGACCATTTGGCGAGCCGCTGGGACCCAGCTTGGGGTCGCTGGGCCCAGTGCGTTCGCTGGGGATATACCAGGGACCATTTGTTGAGCTGCAGGGACCCAGTACGGGGTCGCTGTGGCCCGTCTGCATGCTGGGGACGTTACTGGGACCGTTTGGCGAGCCGCTGGGACACTGCGCGGGGTCGTTGGATCTTGTGTGCGTGCTGGGGAGGTGGCAGGGACCGTTTGGCGTGCCGCTTGTACCCCGCTCGGGATCGCTGGGCCCAATGCGTGTGCTGAGGAGGTGCCAGGGAGTATTTGGCGAGCAGCTGGGACATCGTGCGGGATCGCTGGCCCCCGTGCTTGTGCTGGGGAAGTGCCAGGGACCATTTGGCACGCTGTTGGGACCCTGGCGTGGTTGCTGGGGCCCATGCACGGGCTGGGGCGGTGCCAGGGACCATTTGGCAAGTTGCTGGGAAGCCGCGAGGGGTGGCTGGGCCCCGTAACGCATGCTGGGGAAGTTACTGGGACCGTTTGACGAGCCGCTGGGACACCGCGCTGGGTCACTGTGCCCAATGTGTGTGCTGGGAAGGTGCCAGGGACCATTTGATGTGCCGTTGGGACCCTGGCGTGGTTGCTGGGGTCCGTGCTTGTGCTGGGGAGGTGCCAGGGACCGTTTAGCGTGCCGCTGTCACCCTGGTGTGGTCGCTGGGGCCCGTGCGCGTGTCGCGGAGGTGCCAGGGACCATTTGCCGAGCCGCTCGGATCCCGCACGGGGTCTCTGGGGCCCGTGCGCGGGCTGGGGCGGTGCCAGGGACCATTTGGCAAGTTGCTGGGAAGCCGCACGGGGTTGCTGGGCCCCGTAACGCGTGCTGGGGAGGTGCCAGGGACCATTTGGCATGCCGCTGGTACCCCGCAGGTGGTCGCTGGGGCCCTTGCACGTGCTGGGGAGGTGCCAGGGTTTGTTTGGCGTGCCGCTGGGACGCCGCGCGGGGCTCGCTGGGGCCCGTGTGCGTGCTGGTGAGGTGACAGGGACCATTTGGCGAGCAGCTGGGACCTCGTGCGGGGTCGCTGGGACCCATGCGTGCGCTGGGGATGTGCCAGGGACCATTTGCGAGCCGCTTGGACCCCGCGCGGGGTCACTGGGCACAGTGAGCGTGCTGGGGAGGTGCAAGGAATATTTTGCGAGACGCTGGGACCCCGCGTGGATTCACTGGGCCCCATGCGCATGCTGGGCAGGTGCCAGGGACTGTTTCACAAGCCGCTGGGACCATGCGCGAGGTCGCTGGGCACCGTGCTTGTGCTGGGGAGGTGCCAGGGACCGTTTGGTGAGATGCTGGGACCCCGTGCGGGGTCGGTGGGCCCCCGTGCGTGAGCTTGGGAGCTGTCAGGGACAAATTTTCTATCCGTTGGGACCCCGCGCGAAGTTCCTAGAGCCCATGCGCGCGTTGGGGATGTACCAGGGAGCGTTTGGCGAACCTCTGGGACCCCGCGAGGGGTCGCTGGGGCCCATGCGCATGCTGGGGAGATGCCAGGGATCATTTGGTGAGCCGCTCGGACCCCGCACGCAGTCGCTGGTGCCCGTGCGCGCTAGGAAGGTGCTAGAGACCATTTGGAAAGCCGCTGGGACCCCGTGTGCGGTCGCTAGGGCATGTCCGCGCACTGGGGAGGTGCCAGGGACCATTTGGCGAGCCGCTGGGACCCGGTGCGAGGTCGTTGGAGACTGTGCGGTCGCTGGGGAGGTGCCAGGGACCGTTTGACGAGCCACTGGGACCCCATGCGAAGTCACTGGTGTCCGTGCGCACGCTGGGGATGCGCCAGGGACCATTTGGTGAGCCGCATGGAACACGCATAGGGTCGCTGGGGCCCGTGTGCATGCTGGGGATGTTCCAGTTATTGTTTGGCGAGCAGCTCGAACATCGTGCAGGGTTGCTGGGCCCAGTGCGCGTGCTGGGGATGTGCTAGGGAATATTTGGTGAGTTGCTGGGACCCCGCGCGGGGTCACTGGGGCCCGTGCGCATGCTTGGGAGGTGCCAGGGACCATTTGGCGTAACATTGGTATCCGGCGTGGGGTCGCTGATCCCTGTACACGTGCTTGGGAGGTGCGAGGGAACTTTTGGTGAGCCACTGGGTACCCGCGAGGGACCGCTGGGCTCTGTGCGCATGCTGGGTAGTTGCCAGGGACCGTTTGGAGTGCCGCTGGGACCCCGCGCAGGGTCGCTTGCGACTGTGCGTATGCTGCGGAGGTGCCAAGGACCGTTTGGCATGCCGCTGGGACCCTGCACGTGGTCTCTGGGTCCCGTGCGTGTGCTGGGCAGTTGCCAGGGACCTTTCGGCGAGCTGCTGGTACCCCGCGTGGGGTTGCTGGGCCAAGTGCACGTGCTGCGGAGGTGCCAAGGACCGTTTGGCATGCCGCTGGGACCCTGCACGTGGTCGCTGGGTCCCGTGCGCATGCTAGGTAGGTGCCAGGGACTATTTACGAGCCGCTAGGATCCCGCCCGGGGTCGCTGGCCCAGTGCGCGTGCTGGTAAGGTACCAGGGACAGTCTTGCGAGTTGCTGGGACCCCATGTGGGGTAGCTGGGCCCCGTGCTTGTGCTGGGTAGGTGCCAGGGACCGTTTAGCATGCCGCTGGGGCCCCGCGCGTGGTCGTGCACCTGTGTGCTCGCTGGGGAGGCGCAGGAGTCGGTTTCGCGAGCCGCTGTGATCCCGCGCAGGGTCGCTAGTGCTTGTGCGCGTGCCTCGCAGTGCCAAGGACCGTTTGGTGTGCCGCTGCTACCCCGCGCGTGGTCGCCTGGCCCAGTGCGCTTGATAGGGAGGTGCCAGGGAGTATATGGCGAGCTCCTGGCAGCCCGCGCGGGGTCACTGGGGCCCGTGCACATGCTGGGGAGGTGCCAGGGACCGTTTGACGAGCCGCTGGGACCCCGCGCGTGGTCACTAGGCCCCGTGCTTGTGCTGGGGAGGTGCCAGGGACCATTTGTCGAGCAGCTGGGACCCCGTGGGGGATGCTGGGACCTGTGCGCGCTATGGAGGCGCCATGGTCAGTTTCTTGAGCCGTTGGGACCCCGCGCGAGGTTGATGGGGCCTGTACACGTGCTGGGGTGGTGCCAGGGAACGTTTGCCGAGCCGCTGGGACCCAGCGCAAATAGGCTGGGGTATGTGCATGCACTGGGGATATGCCAGGGACCATTTGCGAGCCGCAGGGACCAAGCGTGGGGTCGCTGGTCCCAGTGGGCGTGCTGGGGAGGTGCCAGGGATAGTTTGGCGAGCCGTTGGCACCCCGCGCGGGGCCGCTGGGGCCCGTGCACGTGCTGTGGAGGTGCCAGGGACCATTTGGCGAGCCGCTGGTATCTCACACGAAGTCACTGGGCCATGTGCGCACACTGGGGATCTGCCAGGGACTATTTGCGAGCCGCTGGGACCCCGTGCGGGGTCGCTGGGCCCCGTGCTTGTGCTGGGTAGGTGCCAGGGACCATTTAGCGTGCCGCTGGGACCCCGCGCGTGGTCGTGCACCTGTGCGCTCGCTGGGGAGGTGCAGGAGTCGGTTTCGCGAGCCGCTGGGATCCCGTGCAGGGTCTCTAGTGCTTGTGCTGCTGCTGGGCAGTGCCAAGGACCGTTTGGTCTGCTGCTGCTACCCCACGCGGGGTCGCTGGGCCCAGTGCGCTTGATAGGGAGGTGCCAGGGAGTATATGGCGAGCTCCTGGCAGCCCGCGCGGGGTCACTGGGGCCCATGCACATGCTGGGGAGGTGCCAGGGACCGTTTGACAAGCCGCTGGGACCCCACACAAAATCGCTGGGCCCAGTGCGCTCGCTAGGGATGTGCCATGGTCCATTTGCAAGCCACTGGGACCACACGCGTGGTTGCATTGCCCTGTGCGCGCTGGGTAGGAGCCAGGGACCATTTGTCTAGCTGCTGGGACCCCTACGGGGTCGCTGGGGCCCGTGCGTGCTTTGGGGATGCGCCAGGGACAGTTTGGCGAGCCTCTGGGACCACACGTGGGGTCGCTGCTGCCAGTGCGCGTGCTGGGGAGGAGCTAGGGACCATTTACTGAGACGCTGGGACACCGCACGGGGTTGCTGGGCCCTGTGCGTGCACTGGGGAGGTACCAGGGACCATTTGGCGAACCGCTGGGACCCAACGTGGGGTCGCTGGGCCCCGGGCCGTGCGCTGAGGAGGTGCCAGGAACTATTTGGCGAGCCACTGAGACCCCGAGCGGGGTCGCTGGGCCCTATGTGTGCACTGGGGAGGGGCCAGAGACAATTTGGCAAGCCGCTGACTCCCTGCGCGTCGTTGCTAGTCCCTGTGTGTGCGCTTGGGAGGTGCCAGGGCCAATTTGGTGAGCTGCTGGGAACCTGCGCGATATTGCTGCAGCCCGTGTGCGAGCTGGGGAGGTGCCAGGGACAGTTTGGCGAGCTGCTGGGACCCCACATGAAGTCGCTGTAGCCCGTGCGCGTGCTGGGGAGGTGCCAGGGCCTATTTGGTGAGTCTCTTTTACCCCGAGCGGGGTCTCTGGGACCTGTGTGCATGCTAGGGAGGTGCCAGGGACCATTTGGCGAGCCACTGAGACCCTGTGTGGGGTCACTGGGCCCTGTGCGTGCGCTGGGGAGGTACCAGGGACCATTTGGCAAGCCGCTGGGAGCCCATGCGGGGTCGCTGGGCCAGGTGAATGCACTTTGGAGGTACCAGGGACCATTTGGCAAGCCACTGGGACCCCGCGTGGGGTCGCTGGTGCCCGTGCGCATGCTGGGGAGGTGCAAGGGACCATTTGGTGAGCCCCTGGTACCCTGCGCAAGGTCTCTGGGGCCCGTGTGCATGCTGGGGAGATGCCAGGGACCATTTGGCGAGCCGCTGAGACCCCGCGTGGTGTCGCTGGGCCCTGTGCGTGCGCTGGAGAGGGGCCAGGGACCATTTGGCGAGCCGCTGGGACCCCACACTGATGATGATGATGAGCTAAGACCTGGTCCATCAGTCTCTGAAAGATGGCGAGAGCTCCTTGCAACCCAAAGGGCATGGTCCGGAAATGGAACAAGCCATCTGGGGTAGAGAAAGCAATTTTCTCTTTTCAGCTCTGAGTGAGTGGAATCTGCCAGTATCCCTTCGTTAGATCCAAAGTCGAAATTAACCGCGCCTTACCCAGTCTGTCGAGGAGCTCATCCACTCAGGGCACTGGATACGCATCAAACTTAGAGATGGCATTAACCTTCCGGAAATTCACACAGAACCGAGTGGAGCCATCCTTTTTGCCCACCATTACGATAGGACTGCACCACTCGCTCCGGGAAGTTTCAATGACTCCAATCCCGAGCATATCCTCCACCTCCTTACGAACGGGACCCCTGCGACTCTCCGGGATCCAGTACGGTCTCTCTCGGACGCTGAAACCTGGCGGAGTAATAATAGCATGAGTAATAACATTAGTACTGCCGGGCAAATCAGAAAAAACATCACTAAACCTTTCCACCAACTGGAAGAGCTCACGTTTCTGATCCGGAAGTAACTGTTTCCCAGCAAGTTAATGTGATAAATTTCTTGCTTGTTTGTTGTACTACTGCTCTTGGCGACGCTGAGTTAGTTTTAGGTTTTCTTGTGCCAAACAACCAACCAATTCCAGGCGGTCTCTTAACAAGATTACGTATTTGACTATGTTTTTGGAAGTTTTTGTTTGCTCCTCCCACCCTTCTTTCACAAGATCATGAATGACCTGTGGTTGCCTCCCATACAGCAGCTCAAAGGGAGAGAACCCGGTCGAGCTCTGAGGCACCTCTCTCACTGCAAACATTAGGTAGGGGAGGAGTTTAGCCCAATGTTTCTGCTCTTGGGTGACAAACTGCTTCAACATCTGTTTTAAAGTCTGATTAAAACGTTCCACCAAACCGTCCGTCCGTCTGCGGGTGATAAACGAGGTTCGAATGGACTTAATTTGCAACAATTTATACAATTCTTTCAAACACTGTGACATGAAGTTCGTTCCGTGATCAGTGAGGATTTCTTTTGGAATCCCTACTCTCGTTATAATCTGTACAAACACTCGAGCAACTGCTGCAGCACTAGTGGATCTCAATGGTACTGCCTCTGGATATCTGGTCGCGTAGTCCACCACTACCAAAATGTGAGTCTTATCGCTACCTAAATCACCCGAACATGGGATATCGTGAGCCAACCGCATGATCTCACGTCAAAAAGACAGAGGAACGAGTAATTGTGTTACAATCTGGCTTGTGCTCGTGGCTTGAGATACCCTATACAGCAAATGCCCGACAATAATGTGGTGAGGATATGTAAGTGGCCGGTTACCCTCTACATCCTTCCCCTCGATAGACTGAACCTGCCCCCAGATGTGTGCCAGCGAAGGATAATTCTTTAGTTCCAACGCTAAGTCCACATCTTGGTCCCAGAACTTCGGGACATCGAGCGGAGCTACAGTAGCTTCAGTACTGGGGTCCCCAGTAACCCGCCCCCACAGGTCACACTGAGTCCCAATCCCCTTTCCCTTACATTTAACAGACTCTGAAGTTTCCCCCACCAAACCAAAATATGGCCAGACTCGACCTAAAATAACTGGATATGTCAACTTTGCAGCCACTGCCACGATTACGTGGCGGGTATGACATCCAATCGTCACATCTAAGTAATGTGAGGGGGTAGTCCTTGTTATCCCCGTGAATACAGGAAATGACCACTACCCCGCGTGACCACCAAGGTACCCCCGCCAACATAGCTTCTTCAATTAAAGTCTGCCCACATCCTGAGTCCACTAACGTGTGGGTACTCACATCACCAACCCGTACATCAACAATGCAAGGCCCCTCCCAATCATTACCCCTGGACTTACCTGGTGCTGTTGGTAAGTAATGGGAGGCCGCACCACATTCCATCGCCACCAGACAATTCTGGGTGAGGTGGCAGACCTCATGGCACCGGTAACACGTGGGGTGAAAGGGCGCCCACGGAGCTTGTATGTCCCGCTGCCGGTTTGGCAGTGGGGAGGGTTCTCTGCTCTCACCCTGCTGGGGTCGACCTCGCCTCCATTGGGGTGGAGGAAGGCCGCCCGTGGGGTGTCGATGAGACGTAGACCCGTGTGGGGAGGGGGTAAAGTGCTGTGGGGGTCCTGTCCTTGGACTCACCGTCTGGGGTTGGTTGGAGGGAGGAGTGGGGGTGACGACCACGGGAGCTGATGCCAACGCATCCTCATACCCCTCAGCCAATCGGACTGCTGCCTCTAGCGTGGTGGGTCGATGCCTGGTGACCCATTTCTGGGTGTCCAGCCCCAGCACCTTCACAAACTGCTCTATAGCAATCAGCTCGGTGATCATCTCGGCATCGTTGGTGCCAGGACAGAGCCACTGGGTCACATGATCCACTAGTTGCTGGGCCACCACGCGGGGTCGCAGTCCTAGGGGTCGCTGGTACTCCCGGAACCGGCGGCAGTGTGTCTCCTCTGTGATGTCAAGCCGCTGGAGAATGGCCTGCTTCACCTGGTCGTACACCAGGGCTTGCTCATGTGTCAGGGCTTGGTAGGCTGCCTGGGTCTCTCTGATCAAATTGGGGCCCAACTGGGTAGCCCACCACTCCCGAGGCCACTGAGCTGCTGTTGCCTACCTTTCAAAGGCAACTAAGTAAGCCTCGGTGTCATCCTCCAGCGACATTTTCACCCTTGGTAGGGGTACAGCTGGTTGAACCGCCTGTTCCCTCCCCCGATTGGCCTCCAGGAACAAGCCATGCATCCTCTCCATCATGGCCGTCAATGATTCCTGATGCCTCTGCTCCTGCGCCTCCAACAGCGCTGCCAATGCATTTGGGTCCATTTGTAATCCCACCTGACACCAAGTGTGGTCAGGTGCAGTGGTACAGTGAATAAATCAGGTCCAAACAATGTTTCTCCCAAAACAGTCTACGTATTTTAATAATAACAAAATAATAACAATAACACAAATAAGTCCACCCCTTTACCAGCGATGGTATTGGGGGGTACATGGCAGTTCTCTTAATTAAAACAAAAAGTAAACAAAAACGGGACTTTGTCCGTCCCCACGTTCTCCGTGCATGCAGTGCTCTCAGGTCCTGAGAAGCGTGGTGCCGTGAGTGGTGCGGTGCTGTGCTGTGCTGTGCAGTGCTGGGACGTACTCTGTATATATTGCCGGTCCGCGGCTCACTCCTCCTCTGCAACACAAAACACACGTAACCCAAAACAATAAAACAATACAGGCTCCGGCTGTCTGTTTACGTTTTCAGCACAAGGTGGAGTATTGACATAGCTGCTTCCCCTTTGTACCCACAAAGCCCTCCCCGCAATCAATCCGTTGCCCTGGTTTCTCCAATAGAGGGCCTTCTGGGTAGGGGGAACTACGCACTCCCCCTAATATGGTCACCTTCCGGTTTCTGCCTACCGTCCAGGCAGTCCATCTAGGAGGCAGCATACCACCGTCCTTACACAGCGTCCTTTCCGATCGGGAGGGAGATTTACAACATCGACTCTTTCTCTCTTTATCACAAGGACCCTATAAACAGTGCTGACCAGGCAGCAAAAAGAAGGGAGGTCATGATTGTTGGGGACTCCATATTGAGAAACACAGCAAGTTCAGTTCGCAGTTTGGACCCCCTTACTACAACAGTGTGCTGCCTTCCAGGAGCCTCTGTCAAGCACATCACTGAGAATGTGGACAGGCTCCTAGAACGAACAGGAGATGACCTGGTAGTAGTCGTCCACATCGGTACAAATAACATTGGAAGAGACAGACCAAAATCCCTGCAAAACAAATTCAGAGAGCTAGGAAGGAAATTAAAAGATAAGACCAAAACTGTGGTATTTTCTGGGATACTGCCGGCACCTTGCAAAGGGCCATATGGACAGCTGGAAATACAAAATCAAAATGCATAGCTAAAATCATGGTGCACACAGGAAGGCTTCACCTTTCTTGAACATTGGAGCACATTCTACAACAAGGACTATCTATATAGGTGGGACGGACTGCACTTAAACAGAAAGGGAACCAATCTACTCAAAGAAAGGATCCTAGAAAGGAAGGGGGTAGAAAACAAAAAAAACAGAAGGGAGACCACATCAAAACAAGGACAACAACTCAGGTAAGACAACTATTAAATGTATCTATCTTAATGCTAGAAGTCTCAGTCTGCACTAACAAGTCACTACGATGTGATAGGTGTTACAGAAACTTGGTTGTCTGAGAGTGATGGAGACGAATATAATATTAGTGGGTACACACTGTATAGGAAAGACAGGCAGGACAGAAGAGGCGGAGGGGTAGCGCTATACATAAGAAATAGTCTTGAAGCCCAGGTGTTAAATCAGGACAAAGAAAACAATGCAGAATCAATATGGGTCAGAATAATGGACAAAAATTCAAAGGGCATAATAGTAGGAACATGCTATAGACCGCCAAATTCAGACGCTGAGCAAAATAATCTGTTATACGACATTCGAAATGCGTGTAGAAAAGGAGAAGCCATACTAATGGGGGATTTCAACTTCCCCCGTATAAAGTGGGAGAACCCGGTGGGGAGCACGACAGATGAAATTGAAATGGTGGAAATGACAAATGACTGCTTCCTAACACAATTTGTCAAGGCACCGACTAGAGGGGAGTCTTTTCAAATAATGAAGACAGAATAACTAAAACAGAGTTCAGAGAGCCATTGGCAAACTCAGACCACAACATGGTTTGAAGTATTTTTTAAAACCCCAAAAGTAATGACTAAAGGTAAGGTTTACAATTTTAGAAAAGCAAACTATGAAGGTATGAAACAGAAGTAGATTGGAGTAAAATAGTGAAAACATCCACAGAAAAAGGATGGCTGTTTTTTTAAAAATGTAGTACTAGAGGCGCAAAACAATTACATCCCAAAAGTAGACAAATCAAAATCTAAAACAAAATGGCCAAAATGGTTTAATAGATCAATTTAAAAAAAATTCAGCGAAAAAAAGGCACTTTACAGAGCGTTTAAAAGGGACCAAAAACAAAGTACACAGAAAGAGTACTTGGAACTGCAAACACAAGTCAAAAAGGAAGTGAGATAGAAATCAATATTGCTGAGGGTGCTAAAACCAATTCCAAAATGTTTTTCTAATATTATAACAGCAAGAGAACATTCAAAGAGCAGGTTAAATGTCTAAGAGACACAAATGGCAAAATCATAGATGAAGAAAAAAAGCAAATATATTAAATGATTACTTTTCACAGGTTTTTACAAAGGAGGACACAGACAACATGTCCCACATGTCGACCTGTTCCTATCCAATTTTAAATAACTTTAGCATAACAGAGGCAGAAGTGTTAAAGAGACTAGGAGCTCTTAAAATAAACAAATCCTGTGGGCCGGATGAGATCCTCCCAATAGTACTCAAATAAATGAAAGAAGTTATTTACAAACCGCTAACCAAGATCATGCAACAGTCTCTTGACACAGGAGTTGTACCAACAGACTGGAAAATAGCAAACGTAATACTGATCCACAAAAAAGGAGACAAAGCCGAACCAGGTAACTACAGACCAATAAGCCTGAGTTCTATTATAGTAAACTTATGGAAACTATCCAAAATGGAAAATTACCTATATGGTAACAATATCCTGGGAGACAATCAGCATGGTTTTAAGAAAGGGAGATCGTGTCTAACTAACCTACTTGACATTTTTGAGGATGCAACATTGAAAATGGATAATTGCAAAGCAGACAAAATGGTTTATTTAGATTTCCAGAAAGCTTTTGACAAAGTCCCGCATAAAAGATTAATTCTCAAACTGAATGCAGTAGGGATTCAAGGAAATGCATGCACATGGATTAGGGAATGGTTAACATGTAGAAAACAAGTACTGATTAGAGGAATAACCTCATGGAGCGAGGTAACCAGTGGTGTACCACAGGGATCAGTATTAGGTCCTCTGCTATTCCTAATCTACATTAATGATTTAGATTCTGGTATAGTAAGCAAACTTGTCAAATTTGCAGACGACACAAAAATAGGAGGAGTGGCAAACACTGTTGCAGCAGCAAAGGTCATTCAAAATGATCTAGACAGCATTCAGAACTGGGCAGACACATGGCAAATGAAATTTAATAGAGAAAAGTGTAAAGTATTGCATGCAGGCAATAAAAATGTGTATTATGAATACCATGTGAGAGATACTGAAATTGAAGAAGGGAACTATGAAAAAGACCTAGGAGTTTATGTTGACTCAGAAATGTCTTCATCTAGACAATGTGGGGAAGCTATAAAAAAGGCTAACAAGATGCTTGGATATATTGTGAGAAGTGTTGAATTTAAATCAAGGGAAGTAATGTTAAAACTTTACAATGCATTAGTAAGACCTCACCTAGAATATTGTGTTCAGTTCTGGTCACCTTGTTACAAAAAGGATATTGCTAAAAGAAGAATTTAATCTATTCAGTCTTTAACAAAGAAGACTACGCAGCGATCTAATTCAAACATTCGAAATCCTAAAAGGTATAGACAATGTCGACCCAGGGGAGTTCTTTGACCTGAAAAAAGAAACAAGGACCAGGGGTCACAAATGGAGATTAGATAAAGGGGCATTCAGAACAGAAAATAGGAGGCACTTTTTTACACAGGGTCTGGAACCAACTTCCCAGTAATGTTGTTGAAGTTGACATCCTGGGATCCTTCAAGAAGCTGCTTGATGAGATTCTGGGATCAATAAGCTACTAACAACCAAATGAGCAAGATGGGCTGAATGGCCTCCTCTCGTTTGTAAACTTTCTTATGTTCTTATGTCACGGACCATTTGGCGAGCAGATGGGACCCCGTGTGGGGTCGCTGGGGCCCTTGCGCGCACTGGAGAGGTGCCTGGGACCATTTGGCGAGTCGCCGGGACCCCGCGCGGGGTTGTTGGGCACTGTGCGCATGGTGGGTACATGCCAGAGACCTTTTGGCGAGTTGTTGGCACCAGTGCGCACGGTGGGGAGGCGCCAGGGATGGTTTGGCAAGCCGCTGGGACCCCACGTGGGGTCACTAGTTTCCATGCGCGCTGGTGAGGTGCCAGGGTCCTTTTGGCGAGACGCTGGGACCCTACATAAAGTTACTGGGGCCCGTGTGCACGCTGGGGAGGTGCCAGGGACCATTTGGCAAGCCATTGGGACCCCGCTCGGGGTCGCTGGGCACCGTGCGCATGCTGGGCAGCTGCCAGGGACCATTTCTGGGACCCCACGCGGGGTCGTTGGTGCCCGTGAGCACACTGGGAAGGTGCCAGGGTCCATTTGGCGAACCGCTGGTTCCCCTTCGCGGGATCGCTGGTGCACGTGCACGTGCTGCGGAGTTGCCAGGGACCATTTGGCGAGCCACTGGGACCCTGTGAGGGGTCTCTGGGACCCCTCGTGGGGTGGCTAGTGTCCGTGTGTATGCTGGGGAGGTGCCAGGGGCCGTTTTGCACTCCGCTGGGGCCCGTACGCGCGCTGGGGAGGCGCCAGGGACTGTTTGGCAAGCCGCTGGGATCCCACGCAGGATCACTGGGTCCAGTGAGCATGGTGGGGAGGTGCCAGGGACCGTTTGATAAGCCACTGGGACCTCGCACGGGGTCGCTTGGGACCGTGCACGCGCCTGGGAGGCGCCAGGGATGGTTTGGCGAGCCGCTGGGACCTCGCGTGGGGTCGTTAGTTTCCGTGCGTGCGCTGGTGAGGTGCCAGTGACCTTTTGATGAGCCGCTGTGCCCCGTGCGTGCACTGGGGAGGGGGCATGGAACATTTGGCGACCAGCTGTGACCCATTGAGTTGTTGTTGTGGCCGGTGCGCGCGCTTGGGGAGGTGCCAGGGATGGTTTGGCGAGCCTCTGGACCCTGCCTGGGGTTGCTAGTGTCCGTGTGCGGGCTTTGGAGGTGCCAGGGCCCATTTGGCGAAGCGCTGGTACATAGCGCGAAGTCGCTGGGGACTGTGTGCGCTTTGGGAAGGCGCCAGGGAATATTTGGTGAGCCGCTGGGACCACGCAGGAAGTCTCTGGTGCCCGTGCGCGTGTTGGGGAGGTGCCAGGGACCATTTGGTGAGCCACTAGGAACCAGTGATGGGTTGCTGGTGTCCGTGCACGCGCTGTGGAGGTGCCAGGGACCATTTGGAGAGCCGCTGGGATCCGGCTCGGGGTCGCTGGGCCCCGTGCGCACGCTGGGGAGCTGCCAGGGACCATTTTGCAGGCCGCAGGGACCCCACGTGGGGTCGTTGGTGCCCGTGAGCACGCTGGGAAGGTGCCAGGGTCCATTTGGCGAACCGCTGGTTCCCCGCACGGGATCGCTGGTGCCTGTGCACGTGCTGCGGAGTTGCCAGGGATCATTTGGCGAGCCAATGGGACCCCATGCGGGTTCGCTGGGACCCCTCGTGGGGTGGCTAGTGTCTGTGTGCATGCTGGGGAGGTGCCAGGGGCCGTTTTGCACACTGCTGGGGCCCTTGCGCGCGCTGGGGATGCGCTAGGGACTGTTTGGTGAGCCGCTTGGACACCTCGCAGGATCGCTGGGTCCAGTGAGCGGGGTGGGGAGGTGCCAGGGACCGTTTGACGAACCACTGGGACCTAGCACGGGGTCGCTTGGGACCGTGCACGCACCTGGGAGGCGCCAGGGATGGTTTGGCGAGCCGCTGGGACCCTGCGTGGGGTTGCTGTGCCCCGTGCATGCACTGGGGAGGGGCCATGGAACATTTGGCAACCAGCTGTGACCCCTTGAGTTGTTGCTGTGGTCCGTGCGCGTGCCGGGGAGGTGCCAGGGATGGTTTGGCGAGCCTCTGGACCCCTTGTGGGGTGGCTAGTGTCCGTGCGATTGCTGGGGAGGTGCCAGGGACCATTTGATGAGCCGCTGGGACCTCTCACGGGTCGCTTGGGCCCGTGAGCGTGCCTGGGGGGCACCAGGGATGGTTTGTCGAGCCGCTGGGAGCTCGCGTGGGGTCGCTAGTTTCCATGCGTGCGCTGGTGAGGTGCCAGGGACCTTTTGATGAGCCGCTGGGACCCTGCACAAAGTTACTGGGGACAGTGCGCGCGCTGGGGAGGTGCCAGGAAACATTTGGCGAGCTGCTGGTACATCGCGCGAAGTCGCTGGGAACCGTGTGCATGCTGGGAAGGCGCCAGGGAATATTTGGTGAGCTGCTGGGGCCACGCGCAAAGTCGCTGGTGCCCATGCTCATGCTGGGGAGGTGCCAGGGAACATTTGGTGAGCTGCTAGGACCCAGTGAGGGGTTGCTGGTGCCTGTGCACTCGCTGAGAAGGTGC
Organism: Acipenser oxyrinchus oxyrinchus; assembly: GCA_030684275.1. NCBI lineage: Eukaryota > Metazoa > Chordata > Actinopteri > Acipenseriformes > Acipenseridae > Acipenser > Acipenser oxyrinchus. The sequence goes on from CM060295.1 coordinate 3,858,598, forward strand.
CAGGGACCATTTGTCGAGCCGCTGGGACCCCGCGCGGGGTCGCTGGGGTCCGTGCGCACACTGGGGAGGTGCCAGGGACCATTTGGTGAACAGGATTCCAGCGGCTCGCCTAATGGTCCCTGGCATCTCTGCAGCACACGCACTGCACTCAGCAACCCCGCGCGGGGTCCCAGCGGCTCGACAAATTGTCCCTGGCACCTCACCAGCACGCGCACGGGCCCCAGCGACCCCGTGCGGGGTCCCATCGGCTCTCTAAATGGTACCTGGCTCCTACCCAGAGCGCGCACAGGGCGCAGGAACCACGCACGGGGTCCGAGCAGCTCTCCAAATGTTCCCTGTCACCTCCCCAGCAAGCGCACGGGCTCCAGTGACCTAACACAGGGTCCCAGTGGCTCACCAAATAGTCCATTGCACCTACTCAGCATGCGCATGGGCTGCAGCTACTTCGCGTGGTGTCCCAGCTGCTCACCAAACGGTCCCTGGCATGTCTCAAGCAAGCGCACGGGTCCTAGCGACCTCACATAGGGTCCCAGTGGCTTTCCAAATGGTCCCTGGCCCTTCCCCAGGGTGAGCACGGGCCCCAGCGACTTCACGCGGTGTCCCAGCTACTCGCCAAACTATCCCAGGCACCCCCCAGCGCATGCACAGACACTAGCGACCCCAACCAGGGTCCAGCGGCTCGCCAAACCATCCTTGGCAACTCCCCAGCACACGCACAGGGCCCAGCGATCCCGCACGGGGTTCCAGCGGCTCGCCTAATGGTCCCTGGCATCTCCAGGCGCCGCACTATGCCCAGCAACCCCGTGCGGGGTCCCAGTGGCTCTCTAAATGGTCCCTGGCTCCTACCCAGACCGTGCACAGGGCGCAGGAACCATGCACAGGGTCCGAGCGGCTCTCCAAATGTTCCCTGGCACCTCCCCAGCAAGCGCACGGGCCCCAGCGACTTCGCGTGGTGTCCCAGCGGCTCGCCAAACCATCCTGGCAACTCCCAGCACACGCACGGGCCCAGCAATCCCGCGCGGGGTTCCAGCGGCTCGCCTAATGGTCCCTGGCACCTCCCCAACACGCGCACGGACACCAGCGACACCACATGGAGTCCCATCTGCTCGGGAAATGGTAACTGGCACCTCCCCAGCACGCGCACGGTCCCCAGAAACCACACACTGGGTCCCAGCGGCTCGCCAAATGGTCCCTGGCACCTCCCCAGAATGCGCACGGGCCACAGCGACTTCGTGTGGGGTCCCAGCGGCTCGCCAAACGGTCACTGGCACCTCCCCAGCAAGCGCACGGGCCCCAGCGACCTCTTACAGGTTCCCAGTGGCTAATGACAAATGGTCCCAGACACCTTCCCAGTACGAAGATGGGCCCCAGCGACTTCGCGTGGGGTCCCAGCGGCTCGCCAAATGGTCCCTGGCACCTCCCTAGCGAGTGCACTGGCCCCAGCGACCTCGCGCAGGATCCCAGACGCCCGCCAAATGAACCCTGGCACATCCCCAGTGCGTGCACAGGCACCAGCGACTTTGCGTGGGGTCCAAGCGGCTCACCAAATGGTCCCTGGCACCTACTCAGCGCATGCACAGGGCCCAGCAACACAACGCGGGGTCCCAGGGCTTGCCAAACGGACCCTGACACCTCCCCAGCGAGCGCACGGGCTCCAGCGACCTTGCGCAGGCACCCAGCGGCTTGCCAAATGTTCCCTGGCCCCTTTCCGGGGACCAGCGAGTTCGCGCGTGGACCCAGCGGCTCACCAAATGGTCCCTGGCCCCTCCCCGGCGCGTCCACTGAATCCAACGACCCCACGCGTGGTCCCAGCAGCTCGCCAACTGGTCCCTGGCCCCTCTCCAGTGCGGGCACGGGACCCAGCGACCACGTGAGGGGTCCCAGAGGCTCGCCAAATGGTCCCTGGCACATCCCCAGCGTGTGCACAGGGCCCATCGACCCCGGGCAGGGTCACAGCGGATTGCCAAATGGTCCCTGGAACCTCCCCAGCGCGCGCACGCGGCCCAGCGACCCTGCGCGGGGACCCAGCAACTCGCGAAATAGTTCCTGGCCCATCCTCGGCGCATGCATGGGGACCAACGACCCCACGCGGGGTCCCAACGGCTCGTCAAATGGTCCCTGCCCCCTCCCCAGTGCGGGCACGTGGCCCAGTGACCCCGTGCGGGGTCACTGCCACTCGCCAAATGGTCCCTGGATCCTCCCCAGCGTGTGCACAGGGCCCAGTGACCCCGCGCCGGGTCTAAGCGGCTTGACAAATGATCCGTGGCACCTCCCCAGCGCCGCGCGCGTCGCCAGCGACTTTCAGCGTGTGGTCCCAGCGGCTCGCCAAATGGTCCCTGGCAGCTCCCCAGCGATCGCACGGGCCCCAGCGACCTCTTGCACGGGTTCCCAGCTGATCGCCAAATGGTCCCTGGCACCTCCCCAGCACACGCACCGGCCCCAGCGACCCCGTGAGGGGCCCATCAGCTCTCCAAATGGCCCCTGGCACCTACCCAGCGAACGCACAGGGCCCAGCAACACAATGCTGGGTCCCAGCGGCTTGCCAAATGTTCCCTGGCACATCCCCGGCGCGCGCACAGGGACTATCGACCCCGTGCGGGGTCCCAGCGGCTGGCCAAATTGTCCCAGGCCCCTCCCTAGCGCGCGTACAGGGCCAGCGGCTCGCCAAATGATCCCTGGCATCTCCCCAGCACGTGCACGGACCCCAGCGACTTCACGTGGGGTTCCAGCAGCTCGCCATATGGTCCCTGGAACATCACCATCGCGTGCACGGGCCACAGCGACTTCGCCCGGGGTCCCAGTGGCTCGCCAAATAGTCCCTGGCACCTCCCCAGCGCGAGCACGGGGCCCAGTGAACCCGCACGGGGTCCCAGCAGCTCGCCAAATGATCACTGGCAACTCCCCAACACGTACCGGCCCCAGCGACTTCGTGCGGGGTCCAAGCATCTCACCAAATTGTCCCTCTCACCTCCCCAGCATGTGCATGGGGCCCAGCGACCCCACGCAGGGTCCAAGCGGCTCGCCAAATAATCTCTGACACCTCCCCAGCACGCGCATGGGCCCCAGCGACTTCGCGTGGGGTCCCAGAGGCTCACCAAATAGTCCCTGGCACATCCCCAGTGCGTGCACGTGCCCCAACGACTTCGCACGGGGGCCCAGCGGCTCGACAAATAATTCCTGGAACCTCACCAGTGCGCATTAGGGGTCCAGTAACCCCGCGCAGGATCCCAGTGGCTCGCCAAATGGTCCCTGGCACCTCCCCAGCTCATGAACGGTGCCCAGCGACACCGCGCGGGGTCCCAGCAACTGGCCAAATGGTCCCATGCACCTCCCCAGCACGCGTACAGGGCTCAGTGACCCCACGCTGGGACCAGCGGCTCGATAAATGATCCCTGGCATCTCCCTGGCACGTGCCCAGACCCCAGCGACTTCCAGCGGGATCCCAGCGGCTTGCCGAATGGTCCCTGGCCCCTACCAAAGCTCACGCACGTGGCCCAGCGACTTCGTGCGGGGATACAGCTGCTCGCAAAATTGTCACTGGCACCTCCCCAGTGCGCGCACGGGGCCCAGCGACCCTGCACGGGGTCCCAGTGGCTCGCCAAATGATCCCTGGCACCTCCCCAGCGCGCACACAAGCCCGAGACACCCCGCATGGTGTCTGAGTGGCTTGCCAAATGGTCCCTGGCACATCCCCAGCGCGAGCACAGGGCCCAGCGACCCTGCTCAGGTTTCCAGCAGCTCACCAAATGGTCCCTGGCACCTCCCCAGCAAGCGCACGAGCCCCAGCGACTTCGCGTGGGGTTCCAGAGGCTCGCCAAACGTTCCTTGGCACCTCCCCAGCGATTGCACGGGCCCCAGTGACCTCGAGCAGGTTCCCAGAGGCTAGCCAAATGGTCCCTGGCACAACTCCAGCGAGCGCACGGGCCAGAGCGACTTCACGCGAGGTCCTAGTGTCTCGCCAAATGGTCCCAGGCACCTCCTCAGTGCGCGCACTTGGCCCATCGTCCCCGTACTGGGTCCCAGCGGCTCGCCAAATAATCTCTGACACCTCCCTAGCACGCTCATCGACCCCAGCGACTTCGCGTGGGGTTCCAGCAGCTCGCCAAACGGTCCCTTGCACCTCCCCAGCGAACACACAGTCCCCAGCAACCTCGCGCAGGGTCCCAGAGGCTTGCCAAGTAGTCCCTGGCACATCCCCAGTGCTCGCACGTGCCCCAGCAACTTCGCGCGGGGTCCCAGTGGCACGCCAAATAATCCCTGGAACCTCACCATCATGCGCACCTGAACCAGCTACCCCGCACTAGGTCCCAGCGGCTGGCCAAATGGTCCCAGGCACCTCACCAGTGTGCATACGGGGCCCAGCGACCCCGCGATGGGACCCAGCGGTTCCCCAAATGATCCCTGGCATCTCCCCAGCACGTGCACGGACCCCAGAGACTTCGTGTGACATTCCAGCGGCTCGCCAAATGGTGCCTGGTACCTCACCCTCGCGTGCACGGGCCCCAGCACCTTAAGGCGGAGTCCCAGCGGCTAGCCAAATGATCCCTGGCTCCTCCCCAGTGCACGCACCGGGCCCAACGACCCCACGCGGGGTCCCAGCAGCAAGCCAAATGATTCCTGGCACATCCCCAGCGCGCGCATGGGCCCCAGCGACTTTGCACAGAGTCTCAGCGGATCGCCAAATGGTACCTGGCACCTCCACAGCGCGCACACATGGCCCAGCAACTATGCGCGGAGTCCCAGCAGCTCGTAAATGGTTTCCGGCACATCCCTAGCACGCGCACAGGCCCAGGCTACTTCACGCGGGGTGCCAGTGGCTCGCAAATGGTCCCTGGCCACACCCCAGTGCGCACACGGGGACTTCATGCGGGGACCCAGCTGCTCACCAAATGTTCCTTGGCACGTCCCCGGCGCGAGCACGGGGACCAACGACCCCCAGCGGTGTGCCAGCGGCTGGCCAAATGGTCCCAGACACGTCCCCAGCGCGCGTATGTGGACCCCGCGGCTCGCCAAATGATCCCTGGCATCTCCCCAGCACGTGCACGAACCCCAGCGACTTCACGTGGGGTTCCAGCGGCTCGCCAAATGGTCCTTGGAATGTCACTATCGCGCGCGCGGGCCACAGCGACTTCGCACAGGGACCCAGTGGCTCGTCAAATTGTCCCTGGCACCTCCCCAGCGCGCATACGGGGCCCAGCGACCTCGCGCGGGGTCCCATCGGCTCGCCAAATGATCCCTGGCACCTCCCCAGCACGCGCACGGGTCCCAGCGACCTTGCGCGGGGTCCCAGCGGCTCGCCAGATGATCACTGGCAAGTCCCCAACACGTACAGGCCCCAGCGACTTCGCGCGGGGTCCAAGCGTCTCAACAAATGGTCCCTCTCACCTCCGCAGCGTGCGCATGGGGCCCAGCAACCTTGCGCGGGGTCCCATCGGCTCGCCAAATGATCCCTGGCTCCTCCCCAGCACGCGCATCGGGCCCAACAACCCCGCATGGGGTCCCAGCGGCTCGCCAAATGATCCCTGGCACTTCCCCATTGCTCTTACGGGGCCCAGCAACCCCGTGCGGCGTCCCAGTAGCTCGCCAATTGATCCCTGGCACCTCTTCAGTGCGCACACAGGCCCCAGCGACTTAGTACAGAGTCGCAGCGGCTCGACAAATGGTACCTGGCTCCTCCACAGCGCACACACAGGGCCCAGCAACCAGGCACAGGGACCCAGCGGCTCGCAAATGGTCTCTGGAACATCCCCAGCACGCACACAGGCCCCAGTGACTTCACGCAGGGTCCCAGCGGATTGTCAAATGGTCCCTGGCCCCTCCCCAGCGTGCGCACTGGGCCCAGCAACCCCGCGTGGGATCCCAGTGGCTTGTCAAATGTTCCCTGGAACCTCCCCATCTCGTGAACGGTGCCCAGCGACTCCGCACGGGGTCCCAGCAGTTGGCCAAATGGTCCCAGGCACCTCCCCAGCGCACGCATGTGGCCCAGCGACCGCGTGGGGATACAGTTGCTCGCCAAATGATCCCTGGCACCTCTCCAGCGCGTACACGGGGCCCAGCGACCCCACGCGGTGTCCCAACGACTCGCCAAATGATTCCTGGCACCTCCCCAGCGTGCACACGGGCCCAAGAGACCCCGTGCGGTGTCTGAGCAGCTCACCAAATTGTCCCTGGCACCTCCCCAGCACGAGCACAGGGCCCAGTGACCCCACGCGGGGTTCCAGTGGCACGCCAAATGATCCCTGGCACCTCCCCAGCATGCGCACGGGACCCAGCGACCTTGCGCGGGGTCCCAGCGGCTCGCCAGATGATCACTGGCAAGTCCCCAACACGTACAGGCCCCAGCAACTTCGCGCGGGGTCCAAGCATCTCAACAAATGGTCCCTCTCACCTCCGCAGCGTGCGCATGGGGCCCAGCAACCTTGCGCGTGGTCCCATCGGCTCGCCAAATGATCCCTGGCTCCTCCCCAGCACACGCATCGGGCCCAACAACCCCGCATGGGGTCCCAGCGGCTCGCCAAATGATCCCTGGCACTTCCCCATTGCTCTCACGGGGCCCAGCAACCCCGTGCAGCATAACAGTGGCTCACCAATTGATCCCTGGCACGTCTTCAGTGCGCACACAGGCCCCAGCGACTTAGTACAGAGTCGCAGCGGCTCGACAAATGGTACCTGGCTCCTCCACAGCGCACACACAGGGCCCAGCAACCAGGCACAGGGTCCCAGCGGCTCGCAAATGGTCTCTGGAACATCCCCAGCATGCACACGGGCCCCAGCGACTTCGCGCAGGGTCCCAGCGGATTGCCAAATGGTCCCTGGCCCCTCCCCAGCGTGCGCACTGGGCCCAGCAACCCCGCGTGGGATCCCAGTGGCTTGTCAAATGTTCCCTGGAAACTCCCCATCTCGTGAACGGTGCCCAGTGACTCCGCACGGGGTCCCAGCAGTTGGCCAAATGGTCCCAGGCACCTCCCCAGCGCACGCATGTGGCCCAGCGACTTCGTGCGGGGATACAGTTGCTCGCCAAATGGTCCCTGGCACCTCTCCAGCGCGTACACGGGGCCCAGCGACCCCACGCGGTGTCCCAACGACTCGCCAAATGATTCCTGGCACCTCCCCAGCGTGCACACGGGCCCAAGAGACCCCGCGCGGTGTCTGAGCAGCTCACCAAATTGTCCCTGGCACCTCCCCAGCACGAGCACAGGGCCCAGTGACCCCACGCGGGGTTCCAGTGGCACGCCAAATGATCCCTGGCACCTCCCCAGCGCACACACAGGCCCCAGCGACTTTGAGCGGGGTCCCAGCGGCTCGCCAACTGGTACCTGGATCCTCCCCAGCGCGTGCACCAGGCCCAACGACCCCGCGCTGGGTCCCAGCGGCTCGCCAAATGATCCCTGGCACCTACCCAGTGCGCACAAGGGCCCCAGAGACCCAATGCGGGTTCCAAGCGGTTTGTAAAATGGTCCCTGGCACATCCCCAGTTCGCAAACACGGCCCAGCGACCCCGCGTGGGGTCCCAGCAGCTCGCCAAATGGTCCCTGGCCACTCCCAAACAAGCGCACGGGGCCCAGCGACCCCGCACGGGTCCCTGCGGCTCGCCAAATGGTCCCTGGCACCTCCCCAGCGCACGAATGGGGCCCAGCGACCCCGTGCGGGGTCCCAACAGCTCGCCAAATGGTCCCTGGCTCCTACCCAGCATGCGCACAGGGCCCAGCAACCACGCGCGGGGTCCCAGCGGCTCGCCAAATGATCCCTGGCACCTCCGCAGCACGCACACGGGCCCCATAGACTTTGTGTGGGGTTCCAGTGGCTCAGCAAACGGTCCCTGGAACCTACCCAGTGAACGCCCAGGCCCCAGCAACCTCGCGCAGGGTCCCAGAGGCTCGCCAATTAGTCTCTGGCACATCCCCAGTAGTGCACGGGCCCCATAGACTTCGCACGGGGTCCCAGCTGCACGCCAAATGGTCCCTGGCACCTCCCCAGCACACGCACAGGCCCCAGCGACTTTGTACGGGGTCCCAGTGGCTCTCCGAATGTTCCCAGGCACCTCCACAGCGCGCGCACTGGGCCCAGCGTTCCTGCGTGGGGTCCCAGCAGCACGCCAAATGATCTTTGGCACCTCCCCAGAGCACACACGGGCACCAGAGACCCCGCGCGGTGACTGAGCGGCTCGCCAGCCAGCGCACAGGGCCCAGCAACCACACGCAGGATCCCAGCTGGTCTCCAAATGGTCCCAGTCACCTCCCCAGCGAGCGCACACAGCCCAGCGACCCCGCGCTGGGTCCCAGCGGCTCGCAAATGGTCCCTGGCACATCCCCAGCGTGCGCATGGGCCCCAGCGACTTCGCTCGGGGTCCCAACGGCTCGCAAATGGTCCCTGGCACATCCCTAGCGCGCGCACGGGCCCCAGCGACTTCGCGAGGTGTCCCAGCAGCTCACCGAATGGTCCCTGGCACCTCCCCAATGCACGCACTAGACCCAGCGACCTCGCGCGTGCTCCCAACGGCTCGCCAAATGGTCCCTGGCACCTCCCCAGCCCGCACACAGGGCACATCAACCACACGCAGGGTCCCAGCTGCTCGTAAATAGTCCCGGGCACATCACCAGTGGTCGTACGGTCCACAGTGACATTGCGCGGGGTCCCAGCGGATCGCCAAATGGTCCCTGGCACCTCACCAGCGCGCACGGACCCAGCGACTTCGTGCGGGTCCCAGCGGCTCGCCAAATGGTCCCTGGCACCTCCCCAGCACGTGCACGGGCCCCAGCGACTTCGTGCGGTGTCCCAGCGGCCCGCCACATGGTCCCTGGCACATCCCCAGCGCGCGTACAGGCCCCAGCGACTTCTCGCGGGTTCCGAGCGGATCGCCAAATGGTCCCTTGCACCTCCCCAGCACTCGCACGGACCCCAGCGACTTCGCGCGGGGTCCCAGCGGCCCGCCAAATAGTCCCTGGCACATCCCTAGCGTGCGTACAGGCCCCAGCGACTTCGCGCGGCATCCCAGCGGCTCGCCAAATGGTACCTGGCTCCTCCCCAGCGCGCGCACCGACAAAGCGACCCTGCGCTGATCCCAGAGGCTCGCCAAATGATCCCTGGCACCTACCCAGTGCGCACACAGGCCCCAGAGACCCAGCACGGCTTCAGAGCAGCTCGCAATATGGTCCCTGGCACCATCCCAGCGCGTGCACGGGGCCAGACGACCACGCACGGGGTCCCAGCGGCTCGCCAAATGTTCCCTGGCGCCTCCCCAGTGCACGCTCGGGCCCCAGCGACCCCGCACAGGGTCCCAGCTACTTATCAAATAGTCCCTGGCACCTCACCAGCATGCGCACGGGCCATAGCGACCCCATGCGCTGTCCCAGCGGCTCGCCAAATGGTCCCTGGCTCCTACCCAGTGCACACACAGGGCCCAGCAACCACGCACGGGGTCCCAGCAGCTCGCCAAATGATCCCTGGCTCCTGCCCAGTGCATGCACAGGGCCCAGCAACCACGCGCGGGGTCCCAGCAGCTTGCCAAATGATCCCTGGCACCTCCCACGCATGCACACAGGCCTCAGAGACTTTGTGAGGGGTTCCAGCGGCCCCCAGCAGCTCGCAAATGGTCCCTGGCACATCCCCAGCATGCGCACAAGCACAGCGACTTCGCGCGAGGTCCCAGTGGCTCGCCAAATGCTCCTAGGGCTAGGGTTAATGCTAGGGCTAGGGCTAGGGCTAGGGCTAAGGCTAGGGTTAGGGCTAGGGGTAGGGGTAGGGTTAGGGTTATGGTTAGGGGTAGGTTTAGGTGTAGGGCTTGGGCTATGGTTAGGGTTAGGGTGAGGTAGGAACTTTGTTTCCCTGAGAACTCCACACTTGGTTGGTTTTTCAGGGAAAGAAAGGTGCACTGGCCATCTGGGTCTTTTTGGATTTATTTCTTTGTTTTTTTTGTTTTGGATCTCCTTTTCTAGTGTAGGTCTATCGTGGAGTTTCTAATGTTCAGGGCTAGCGGGAAAGTTGTTTGTAGTTTGTTGATCCAGTCTTTATCTCTCCATTTCCTTTCTCCGATTGCCAAGTTCTGGTTCCTCTCCAGCCCTGTAATTTTCAGAGAGTCCAAGCTATGTTGTAGAAAGTGTGCTACTAGAGGTGTTTGTGATTCTTTTTTGTGTTTGATATTACAAATGTGTTGTGTTAGTCTTACTCGGATAGTGTTGCTTGTTTCTCCAATGTAAATTATTTTGCATGTATCACATTGTATTGCGTAGATGCAGTTCCTGCTGTTTTGTGTAAAGGTTTGTGGAATGTTGTATGTGATGCCTGTGGATTGGCTCCGGAGTGTAGAAAGTTGCTTGAAGTGTCGTGATGCTTTTGTTGGTTTGCGATTAAGTGAAGGCAGTTTACTGGACGCTAAATAGTTGGTCAAGTTTTTGTTTTTTCTGTAGGCTGAGATTATCTTGTGTCCTGTAAGAAGGTTGGTGTCTTGTAATTTGTTGGTTAGGTTTTGTTTTATCTGTGAATTAGCTGCCACACTAAAATGTGAGTAGGTAGTTATAAGTGGTAGTTATAGTTGTGTGCAAATTCTGTGGAATCTGAGTAGTTGTGATTTTATTAAACCTTTAAACATGTGTTTAAGGTGGTAGCTGGTTTTGTGTAGTAGAGTGTGTGTGTGTTAGTTTGTTTCAAATATACTTTGGTGTCTAGTTGGTGTGTTTGTGAAAAATGTGGTCCTTTGTAAGTGGTGGTGTCTAAAAAGTTTACTTCGTGTGGTGTATTTTTACCTTGATGGACTGGTGGTGTGTGTTAAGTAACAAAATGAAATTTGTAAATTCCTCCATGCTATGTGTCCAAGTGCCCCAAATGTCTTCTTGGTACCTGAAATAGTGCATTGGTCTGTGTGGGCATCTGGGGAGGATTGTTTCTTCCCAAAACGATGCCAAAAATGAAAGGTCTGCGCATTTCTGAAAGCAGCTGCGCATGCGTATGTGTTCGCCGTTCAAAACTGCATTTTACCATTTCTATGCGCAAAACGACACCAAAAATGAAAGGCCTTAGCAGTTCTGAACTCAGCTGCACATGCTCAGCAACTCGGCTAAAACTATGCAGCTGCGCATGAGTTCGCCGTTAAAACTGCATTTTACCATTTATGCACCAAACGAAGACAAAAATGTAAGGTCTGCGCATTTCTGAACGCAGCTGCGTATGCGCAGCAACTCGGCTAAAACTACGCAGCTGCGTATGCGTTCGCCATTCAAAACTGCATTTTACCATTGATATGTGCAAAACGACGCCAAAAATGAAAGGTCTGCGCATTTCTGAAAGCAGTTGCGCTTGCGTATCCATTCGCCGTTCAAAACTGCTTTTTATCATTTATATGCGCAAAACAACACCAAAAATGAAAGGCCTTTGCGGTTCTGAATGCAGCTGCACAAGCGCGGCAACTTGGCTAAGACTACAAGGCTGCGCATGAGTTCACCGTTAAAACTGCATTTTACCATTTATGCGCCAAACGAAACCAAAAATGTAAGGTATGCGCATTTCTGAACGCAGCTGCGCATGCATAGCAACTCAGCTAAAAAATTTGAAATATTTTTTAAAACCCCAAAAGTAATGACTAAATTTAAGGTTTACAATTTTAGAAAAGCAAACTATGAAGGTATGAAACAGAGACTAACAGAAGTAGATTGGAGTAAAATAGAGAAAACATCCACAGAAAAAGGATGGCTGTTTTTTTAAAAATGTAGTACTAGAGGCACAAAACGATTACATCCAAAAAGTAGACAAATCTAAATCTAAAACAAAATGGCCAAATGGTTTAATAGATGAATTAAAAAAAATATTCAGCGAAAAAAGGCACTTTACAGAGCGTTTAAAAGGGACCAAAAACAAAGTACACAGAAAGAGTACTTGGAACTGCAAACACAAGTCAAAAAGGAAGTTAGAAAGGCCAAGAGAGAGATAGAAATCAATATTGCTAAGGGGGCTAAAACCAATTCCAAAATATTTTTTCCAATATTATAACAGCAAGAGAACATTCAAAGAGGAGGTCAAATGTCTAAGAGACACAAATGGCAAAATCATAGATGAAGAAAAAAATAGCAACTATATTAAATGATTACTTTTCACAGGTTTTTACAAAGGAGGACACGGACAACATGCCCCACATGTCGACCTGTTCCTATCCAATTTTAAATAACTTTAGCATAACAGAGGCAGAAGTGTTAAAGGGGCTAGGAGCTCTTAAAATAAACAAATCCTGTGGGCCGGATGAGATCCTCCCAATAGTACTCAAAGAAATGAAAGAAGTTATTTACAAACCGCTAACCAAGATCATGCAACAGTCTCTTGACACAGGGGTTGTACCGACAGACTGGAAAATAGCAAACGTAATACCGATCCACAAAAAGGGAGACAAAACAGAACCAGGTAACTATAGACCAATAAGCCTGACTTCTATTATATGTAAACTTATGGAAACTATAATAAGATCCAAAATGGAAAATTACCTATATGGTAACAATATCCTGGGAGACAGCCAGCATGGTTTTAGGAAAGGGAGATCGTGTCTAACTAACCTACTTGACTTTTTTGAGGATGCAACATTGAAAATGGATAACTGCAAAGCATACAACATGGTTTATTGAGATTTCCAGAAAGCTTTTGACAAAGTCCCGCATAAAAGATTAATTCTCAAACTGAATGCAGTAGGGTTTCAAGGAAATGCATGCACATGGATTAGGGAGTGGTTAACAGGTAGAAAACAGAAAGTACTGATTAGAGGAGAAACCTCAAAATGGAGTGAGGTAACCAGTGGTGTACCACAGGGATCAGTATTAGGTCCTCTCCTATTCCTAATCTACATTAATAATTTAGATTCTGGTATAGTAAGCAAACTTGTTAAATTTGCAGACGACACAAAAATAGGAGGAGTGGCAAACACTGTTGCAGCAGCAAAGGTCATTCAAAATGAACTAGACGGCATTCAGAATTGGGCAGACACATGGCAAATGAAATTTAATAGAGAAAAGTGTAAAGTATTGCATGCGGACAATAAAAAAGTGCATTATAAATATCACATGGGAGATAGTGAAATTGAAGAAGGGAACTATGAAAAAGACCTAGGAGTTTATGTTGACTCAGAAATGTCTTCATCTAGACAATGTGGGGAAGCTATAAAAAAAGGCTAACAAGATGCTTGGATATATTGTGAGAAGTGTTGAATTTAAATCAAGGGAAGTAATGTTAAAACTCTACAATGCATTAGTAATACCTCACCTAGAATATTGTGTTCAGTTCTGGTCACCTCGTTACAAAAAGGATGTTGCTGCTCTAGAAAGAGTGCAAAGAAGAGCAACCAGAATTATCCCAGGTTTAAAAGGCATGTTGAATGCAGACAGGCTAAAAGAATTGAATCTATTCAGTCTTGAACAAAGAAGACTACGCGGTGATCTGATTCAAACATTCAAAATCCTAAAAGGTATAGACAATGTCAACCCAGGGGACTTCTTTGACCTGAAAAAAGAAACAAGGACCAGGGGTCACAAATGGAGATTAGATAAAGGGGCATTCAGAACAGAAAATAGGAGGCATTTTTTTACACAAAGAATTGTGAGGGTCTGGAACCAACTCCCCAATAATGTTGTTGAAGCTGACACCCTGGGATCCTTCAAGAAGCTGCTTGATGAGATTCTGGGATCAATAAGCTGCTAACAACCAAATAAGCAAGATGGGCCGAATGGCCTCCTATGGTTTGTAAACTTTCTTATGTTCTTATGTTCTTAAAACTATGCAGCTGGGTATGCGTTCACCGTTCAAAACTGCATTTTACCATTTATATGCACAAAACGACGCCAAAAATGTGAAAGGTCTGCGTATTTCTGAACGCAGCTGCGCATGCGTAGCAACTCGTCTAAAACTACGCAGCTGCACATGCGTATGCGTTCGCTGTTCAAAACCACATTTTACCATTTATATTCCCAAAATGACACCAAAAATGAAAGGTTTGCGCATTTCTGAACGCAGTTCCTCATGCTCAGCACCTCGGCTAAAACTATGCAGCTGCGCATGCATATGCGTTTGCCCTTCAAAACTGCATTGTACCATTTGTATGCACAAAAACGACACCAAAAATAAAAAAAACCTGCGCAGTCCTCAAAGCATCTGCGCATGCGCAGCAACTCGGCTACAACTACACAGCTCGCGCATGCATATCGTTCAGCCATTCAAAACTGCATTTTGCCATTTATATGTGCAAAATCGACACCAAAAATGAAACCCCTGTGCAGTCCTGAACACAGCTGCGCTTGCGCAGCAACTTGGCTAAAACTACGCACCTGCGCATACGTTCGCCGTTAAAACTGCATTTTACCATTTATATGCGCAAAACGATACCAAAAATGAAAGGCCTGTGCAGTTCTGAACACAGCTGCGCATGCGTAGCAACTCGGCTAAAACTACGCAGCTGCGCATGCGTATCGTTCGCCGTTCAAAACCGCACTTTACCATTTATATTCCGAAAACGACACCAAAAATGAAAGGTCTGCACATTCCTGAATGCAGCTTTGCATGGGCAGCAACTCGGCTAAACTACACAGCTGCACGTGCATTTGCCATTAAAAACTGCATTTTACCATTTATATGTGCAAAACGACGCAAAAAATGAAAGGTCTGCGTATTTCTGAAAGCAGCTGCTCATGTGTATGCGTTTGCCAATCAAAACTGCATTTTACCATTTATATGTGCAAAACGACACCAAAAATGAAAGGCCTGCACAGTCCTGAACGCAGCTGCGCATGCGCAACAACTGGGCTAAAATTATGCAGCTGCACATGCATTCGCCATTAAAAACTGCATTTTACTGTTTATATGTGCAAAACGACGCCAAAAATGTGAAAATGTGAAACTGCGCAGCTGTGCATGCAGTCGCCCGTTCAAAGCTGCATTTTACAATTCATATGCGCAAAACGACACCAAAAATGAAAGGCCTTCGCAGTTCTGAATGCAGCTGCACATGCACAGCAACTCGGCTAAAACTATGCAGCTGCACATGAGTTTGACGTTAAAACTGCATGTTACCATTTATGCGCAAAACAAAGCCAAAAATGTAAGGTCTGCACATTTCTGAACGCGGCTGCGCATGTGCAGCAACTCGGCTAAAACTACACAGCTGCGTATGCGTTCGCCGTTCAAAACTGTATTTTACCATTTATATGCACAAAACGATGCCAAAAATATGAAAGGTTTGCATATTTCTGAACGTAGCTGCGCATGCGTAGCAACTCGGCTAACACTACACAGCTGCGCATATGTACTGGTTCGCCGTTCATATCAGTATA
>CM060295.1:3876589-3879089 GCA_030684275.1 Acipenser oxyrinchus oxyrinchus
CCTGGCCTCAACTCCTAACCCTGAACCCTAACCCCTAACCCTAACCCCAACCTGGCCCTGGCCCTGGCCTAACCCTAACCCTAACCCCAACCTAACCCTAACCCAACTAACCCTAACCCTAACCCAACCCTAACCCCAACCCTAACCCCTAACCTGGCCTCCACCTGGCCTGGCCCAGGCCCAACCCTAACCTGGCCTGACCCTAACCCTGGCCCTAACCTGCCTAACCTGCCTGGCCCTAACCCTGGCCTGGCCCTGGCCTGGCCTGGCCCTAACTGGCCTAACCTAACCCCTAACCCCTAACCCTAACCGGCCTGTTCGCCCCTAGGCCCTAACCTGGCCCTGAACCCAGGCCCTACCTGGCCCTGGGCCTGGCCCAACGCCTAGCTCCCTAACCCCTGGCCTGGCCCAACCCTGGCCTGGCTAACCCTAACCCGGCCTGAACCCTAAGGCCAACCCTAACCTGGCCTAACCCTAACCCTGGCCCTAACCTGGCCCAACCCTAACCCTGGCCTGGCCCTGGCCCTGGCCTAACCCTGGCCTAACCTGGCCCTAACCTGGCCTGGCCTAACCTCCTAACCTGGCCCTGGCCCTAACCCCAACCCTAACCTGGCCTGGCCTAACCCTAACCTGGCAACCCTAACCCCTGGCCCCAACCCCCTGCCCTAACCCTAACCCTGGCCTAACCCTAACTGGCCCCTGGCCTAACCCCAACCCTGGCCTAACCTGCCCAGCAACCCTAACCTAACCTGACCTGGCCCTGGCCTAACCAACCTAACCCTGGCCTAACCCCAACCCTAACCCTAGTTAACCCTAACCCTAACCCTAACCCTAACCCTGGCCTAACCCCAACCCCTAACCCTGGCCTAAGCCTGGCCTGGCCTAACCTAACCCTGGCCCTGGCCCTAGCCCCAGCTCCTAACCCTAACCTGGCCCAACCCTAATCCTGGCCCTAACCCTAACCCCAACCCTAACTCCTAACCCTAACCCTAACCCCTGGCCTAACCCCAACCCCAACCTAACCTGGCCCTAACCCCTAACCCTGGCCCCCTGGCTCTGGCCCCTAACCCTAACCCTGGCTGCCTAACCCCTGGCCCTGAACCCTAACCCTAACCCTAACCCCAACCCTGGCCCTAACCCTAACCCTGCCTAACCCTGGCCTGGCCTAACCCTCCTGTCCCTAACCCCAACCCTAACCCTAACCCTAACCCTAACCTGGCCAACCCTAACCCTAACCCTCACCCCTGGCCCTGGCTCAACCCCTCCAACCCTAACCCTAACCCTAACCCTAACCTGCCTAACTCCTAACCCTAACCCTAACCCTAACCCTAACCCTAACCCTAACCCTCTGGCCTAACCTGGCCTAAACCCTGACCCTAGGCCAACCCCAACCTGGCCCTAACCCTAACCCTAACCCTAACCCTGGCCCTGGGCCTGGCCTGGCCCTGGCCTAACCTGGCCTGGCCCTAACCTAACCCTAACCCTAACCTGGCCTGGCCTAACCTAACCTAACCCTAACCTGGCCTACCTAACCCCAACCCTAACCCTAACCTGGCCTGGCCCAACCTAACCCTAACCCTGGCCTAACCCTAACCCTGGCCTAACCTGGCCTCCTAACCCTAACCTGGCCTGGCCTGCCTAACCCTAACCCTAACCCTGGCCCTAACCCTAACCCTGGCCCTAACCTGGCCCTGGCCCTGGCCCTAACCTTACCTCAACCCTGCCCTAACCCTAACCCTGGCCCTGGCCCCTGGCCTAACCCTAACCCTGGCTCTGGCCCTGGCCCTGGCCCTAACCCTCAACCTAACCTAACCTAACCCTAACCCTAACCTAACCTAGCCTGTACCCCTAACCCTAACCCTAACCTGAACCCTGGCTCCTAACCCTGGCCTGGCCCCTAACCCTAACCCTGGCCTGGCTGTTTCAACCCTAACCCCACCCTAACCCTAACCCTAACCCTAACCTGGCTGGCCCCCTAACCCTAACCTAACCTAGTCCTAACCCTAACCCTGGCCCTAACCCTGGCCTAACCCTAACTCCTAACCCTAACCCTAACCCTAGCCCTACCCCCTGGCCCTAACCTGGCCCTAACCCTAACCTAACCCTAACCCTAACTAACCCTAACCCCAACCCTAACCCTAAACCTAACTGGCTTACTGGCCTGGCTAACCCTAACCCCAACCCTAACCCTAACCCTAACCCAACCCTAACCCAACCTGGCCTAACTCTTAACCCTAACCCTAACCCTAACCCTAACTGCCTAACCCTAACTCTGAACCCTAACCTGGCTCTAACCCTAATTCTGGCCCTAAACCCTAACCCCTAACCCAACCCTAACCCTAACCCTAACCCTAACCTAACCTAACCCTAACCCTAACCCTAACCTAACCCTAACCCTAACCTAACCCTAACCCTAACCCTAACTCAACCTAACCTAACCCAACCCTAACCCTAACCCTGGCCTGGCCTAACCCTAACCCTAACCCCTGGCCAACCCCTA